>OX638094.1:17256200-17856200 GCA_951804965.1 Horisme vitalbata
TCTTTATTATACACTACATTAAACATGTTTAGGTGACACTGTTATAATAAGCTTAATTTTGGAAAGCTGTGTGCGCAACGCCACCACACCACCACACCAGCCTATATCAGTCCACTGCTGGACATAGGCCTCCCCTAATAAAGGGGGATATGCCCATAATCCCCACGCTGGGCATGCGGGTTGGGGATCGCAGGGCACAGCTTCTCGCACCACCGACGCTGCTGCCCGTCGGTGGCCAGGGGATTTAGCTGTGCCGATTAAGGCTGTGCTATGCCGCAATCAGCCGGCCGCCAGAGCCCCGTTCGTTGTTTAACAGGGTGCACCACGAGCAGGTGAGGTTGGCTTGGGTTCCAAAGATGGAGTTGGAACCCCGTACACCCCTACTGCGCAACGCCGTTGCGTCGTAATTTCTTGGAGCAGTTTTGGAGAATAAAAAGACATTCCCAAGACTGATAATTTTTCAGATGTTTGCGTGGTTTTATGTAAGCAGATCTATATTTTCTCATAAGTATAAAATTAGTCGAAATTAGTGCCGTACCCCACGTTAAAGACATACAAGCGCAAACGTAATTAAATTTCGTCCATTTGATTATCTGCTGATGTAAGCATTGACTCGCATTCAAATGAGCAGGGTAAATAGTTATTAGCATAAATAGCTATACAACCTTTCTGATCACTTCGCTATGATCATTGTATCTTTAATGGTTCTAACCTATACACATAATATATCACTGGATAAGTAAGATATTCAAAAGACAAAACTAATTTAGTAAAAATTCCGCTAACCTTTACTGACGATTTTAACAAAAACCCTTACTTATTACTTTTTATATTACTTTTTCTGAGAAGAAAGTAATTGATTTGTGTTATTACACAGGTTACTACTTTTGTAAGTAATACGATGTTGGTCACGTTTATCAATGTATATGTTTGCTATTGCTAAATCAAAGGCAAATGCAGCTTGCAAAAATGTTTCCCTTTTTGTGTTCCGGTTTCCATAGCCCCTCCCATAATTGTACTCTCTCATATCCTCCATTCACACTTCCCACACCACACCACACCAGCCTATATCAGTCCTCGGCTGGACATAGGCCACCCCTAATATGACTGGCCTTACGTCAACCCTCTTTGAGAATACTTGTTGGTGTTGTTTTAGTCGGCGATAGTCATAAGACCCCATCACCGACTTACCTCACCATTGTAGGTGGATTGCCAGGGGTGGAGGTTAGTGCACTAAGCGGGGGTCAGCCGAAAGGACTTCAATTGAATTCAAGTTCAGTGCAAAACAATGAAGCCCCCTCACCAGGTTTAGCCCTCGAGCCGACGTGGTTACCAGGGTGAGGCCGGGGCGTGCAGACACCTACTAGGAGCCACTGATAATGTTTGTGGGCTATCAGTGTTTTTAAACCTCAGAAATACCGCCTCGGGAATCGAACCCGCAATCTGCGTCTCAGGCGAACTTTAGCCCACTGCGCCACAGAGGTATTAAGGGTCTTTTTAGGTTGTCAACAGATCAAAATAGTCAATGATTGTAGAGCTATTATTGACCACTTAATGTATGCATAGGTTGTAACAGTAATTCTACCCGTGACTGATATACAGACTAGTAATTTATGAACGACATTCATTGCCGCGTGACGGCTATGTTTGGTGTTGCTGGTCGCTGTTCGACCGGCAATGTATCTAGATTTATTTCACTAAGCGTACTGTAGTTTGCTGATAGTGTTAGTTCAGTTTTATTGCGGTCAACTCGGCCTATTTAGTTTATGATACGATAGTTTTTTATTTAGTACGCGAAATTTTCCTATAGGATAGTTGTTGGTGCTTAAAATTGATGGTAGCAGGATAGAAAGTAGCCATGTTGGTAGTAATAACGTAATTCTTGGTTTAGAACTAAGTACCTACTTATATGCGAAATTCTAGCTCAATATCGCCTTGCGCACGTAAGGTTCGGACCGCGGGAAACAGCACGCGCCATTCCAACCCGCACTCTGAAACGTACGTGTCGATGCGCGGGGCTGACAGTCTGATCTGGCATGTCGACGCGAAGGCAAATCTCACAGTATTAACCGCGCATCACGTCAGTGATCAGTCCCAGATGCGGGGTCCGATCTTTACGCGCCATTAGCACGAAATGATCCGCAGTCCAAACCGTACAGATCGTACTGCGGCTTGGAACGTAGTCCCGATGCGCTTTCCGATCTTTACGTGTGCAGGGCGCTAATTAGTCTATGAGCCAGCGGCCGACTGATTGCGCCATTACTGCAGCCTAACACCGACACATCAAAATCCCCTAGTCGCCGATGAGACAACGAGAAGAAGCGTCAGTGATGCGAAAAGCTGTACCCTACGATCCCTAACCCGCATACCCAGAGTCGAGATTATTGACATAAATATCCCTTTTCTTAAAGAGGAGGTCTATCAACTGTTGAAATGCAAGAAGCCATTTGGTACTTTTTATTTTCTTGAATTAAGCGAACCTGAAAAATCTCATTTGCATCCAAGTCATAACTTGGGGGGAGCAATCCGAACTCCGCCTAAGAAAACACTGCTTGCAACAATTAGGTGCTACGTTAATCCTAGGGAGCAGGACGGAATAAGTACTCGATAGAGATGAAACTCCGGCTTGGCCTAAGACTAATAATTTTATAACCTATTAAAACCCAGTATTAGGCTGGGGCCGCACCCGCGGCATCGTGACAAAGCAATGCGTCGAGCTAATGGAGCAATCGGAAAAAAAATTGTCGATAAAAATCTAAAAACATTTTGTTGGTAGTAAACATCTACTTACAGAAGTGTGGATCTACAGGATTTTCGACTTTGACTTCCCTTGGATAGGTGGCACAATTCTATTGAATGCTGCTGGCTTTAGGCAGAGATACGGGTTTGGACATCATTTTGAAATTCGTAAGCAATGCGTGTGAAAGCTTCCTGTACTTTGCACGAACTATCCCTGTGTGCAGTCCAGACTATCGCGACGATAGCCAATAATGAGTGGTCATGGTCACATCTGCGTGTATCGTGTCAATGCACGAATTTCGTCGTGATAGACACACGTGCGGCCCCAGCATACACAAAATTGACGATCTCTGTGGCGCAGTGGATAAAGTGTCGAATAAGATGCGAGTTATTCTTTGAGCAACAAACCGTTCTATGTGCAAGAATTAAAAGTAAATCCTAGGATAAAGTTTGTGAAATTGAACGGTAAATCTGCAGATGGTGAGTTCAAGTTTTTGCCCGACATTGTAATAAGACATTAGTGTCGACTGGGAAAACGATATTTTACTTGAAGCAGTTACGTTTCTACGATTTAATTAATCTCATTTATCTTGAATAAGCCTTGCCGATTATGTAAATTCTAAATTATTATTATGTTTAATCATTTTTGTTTCTCCAACCAAGGTTTGCCTGCATTGTTTATGCATTAATAGATGTACCATTATTTCAAAATAAGTGAATTTGTTTGTTTGTTGCTTTCGATCAATATGTAATCGCATACATGTTGCCAGGGGTACCCAGAAAAAAGTACTGTTCTCTAGTGATAGAAAACATACGTATAATCTTATTTCTGCCGTGAAGCAGCATCGCTATGTTCGGTTTGATGGTGCTGATGAAATTATTAACTAAATGCCACTAAACGGTCACCCAACTGCCAGGTGGAATGTTGCTCAAATTGTCTTCGAACACCGAAATAAACTACGGCACGAGTTTATTATTATTATTTTCGAAAATTGTATGAAATTTTGCGTTCTATTGGCAAAATAGCTAACAGCAGCGATAGACGATTGAAAAAATAATATTTAGTATTTTATAATGTCAAATTTTTGTATACTTATTTAAACCATGTAAGTGGTGAGAAAGCTACTAAAAAGAACAGCTATAATAATAGCTAATTAAAGTCATATAATCAATTTCTAGGACTTCCATGAAAATATTACAATTGCATTAAAAAGTATTATCCAATAGTCGTTTTAACAAAAGGTAGGTGCTTTTGAAACATGTTAGTTCTAGTTTAATTAAAACGTCAAGCTCAGAGTCAAACGTTTGTCCCGCTTAATTACGACTTGTGACCTAACTGTGACTGCTCTGAGGCACAAATACATTCAACTGGTAATTCACAAATCTCACTCAGTAAAAAGATAGATAGATAGAAAACTCTTTATTGCACAAGTTAAAACAAGTACACATGCGAACTTAATGCAAATTAGCAGTTTCTTCCAGATAACCAATGAATAACCGTATGAAGACAGATTGGTAGTGCTACTTTACTAAATGAAATAGTAAAAATAATAAGTCAACTCAACATTAGTTGTGAAAATAAATAAAAAGACAAAGAAAAAATTTATAAGTAAACTAGGTAAAAATAAATCTGTCTGATGATGTTGGTGAAGATGAGTTTCTGGTACATACCAATACAAGAAGATATGGAAGTTTTGAACTAAGTACCTGAAATTAAGAGAAATAAATAAGTTTACAACATTCACTCCACGCAATTACCAATTAAACGTAGTTCATCGTTTACGGCTCCAGTAATGTTAAGGTTGCGCCAATATGAAAAGAAGAGAGAAAAAGTAACGCCATAATTTATAATCAAATATAATTTTTTAACAGTTCGATAAACAAAGGGTGACATGAATTTTAACGCCATTGTAATAATCTGAGGCTTAAAGAACTGTTATTAAAAGGACGGTTAATGTATACATAATATAAACTATGGGCATTGCTTATAAAAATCTGTCAAAAGATAAACGATGCATAAACTATTGCCATCTCTCTCTTACCGTTGGATATTGACAAACAGTGACAGGGATAACTGAAAGCAACGGCAAAATCCTGTCCTGCATCTACGTACGCACATATTTTGATTGATTTTTATTTCTCATATTAACAACAAGGCTGGATCTCACTGTGGTACGATAAACTATCCCACATAATAATAATCTTGAGATGAAATGTAATTCACACTAGCTAATCAACTGACTTATTGAGATTTATGCATAGTTTGGAGTTACACTAACAAAAGATTTCCTGAAATTCGGTCTCAAGTTACGAGGTTACTTATTATATTATGTTATTTTTGTATTTTAAGTGTTAGCCCGAACTTCATCGGAAAATCTATGATTTTTATATATCCCAAAAATTTCGACTCAGGTGAGATTTGACCCCGCGACCCGCGTTCATGGGAAGGTCGTGGGTTCAAATCCCGCCCGAGTCGTAATTTTTGGGATGTATAAAAATCTTATTATAAATTGTTATTAAAAGTGGCTTTGCTCGCGCGATACCCGTATAAAAAAAGCTCATATATTATTCCAGGTCGTAAATTTCTGATCAAACAGTCAAGTAGTTTGGCCTGAAGCAGAGACAAAAATTCACATTTAACATACATTTCACAAACTTCCTTTCTAATGATAAATAAAATAAATAAAAGGCGACTTCGTCCGCATAAAGTTTAGTTTGTAGTGGCGCTATGTTTAAGGTAAGGCCCGATAGAACAAACCAGTCGTTAGTCTTAATCGTCAATCAGCGATTAAAGTCAGCTCAGACAAACGGAATCTACCAAAGACTGATTACTAATTCGTTTTTTAGGATCTTTATTTCGTACTTTATTAGTGCCTTCTTTCTTCCTTCTTTGTATAATCTATTAGCAAACTCTAGTGTCTAAGTTTTAGGCCGCCCAAAAGCCTCCAACAGAACTTGAAGACTGAAAAAAAAAACATTTTTTTTATGTATTACAATTTATTTTTTTTATTGAGGGGAGCCACTTTTTCTTTTGTAGTTAAAAGGTTTTGGTCTTCGGAATCTATATGTTTATTTAAAATAAAATAAAAAAGCGTTTTTGGAATTTTGAAAATAGCTGATTTAATATTAGTACGAATTTATTATTTTAGTTTGGAGCTATTGTAAAATGCCCAGCAACTATCAATTTTGGGTTTCCTTCAGTGCAGGTCTGTTTCAGTTAAAAAAAATTATACAGATAGACAAAGAGGTTAAAATAACCATTAAGATAAAGAAAGACTATAAACTAATGGGCCAATGCTTCAGTCTCTTAATGCTCAGTTAAACTTGGATGGTTTAGACTCGCCTTTCTTTTCAATTTACCTTAACAAGTTAAACGCAATTTGGACTTTGGTATTCAATTTGATTACAGATCAAGTAGGACTTTTAAAAAAAAAAACCGACTTCAAATAAATCACTCCTTACTTCTTGCCCTAAAGAATTTTCAAAATCGGTTCACAATTGACGGAGATATTGGTGATCATAGGGCGAAAATTACAAGTGAGAATGAGGTTTTTTGAGTTTTCTGGGAAAAGTACCAATCCCTCAGGAATAAAATTTATATGAGACCACTTGTGAAGTATACTCTTTTAAAGAAAAAAGAAATTTGAAAATCAGTCCACAATTGACAACATAAAACGTGAACATACATAAAATAAGTCGAAAAAAAAAGTTTCCGACGAAGTGAGAACCTCCTCCTTTTTGTCGTTAAAAAAGGCCGTACGGTGTTATATAGCACTCGGAATAAAGTCGGCAAAATAAATATTTTGTGGCATCACACATTATCATCAACATCCTCATCATCATCATCATCATCAGCCTATAGCAGTCCACTGCTGGACATAGGCCTCCCCTAATGAGCGCTATTCATAAGTTGGGGGGATATGTATGAGGGTTGGGGATTGCAGGACACAGCTTCTATCATCGCCGATGCTGCTGCCCGTCAATGGTCAAGGAATTAAGCCGGTGTTAAGCTGTGCTATGCCGCAATCAGCTGGCCACCAGAGCCCCGTTTGTCTGTTAGCAGGGTGCAGCGCGGGCAGGTGAGGTTGGTTTGAGCTCCAAAGGTGGCGGCTGGAACCCCTTACACTCCAATCTAACACCCAATCTTTCGTAATAAAAGTATTAAGGTATAGTTTTCTACTATGCGAAGATCAACGAAGCCAGATAATGCGGCTCCAGAGCTACTAATAAAAGTCCTCTTTTAATTTTAAATCTGCGTCGACACTGGTTTCAAGAATACTTTTTCGTTCATAAGGTTTTTGTAGTCTGTATTTTTTGGGAAGATTTTTTGTTCTGTCGTCAGTGAATATTGAATATTTAGATGATTACCGGATTATTTTTTATAACAACCACAGCAACCTATTTGTATATCAGTCCACTGCTGGACATAGACTTCCCATAATAAGAAGGAGGATTTGCCCATAATTCTCACGCTGTTTATGCGGGTTAGAGATCGCAGAGCACAGTTTCTTGCACCACCGACGCTGCTGTCAGTGCCAGGGAATATAACTGTACCGGTATTAGGTTGAGCGTTGCTGCAATAGGGATGATGAATGGGTGATAATAATTCTAATTAGTCCGTCAGATAGAACAATTTTTATTTTTTTATTTAGTATGGGCCAGCTCTTGAACTCGAGGCTTGCGTGGGCAAGGAGGTCAACGATGGGACGAGCTTTCCCAGAAGATGCCTATTAACTCTCATTTTGAAGCCGTTAGGGTCATAAGACAATGGAAAAACAGACGCTGGCAGCTGATTACACATTTTAGTAGTGTGCATTTTAAATGATGTTTGGAAGCGCTTAGTCCTGTTAAATGGAATATCAACTTGATGCGGATGGTAGTTAGCGGTGCGTCTGAAGCTCGTATTATTATTATTATTATTGATTGCGTGGCTTTCATATCACTGCGGCCATGAAGACCTATTGTGATCGCCACTTCTATTCAAGTCGCCCCTTGAAGCGGGGCGCTTATAGTTCACAACTAAGCCCTACTGCTGACAGAAACCGTAGGACCTTTTTGGGTGTGAATTCTCTTAGCTCCTCTGGGCTTAAAGTGAATTTGCCCAGAATAGCGCTACGTTTGTGCATTAGTGGCCCACACTCTCCTAACAGATGAAGGGGCGATTCATCCGCCTCTTTGCAGAACCTGCAGGTTGGAGTGTCGCAAAGCCTCACCTTAAACATGTGCTTGTTAAGGCGACAATGTCCAGTTAAGGTTCTGACCATAATGCGTAGGTTGTTTCTGCTTAGCGCTAAGACTTGGTTGGTATACCGTTTGTCAAAGGCTCTAATTAACAGTTTCGAATGGTTCATGCCCGGAGAGTTATACCAGTATCTGGTTGACTCTTCGAAGCAGGAATCTGTTAGGGTTCGTTTGGCCAGACTTTTCGGTATGCCACAGAACGGTTCAGGACCCAGCTGTGTACCGTTCGATCCGGCCCTTGCAAGTTCATCGGCACACTCATTACCGTGAACTCCAGCATGACCTGGAACCCATCTTAGAACCACCCTGTTTTTTAGGCTCAGAGTGTTCAAACGTGTCAGACAGTCCTCTACTAGCTTGGACGTGATGACCTTCGAATCCAGGGCTAGAAGAGCTGCTTGACTGTCAGAATTTATGTATATTGTTTGGTTGGAGTAGCGTTTCTGCAGATTAATGTATGCACATTCGAGAATGGCGTACACTTCCGCTTGGAAGACAGAGGCGTGTTTACCCAAGTTAATGCTTGCGCGAAACCTTGGTCGCTCTCCATAGACCCCGCATCCTACATCCAACCCAATTTTGGAACCATCCGTGTACCAGTTAAGGCACCCGGCCTCGCAGGGGAGCTGGCTGTTGAGCCAGTCTTCTCTAGAGGACATTTCTACGGCGTAGTGTCTTTCAAAGACATACCGTGGAAGCATGACGTCCGATGTCATGCTTAGTATGCGTGATTCCATTGTTGAGTCCTGTAAGGATCTCAATTTATTAGATAGCCAGTTCCTTCTGACCTGGGTATTTGCCCTGTACATGCTAGCTTTCGCCTCTTTAAGCAGAAATAAGTGAAGAGGCGGTAGGCCTAGCATTGCATCGAGCGCCAGGCCAGGGGAGGTGGACATGGCCCCGGAGGCCATCAGACACGCGGTCCTTTGTAGACTACCTAACTTTTTGATAACTGTCGACTGAAAGGCTTTGTCATACCATACCACAGAGGCGTATGTGATTATCGGCCTCACAACGGTGGTATATAGCCACAAGGAAATTCGGGGGTTGACGCCCCAGTTATTCCCCATCAGACGATTGCTAACTCCCAGGGCCATCTTAGCTTTTTGCAAGACGTTGCCTAGGTGAGTGTTCCACGTCAGTTTATGGTCGATAGTGACGCCAAGGTACTTTACTTCAGTGGAAAAGCTGATTGGATTACCATTAAGAATTGGCTTTACAAGTTTGTCCAGCTTCTTCTTTTTGGTAAAAGGCACAATCACTGTTTTTTCTGCATTGACTGAATGACCGCTCTTGCCACACCAGTCACTGACAGTGTTTAGTCCTCTTTGCATGATGCTAGAGATGGTAGATTGGCAGAACCCCCTCACGACGATCACAAGGTCATCTGCATAGCCCTGCGCATCGATATGTAGGTCCGCTAATCTGTATAGGAGTTGATCCACCCTGAAGCTCCTAAGGAAGAAAGGTGAAGGCGGAATAATTTCATGTATCTCCTGCGCACACTCTCCGAAGTACAACTTATGAAAGACCGACAAACACGCAACCTCGTGAACATGTATTTTTTAATTTATCAAATAAATAATAATTGACAGAGATAAAGAGTTTCAAAATTCGGGAGTGGGGGCTCGTGACGTCACGGCTAGGTAAAAAGTGTACTAAGCCGTGACGTCACGACGAACTTCAACGCGCTATAACTTTGTAATTTTTTGTTTAATTGACAGTAGAAAAAATACGTGTCCCATATTTTTTGTTGATCTATCTGACGGACTAATCAAATTTTTTCAGACGTCATCCCTATAATCTGATCGTCAGAAACCCGTTTGTTAGTTAATAGGGAGCACGACGGGCCGGTGAAGTTGCTTTAGATTCCTGAGATGATGGTAAGAACCGCTTACACTCCTTATTTTAAAGTAATGTATTCTGTAAAGTCATACTGTACAGAAAATCCAAGAATATATTTATTATTTGGACAGCATCATCTCTTCTTAATAAATCTCGTGGTTGCTATCGTAATGGCTGTTTAATATATTTAATGGTTTCCCGGGAAACAAGTGTCTAGGCAGTGTGCAATTCTGTAACATTTTACGATCTCGTCGATAATTTCGATATGCAATCACTCATTAAAGATGTTTTGTTTTATCTTAGTTTAATATTAAATCATAAATTTTCAAATTCATTATTTTTTCAATAATTATAAAAACATTAGATTTTGGTCTGCATTAAGATTTATTAATTTATTTCACTAGTTTTTGCCTACAATTTTGTATGGTACCCAGATAAAAAGCCTGTATTAATCTATGTCACAAGCTATGTATAATCCAAGTTTCATCGAAATACGTTCACCTATTACAGAGTTGAGTGGGAACAAATATTAGCACACACACACTCACAAACGTACAAACTGTCGCTTATAAAATATTAGTGTGAAGCTTAAAGGAATATAGACAACTTACAGACCTCGCAAACACGACGCTTTGTCGTTGCGTTTTGTCGCGAGTGTCTGTCATATCTTGGTGTAGCGATTGTCGCCATGTGTGCGGAGCTTTGACGAAAATAAATGAAAATTGTCCCCCGCAGCTTGTCGTAGCGTCTAATCGCTGACCTTTGTCGTCCAATGTGCGCAGGCTGTTAGTCGAACAACTTTTATAAAAAGAGGAGGTTTTCTATTTGCATTTGTTTCAACTACCATTGTTGACCATTTTGCTTCTGTCAAGATCATCATCATCAGCGACCTATAACAGTCTGCTACTGCAAGTAGGTCGCTCTTAAGGTACGCTAAGATTTCTGTATTTTCTTAAACTGAGAGTATACTTATTTTCCATATTTTAAAATGGAAAGTATACTTTATATTTGGTGTATATTCTTACAGAATCCCTCCAGGCCTTGATAAATAAACAGGCGTTCAAACGACCGGCCTTTTGATAAATGGTCCCTGACTTGTGTTTTTCAGTTTTGGCACAGACTATATAAATTATAAAGTGGTAGTTTAGCTATATATATTATAATTATGGTGAAACTTCTTTTAGTTGTGATTTCTTTCTAAGACTACGAGTTTGTAGGATAAGATCCTACTTCTTACTATCATACTATCCTACTTCCTACTTCCTACTTATATTATAAATGCGAAAGTTTGTGGGTATGGATGGATGAATGGATGAATGTTTGTTACTCTTTCACGCATAAACTACTGAACGGATTTGGATGAAAGTTGAAATATAAATAGTTTGTGACCTGGATTAACAAATAGGCTACTATTTATCCCGGCACCACGCGAGTGAAGCCGCGGGCGGAAGCTAGTATATTATAAATGTGAAAGTTTGCGAGTATTGATGTATGGATGGATGAATGAATGAATGTTTGTTACTCTTTCACGCAAAAACTACTTAACGGATTTGGGTGAAACTAAAACTATGCATAGTTTGTGACCTGTATTAACACATAAGCTACTTTTTATCCCGGTACCACGCGAGCGAAGCCACGGGCGGAAGCTAGTTTTAAATAAAGACCTAAAGTTTACAACTAGTATTCTCTTCAGCCATTGCAGGTTGCGTTCGGCCAGTGACCGGACGCTTTAGTGCCTGGGACATTGTTTTGGTGTTTTTATTGGCTTCCACATGCGGCTTTACTTGCGTGGTACCCAGATATAGTATATTATTACAAGTTTCAGCCAAATCCGATCAGCCGTTACGGAATCGAGTGGGACCATACTCACACACACATACACACATAAACTGTTGCATTTTTACATTAGTATGTATAATAGTAGTACATATAGTATAATGTACACTAATTACACTATCATATTAGTATTAGTATTAGTATATTTACAACATATTATTTTATACGCTGACTACCAAAGTACTTACCAATTACCAATTTTTAAAACTGCCAGAAAACTTTCCAGGTAAAACTACCAAATGAATGGAGTTAGAAACACTCTACGCGGACGAAAACGTGGGCATAAGCTTTAAAGCTGGCTTTTGACTATGGAATGTAATGTATGAATGAATGTAATGTATTACATATTTACACGTGATCATTTGACACTTCTGCAGTCGATCGTCACCATTCAAACTGAGGGCGAGGCCTTCCTCGCGCGTGGTCCGTGACTCATACAAAATGTATGACGAACGATAAAATATTATCTCTCAAGCTGTCATATCTATCCCATAGTGAAAAGCTGGCTTTATACTATAGATAGATAGATAGATAGATAAATTCTTTATTGTACACCAAATTAAAAAATACAATTTGCAGAAACATTACAATTAAAACGAAAAGGTACAATGGGCGGTCTTATCGCTAATAGCGATCTCTTCCAGACAACTATACATACAACGTTGTCACTACAGAAGGTATTATATAAAAATATATAGAAACCAGTATGTCGCAGTGACACGACGCTTACTCCTGCTGTCTGCAGTCGGCTACCTAAGGGTACTACAGCATAATGCAAATGACAGGTACTCTACATGCTGAGTACGCCTCAGGTTTCGAGATTCAATCTAATTAGGGCATTTGTAGCCCGTCCATCAGGTGAGTCGATTGTGCCTTCTAATTAATATGCATTATCATAGGGTGGATAGGCTTAAGATTTTGCAGGCTAAAAAAAGCTATGGTTTAATAAGTGCTTTTTTGGTTTTCATATAAGATTATAAATAAAAACTGCTAATATTAGCTTACTGCAATTTTTACCAATAACAATATGAGGTTTTTTATTTCTTTAATAAGTGAGTGCCTCTCTTAAGTAAGCACTGAGATAGTATACTCTAGTAGAGCCACAAACGTGGAAAAAAAATGTCTAAACCAAAACTCGGCGTACGCTTTTATTTATTTTTACGACATAAGGCCTAAATTGATGCAAAAAATGTGGCATCGTGAAATTTATGTATGTCCACGACGCTCGCACGATTTTTGATAGTTTTTACTTGAAGACTGTGACTTAATAGAGTACTATCTCGATGATGTTAAGGGATGATATTCCTTTTTAATAGCTTAACATCATCATAATCAGTAGCCTTATTTCACTCCCTACTTTATATAGGCCTCCTTTTGTTCTAGGCTTATAAATAGTATAATGTTTTTTTGAACGATTACCGAAAATGTTAATTTTTTACAGCTCTCAGGTACTACAACATCCCGGTCAGTGAGAAAAGTTACCATTTGACTTGACGTTTTGTCGCTGATGTATTTTATCTCAGACAAGATGCGAAGGTCTTTTATTTAATTTTATGTTTCTTAAACTAAAAGACCTCATAGGCTCATTTGACTAGCTAATCAGCTGTTTATCTGTAATTTTTTTAAAAACAGTTCAGGACCTATTCTCTGTGGTAGCTTTCTAACTACCTAATATCTTGAGTGAAAGAAAGGCCTGCAAGAGGGATCAAAAAGAATGAATAATATTATGTGCCATCATATAATACATTGTATATACTAACCTGTTTTTTTTGGGGCTCCCATGGGCTTTGGGGCACCATAAAACGAAAAAGGAACCCTTATAGGATCACTTTGCTGTCCGTCTGTCTGTCTATCAAAATCCTTTTCTTAGGAACGCGTGGAGGTATCAAATTGAAACAAATATGGAATTCTTAGGTCTGCAATCCCTAGAGATGTGAAAATTAATCTTCTGACTCAACGCAATTAAAAGATACGGTCGCGGATATTTTTACTTGCAAGGGACCTGAAGGGTAATTAATTCTAGTTGACCTAGAATCATGGAATTTGGCAAGAAAAAACGTCTCAAAGCACCAGTAAAGGAAAAATTCGAAAACCGTACATTAGTAGAGGTTACATCACAAAAAAAATATTTCATACCTACAAATTTCTACGGAACCCTCGGTGCAAAAGTCCAAATCAAACTTGGTCGTTTTTTTTTCAACCCATTAGACCTATTTTCTGATTATACTGGCCACCCTAATTAGTTGTAGTAATAGCTGCTAGGTAATGAGTTTCTTTGATACATAGCTATAGATAATCAGTGCCTGGATACCTTACAGCTTGTATTAGAACTAAGTATGTTTTAATATAATGATCAGAACTTAGTTTAGACTAGTAAAGGATCGAAGCGAGTGGCATAATCACAAAAAAGCCTATGCCAAGTATATGGTGGAAAACGGCTGATAATCATGATGAGGCTCTGCCTGAATGCCTTTATCACACTTATAATATAAATGCAAAAGTTTGTGTGTGTGAGTATGTTTGTTTCCGGTCACCTTCTGATCGTATTTAGATAAACTTGGTAGGTATATACATAGTTTGTGGCCAGGATTCAGTCCTTCGGTCGCCGATCTTCATAAACTTCTAGGTACCTAGGTACCTAGACCTACCTACCTATTATATCTTTTTTATATACTATCTGCCTATTACAATATTAGAGTTTTTTCCATTCTGTGCGTCAGTCCCTTTGCCCTATCTGAAAATGCTGAAGTAAGAACTGTTTAGCACACACGACTAATTAGCGTATCAAACGAACATACCTACTTGCATTTCGTTACATATCAATTTTATTATTATTTAATGTTACTTATAAAATATTTTTGCCACTTTTGTTTTTACTCTTGCCATTTTTGTACTAATTACTTAAATTTGACCTGACTAACCTGACTGAACCTTAGCCTAACTGACTTTTGATGTTGCATTCTCATCTGCGGGGTGATCGGCTAACTCTATTGCAAACAGAATTGATTGATACCGATCCTGTTTTAACAAACTGTGACAGTTTGTCAATACTCACCGATGAAATGTTGAAGTTTGTAAAAACAGGATCGGTCGAAATTCAATGAAAGTCAATTGACAAACTGTCACAGTTTGTTAAAACAGGATCGTTGTCAATCATTTCTGTTTGCAACCGAGTAAGCCAATCACCCCGCTGATCACCCCGCTGTTGTGACTTTATGTTTCTTCTACAAATACGAAAACAAAAAAGTTTATTTTTAAAGTAAATCGGGTACAAGATAAAGTTAGATCTCTGTCTCCTGTGGTAGATAGAGTTAGCTGTATTAGAGGATGACAGATTCTTCCAACTAGGTACTAGGATGCTCACTATATAAACTATAATCTATTTATAAATCTTTTACGTACCTACTGTTCTGTAAAATAAAAATAATTATATGATATTCTATCCGGGTAATACGTGAGCGAAGCCACGGACGGAAAATGGTCTACTCCTTAGATCAAGATAGAACATAATCCTTATTGATGCATCGCTCGCTGATCTATCGTTGAGTGCGTTGTCCTAGACGCCATCTCAAGAGCTCGTTAATCTTCCTAAATCTATTCAACTGCTAAGATAAGTTTAAAATAATATACGAGTTGCTTACTGCTTTTGATTATTGGGTTGGTGGAGCCTGAGATACAAGATCTGTGGAAGAGTCCTCAAGAGCACCCATGGTTTTGGCATAATGGGGCTAAGATGAAACATCGTGGTGGTTTTGGCCGGTAGGAATCCGGCATAATCATTTTGTTGCCCCATTTCCATGAGGATTTCCGCACTTAAAAAAAGGCTCCGATTCAAGGGGTGTATTATGAGGATATACGTAAAAGTACATTTAAAGTGTCTTGCTCTTGATTCAAAATAATTTATTTCTGCATCATAATACTTGCATTGGCGTTGAATCACGGGATTTAATGATGTATTCGAAATGATCACACACAATATCGTAACTTAAAGCATTAAATACTTCTTTTTTCTATAGTAACCTATCTCCAAAGTTAGAACAGATCTTAAGAAAAAGAGTTTGTTTTTTATCAGTTACAAAAATAATAAATAAATAAATAATGTTAGACACTATCACAAAACATCATATAGCCCCAAACTAAGCAGAACTTATATTTGCAGAAAAAAACATTTGTCCCGTGGCGGGAATTAAACCTGCAACCTACTGCGTCTCAAGCGGACCTGCGCCTCGTCATTCGTCATTGTTGTACGAGTAGGTACTAGGTGAGTTTAAATTCGTATGTTATCCCAAATGGGGTGATATGGGCCGTGGTTATCCACAAATTCTGAGAACCTCAGTTAAAAATACGCGATTCAAAAAAGAGATAAACGGAAAACTAGCTGAGCTCCAAGACCGCGACGTCCTTTGTTGTTGAGTGTTCAGCCGTTGATACTTATCTGTTCAATTTACTTTTAGTGCCGTTTTGATAGTTGTTTTAAGGAAATTAAACACTAGATCTAGACGATTTATAGTTAGTTCCTGTGATATAAGTGTATATGTAGTTGTATATCTTTTTGTGAAAGTTTCAAGATGAACTCTCATTGTACCCCGTGGTAGACCTAATATCCTGACTGAAGTGGGCGGAGAATGTCTGAGATATTATGAGATGATTTGTAAGTGTTTTTTTTTGTAAATCATAGCTCTTTAGTATCGTACTGTAAGAGTGTGTTATAATTATTTGAATAAATTAATAAAACACCTTGCCAATTTCTGCCGTAAGGCAGAATTGGTGTGTTTCGGTTTCGGGTGTGAGTGCTGCACATGAGACTTTCATCTTAATGCCTCTAGTTGATGCATGAGCATGACCGGGCGTTCCAAACACGCGTAACCACGAAGCAGTACTCTATTATAATGTGCTTGTTCTATCTTCAATTATTTAAAAAAACCGTCAAAGCTTTGCGTGTTCTATATTTTTATACGATTGAGAAATTGCTGGATACTCACTTTTCTACTTTAAATTCATTAAATCGAACTTTTTAGTTCTTTGATAAAGCGTTTTATGTAGTATGTATTTAAGTAATATATTTGAGATAGATATCCATCACTTTTAACCTGACTGTTGTTGACTGTTTAATGACTTTTTAGTCTAGCCAAAGGTCTCCTTTGGGTGAACTAAAACTCTGACACCAGAGTTGGCCACTAGCTGATATAAAAAAGAAGAAGACGATGGTAGAAAGAGGCATGGAGTACTTTCCCAGATTAGCCCTTCATAAAAAAACTCACATTATTCAATTTAAGAGCCTCCAACATCAGTGTAGTGATGCAATTCTCTAAATTTTGCTCTTTTTATTGCGGTCTTCTTTCACTTCTTAATATGACATGATGGTGACCTTCTTTTTTATCTGCCTCATGTAGCTGGTCTTCTTTTTCCTCTCTTTCCTTCTATCTTTCCGTCGATGATGTTTCTAATGAAGTTGTCATATCGTATAAGGTTTCTCTTCTGTTTTCTATGACCTTTTATTTTCATCCACTTGCTTAGAACTTCTTTGTTAGTCATCCTCTCAGTCCAACTAATCCTCTCGATTCTCCAGCACCACAAAGCTCAACTACTAAAAACTAATAGGTACTACAGTACTAAACTAAGTAGGTAAATCTTTTAATGTAACCAGCTCACTTGAACACCCCGTGAATTTTGTAAAATATATAAGCATTCCTTTTTTCACCCCTTCTGGGGTGGAATTATCAAAAATGGCGCTGAGATACGTATGGATTAATTTTCAATTGTCAGTTAGCTTCGCAACTGACGCACTTTCATACAAATTTTCATTCACTATTTCTAAAAATCCTTCTTTAGTGGATGCCTACCCTATTAAAGATATTGTAAAATTTCAAGTCTCTAGGTCCAGCGATTTGACTATGCGCTGATATACATCAGTCAGTCAGTGTACCATTTTATATATTTAGATAAACAATTCCCCAAATACTATTGTACAGTAATCGTCCGTTGCCCTCAGAAGCCGAGAGCACTCGCATGCAGCATTTGATGTGGAAACAACTCTGACCGGCATGTTACAAACGGCGCTCTCAAACTCCGCGCAAATATTTCATATTGTGAACTTGTGGAGCAATTATACTGAATGTTGATGAGAAGTTTGAAATTAATATTGGCTTAGTGATATTCTGGTGGCGGTTTAGCTGACGTTAGCAAAGTAAATCCAATGGGGCCCGCTCAATAAGGATAATTAGAAAGATTCCTTGGCTTTGACACACGCCATACAGGGCATTTAGATTTTTATGATTTTCTAGCTTTCCACTGAGGCTTCACTCGCATGAAGAGTTATTTTTCAAAACTCTCAGGAAAAGTACTTTTTTCCCGATTAATGGTACTTTATGTCATTTTTTTTACCCCCGAACGACGTTTACCTATGTGAAATTTTAATTCGATCAGTTAAGTGGTTCATTCTCTTTCCGGATTGGCGTGAAAGCGATAAAAAAAACTCACTTTCGCATTTATAATCCTATATCATCATCATCATTATACGCAGTTCGATTTCACTCTCCCTCCTTTTGCTCCTGCCACTTGTCTATACTATATAACTTTTAATTTATGAAGTTCAAACCACTGTGACATCGATTATTTGCACTATACTGTTGTCAATGTAGGTAAACCATTACCTACTGGTGTTTTCAAAGTATATTTTTAAAACCCACGCTATGCTATATATACTACACGTAACGTGGGACGCTATGTAATTTTTTTTTTACAATACCCTGCGAAATTAAGCCCTTTTTAATCCCTTGTATGATCAATGAATCGAACTGGTCTAGAAAATAATATGTGAATGTAGAATTTTTTTTTCTAATTGTAAGCAGCCATCATTGTTAAGTACCATTTATAAAAATATTGTACGTTTGAAAGTTTATTGCTTAATTTATTTTTGTCATTTTCATTTTAGCATTATCCCTCCAGGTTCCATCGGTTTGTATCATCCTGTGTATTTAATGTAACAGCGGCTTGTTTGTGTATTTGGGTGTTATTAATTACTTAAAGTTGAAATGGGTTTTGTAAGTCACACACCACGTTGAAACCACTTTTACGTGCTACTTTATTATACCAAGTGGGTTGAGTGGGAAACATAATAATATGCCTTACTAAAAAGTTTATGCTAACTATATTTTTGTAAGGAGATTTCAGATGTTTACAAACTTTCCGCTAGGGGTGCTGTTAAATTTTCTTACAAAAATATAGTTAACGTATACTTTTTTGTAAGGCATGTGTTTACCAGTAAAGTGGCACTTATGCTTTTCACAATCAGGCCACGGAGACTGGATCACGAAGACTAACGAAAAAGTATTTGTATCGTAAACATCAACATCATCATCATTTTAACCGTTATCGATCCACTACTGGGTATAGGCCTTTTTTTGATTATGCCACTTGCCTCTATCTAGGGCTATCCTGAACCACGGTCGCTACGGTGCCGCTCACGGTTTTTCTAATGTCATCAAGCCATCTCGCTGGAGGATGGCCCCTATTTCTGTAACCAACTCTCAGCCACCACTCGGTCAGCGCTCTGACGCCTGATTCTGTCGATTCGATATATTTGATTCTATTAGATATATATCGCGGAAACTGTCAAAACTGTATGAAATTCGACAGTTCTCGCGATATAAATCTAATAGAATCAAATATATCGTATCGTCAGAATCAGGCCCCTCGTCTACTTTTCGTCACTTCGTAAGATTGTAGAGGTAAAATAAGAAAATTAGATCAAAATAACGCTATCATTGGCCAAAGTTTTCATTACGCTTACAATACGTCGTATTAAAATATTCGTGGTCACCCTACAGTACAATTATTTATTAATCAACTAGGTATAATATCATAGCAGTTTGAATAATATAGCGCATAAATTGTCTAGATGGTAGATAGAAGTTTAATTTCCTTAAAACTACTGTGAAAATGGACTAAAAGTAAATTGAGTAGATAAGTATCAATGTACCGCTCGACCACGTAACAAAGGCTTTTGCGCTCAAGAAGAAATACGATTGTTGAAAATCTATCGAAGTTTCACACTTTAGAAAAATCACTAGGTTATGGATACTATGTTTATCTTCGCCGTTTTACTGCGGAGTATTCCAAATAATGAAAGATCTGCCGGTCCTGCTCTATAACAAACGGGGCTATGACGGCTGGTCGAATGTGGCATGGAACAGGATGATACTGGCACAGCTAAATTCCTTGACCACCGACGGGTAGCAGCGTCGGCGATGTTAGAAGTTGTGCCATACGATCCCCAATCCGCAACTTAAGCGTGGGGATTATGGGCAAATTCCCCTTTACAAGGAAGGCTGTACAAAAGTGGACTGACATTGGCTGGAGTGGATGGTGTGTGTTGGTAACTGTAGGTAAGTCCTGTCGGACTAATATAAGCTAAATAAGAAGAAGAAGAAAATATAATTAGTAGAAAAAATAATTTATTAATATCATAAATGCAAACACTAAGTAATACTAATAATATCTAATAAGGAAGTCCAAAGTTTGTGTGTTATTGTGTTTGTATAATAAATAAATATAAATAAATAAAATAAAAAATGATTGATACCGAACCTGTTTTTACAAACTTTGATATTTCATCCGTCGAAATTCAATGAACGTCAATTGACAAACTGTCACAGTTTGTTAAAATAGGATCTGTGTCAATCATTTCTGTTTGCAACAGAGTTTTTTTTTAAAATTAAAGTTGTATAAATTTGGAATAAGTAAAAGTCATGTGTATGAATGTATATTACATTAACTTTAGACACCTAACCTTTGTAAATACTCCTTTAAACCTAACCATACGTCGATTCGACGAGCAATTTTTAGCGCTTATAATTTTATCTAATAATAAATGTGTTATTTATTTTTATTACTCATTTACATAAAACAAGTATTATTTTAGGAAATAAAATAAATTTAAGTTTTGCTCTATAATTATTTGTTTTATACCTTATATATTATACGGCACTAGTTTTTTGAGATCAAATGAGGATACACTTAGAAAAATAAAAATAATAAAAAACAACACATAGTAGCCTTTTTTTATTTGGTGATCATCATCATAATAACCCTATCAATCAGTAAAAAATAAAAAATAAATTATTTCGAAGCAAATTTTATGCAAAAATCAACATTTTGTTCACCACAAATTGCAGTCATCATTTTTTTACGACTTTGACTTGTATGTTTGTATGACTTTGTCATGCACCATTTTTATAGGAACAGAGACCACAAACTTTTCTTTTCCTCACATTTGGGCCCTTCACTAATTGAAGAACTAGCTAGATGTTGACTGACCTTCACCTTAACCATCAACTTGACCTTCACCTTGGCCTTTATCTGTCTTTGCTCCTAATATGATGATAATGTCTTTGATTTTTTTTCTAGTAGCAGATTAGTCATGAATTGCAGTAGATTCAGTATATTTCTAACCGTAGTAGGTTTTTTGGTAACACCCACAATATTTATCACAGCTGCTCTACTTGAAATACACCCGTTGCCATGATGATGAGCGCATGATGGGCATGAGCCCAAACATGATGGATTCGGCTACGGATATTGCATTTTGATAGGTCAATATACTGAAATTATTCCTGCCGATGGTACCTATTGAAGGTATTTGTGGCTCCTGCACATTGTCTCGCAAAGCAGGTGAAGAACAACCTTGAGTCTCTTCGAGATAAGATGGGTCGACTTGAGCGTCGCTTTCAGCATCATCCACCTCCATATTATCTTCAGTTTGGCAGTCAGTTAACTCGTCCAAGTTACCAATATATTCCTCAATCAATAATAAACGCACACCTAATATTATCATCAAGAGCAATCGTTGAGAAGTTATTGTAAAAGCTGCAAATAAGTAAATACACTAGTAGTAAAATAGCCACAAAACCTAACCATTCGTCGTACTATTTTCGTAATATATCAAGAAATAAAGTACTTACTATCCAGACTCCTTCGCTTTCTAAGGGAGCTCTTCGAACACTGAGTTGACAAGAGACGACGATAATATCGGCGCTCGCGCCAATAAAATAAATCAATATTACTTTTATGTGTTCGTTGAATTGACGAAGGTTAGGTGTCTAGTTATTTTTACCCAGAGAGCGGAGTCACGGGTAGTGTAAGCTACTTATGTTAAGCAATGCAAAATCTCTATTTTATTACTAATATAAACCCATAACTTTAAAAACCTATTTGTATGCAGTATTGCAGTTTCATATTTTAGCTAAGCGCTCTAAGATTTAATAACCTCCGCTACAACCGCTAAATGCCGAAGCGGTTTCCGAATGGCGGTTTAATTGCAATCTCAGATTATATTGCCGCGAATATTTAGGAAGCCATTGTTATTAATATAATTTGAAATATGTATTAGATGAAAATATAATAAAATTAAGCTATTTCTCATTTGGGAAAAGCGTCATACAAAGGGCATTTATTTTTAATTCTGCCAGACAACCTGTGGGGCCGTTTCTGTAATATTTGGTTAAACAATGCGGCCGCAATCACTACGCGTTCGGTGAAAAAACCTGTATCAATCGTAAGCAAGTACTGAACAAAAAGAACTATTATGTATAAGACGAATTGCTTCGCTCGCTAATGAATGCAACTTAACAGAGCACAATAAAATTGTTTTATAGCCTACGTTAAAACAACACTGCTGGGCAAAGTGTCCCCCCAATCCTGCCAACCATCTATCCTTCGAGATATCCCACCATCCTTTCTCGAAGGCTCTATAAGCGAATATTATAAGAGTATTTAATAGCTGACCTGCTTGCAACTTCGTTTGTGTGTTGAATTTTCTTCCATGTTTTGTTTTATTACTATGTTTTCAACTACATATTTTTGTAAATCTACTATATAGAGCTCTTTGAATTCCACTGCTATGGTAAGGCGGGAAGAAAAAAGGTTTTCTTTAATAATGTATTTTTTTTTTAGTTCTGGCCAGTATGTCTTTGGTATAAGTTGTGGTGGCATTCTTCCGGACTTCCAATCAAAAGGCCAAGGATTCCAATCCTGGCCAACGACTATATTTTTCTTTAAGAATTACCATTTAGCCCGTTAAGATTCACTGCTGGGTGGCCTAGGCCTCCTTTTTATAACGCTATTCTTTTTAGTCCCTTGCAAGCCTCATCCACAAAATCCCAGCTACGTCCACGTAACAGTTATCAAAATTTAAAGAAGGTAAATGTGTAAACGCAGCCAAACCTAACACTCAAAAACTTTGAGACAGTGAGAATGAAGTCACCACTTTTAAGATCCGTTCTTTCGTAGTGCTTGAACAAAGTTTTTCACTTTAGACTTCCTGGTTTTTGAGCATGGTACTCAAATAGACTTAATTATACAAGTTGAGGGGAAATAATACTTCATTTCGTAAGTTTTGCAATAAAATTGTTAATTCTGAAAGGAGAGAACTAAAAAGAGACAAGTAACTCGCTAAATATATTTTATGGTACACTTGCTTCCGCCCGCGGCTTCATTCGTGTGATACCTAAATAAAAAGCTTCATTACCAGCCATAGCAGTCCACTGCTGGGCATAGTCCTCCCCTAATGAGCGACATTGCACCCTGTCCTCAGGTCGATGCCTCAAGCTTTTACCAGCAGCCGACAGTAGATCATCTCCCCACCAGTTCGGAAGGCATCCCAAACTAAGTTTACCGAGCCAAGTATAAAAAACCAAAATTAGGTGGAAATACCAAAAACATTCCTTTCAAAAAAAGGAGCTCTCGAGGGATAGAAAAAACTTTTAAAATATATTTTACCAAAAAAGCTATTATATTATCATCGGTATATCTGATGGTCTAGAAAGAAATACCTTTCTCCAATTAAAACAAATATTCGTAGTTAGATGTTACGGACATATTGATGTATAAACAGTGTTTGGAACAAATGTTTTTCTTGTCCCAGTCTTTCCAGCAAAGCTTAGAGGCCTCGTTAGTAGTTCAACTACAAGTATGTCGTACAACTAACAAGCACTTGACAGAGCCTCAAACAGGCTTTGCGTCTTTTTAAAAATCTGTAAAAGCTCTGTTTGTTTATTACGCAAGAACTTGGAAACTTTTTAAATTTGCCTTTGAAAGACCTTTAAATATCACATTATCAAACAAAGTGTGTGTTAGTGTGTGTGTTTATAAGTTTGTTCTCCTTCAATTTCGTAACGACTGAAGGGCGTAGGATGAAACATGGAATATGAATAGTTTTTGTCCTGGATTAACTGGGTTATTCCTATAATCCCAAGCAGGTCGGCTCACTCGTGGGGATGATGAGACAGATGAAAAAAATCGACTCATAACACCCACGGCGCTATGCTCGTCGTCGTCAATCAAGTTTTGTCAGTGTCACAATACTCATCCGCTGGTGGGCCAGAGTTGGTGCCCACCATGCTTTTTTGCATTTTATGATAAACGCAAAGAAGCAAGCCATACCCTACTACGAGGAGAACCATACCAGGAGAATTATTTGATCATATTATAAATACAGATATAGGTTTCTTTTCATCCCGGCCCCACGCGGGTGGAAGCTAATATCTTCTAGTATTTTATTAATAGTTCACTAGCTGACCCACCGTTCGGTTGTCCTGTTCATTTTCTTTACTTTTCCTATATTTGATTATTTGTGAAACCCACCACACCGTGCTGCTTCACAGCAAACATAGGCGGAGTAGTTGTTTCCGTATGAGCCAATAACTTTACTGTTCAAAAAAAACACTGAGACTAAATATATATTATTAAAAATAAATACCAATTCATTCCCTGGAATTGAACTTTTAAATTGTTTGTTTGTCTAACCTCAAATCAGATACATAAAAGCTTAAACCATTGAGATCTTCCATGATAACATTATTGTTATCAGATCATTCAATAATTGTTACTCTATCTACGCGTATATTCATATCATCAATCATCTTGACACATTACTCTGAGGTGCAATTTGCAGCAATACATTACACATTACAGTGTTTGCTATACAGGCTGGCTATTTAATATGTGCCCTTCGGCGAAGTGACAAGTTTTGCCTCTCTGTCTGCTGTGTTATTCTGGTTAATCAGGGTAAACAAACTTTCATATTGAATTGATTGACGGCAACACTGGCCATGTGCTAGTCTTCTTCATACAGCCCGAACCTTTGCAGACAGGTACGCTGTCCCGCGAATGGTCCCACGTCTTTCCGAAGCACTAAAGTAAATGCCACTAAACGGTCAACCATCTAAATAGTAACCGGGCCAACAGTTCCTTATATAATAATCTGCGTTTCTTACCGAGGTAAACCACAACACGAGCGATTCGCAAGCTACGCCACGAGTCTGTAGATAACATCTACGGGAGTGCGCTCGTGGCGTGTTTGGTGTTCTTAGCAGCTCATCTTTAGCAGCGTATTGCGTTTCAAAATAACAAGCATTGAAGCTCGCTCCAACCACGACCAATGGCTACCAGTTGAACGATACTGGTTAATTGACCAGTTACCAATAAGAACATTGGAACGCTTGAATATGGAGCGCGTCGTTCTCTACCAACGAGCGCCATGAGCGCGTCCCTTTTTATAATTAGGAGCACGTTACATGTTCGCACTAATGGTGCATGTGGTAGCAGCACGTACTCAATACGTTTTAGTTCAACAACACTCCACCCCGTTACTACTTCGATGGGTAACCGTTTAGATTTAAATCTGAGTGCTTCCGAACTTCAAAAGTTACGTTAAAGCTGGCTTTTTAAGACGTTAAGCAATGTCGAAGGCCTTTGGTCGGACCAAAAAATTCAAACACCAGACTCTAGCTTATACAAAGAAGACGGTAGGGAATACTGTAAACTTAATTCTTTACCTAGACAGCCACGTAATTTTAAATAAATAATGGAGGTACATGATAGAGCAAGTTTTCCAGAATTTATGAAAGGTATTCTGCGCTATTTTCACATTTAAAATTCATTCAGTACAAGTTTCGGTGAGACTTGACGCAATAAAACGATGTAAGGTGAATATTTTATAGCAACCAATGTTACAGATATAGAGAGGCTGTCAGTGTTCGGCCATTATTATCAAGTTTTTCTGAAGGATAGGATCAGCGACGAGACTATTTGACATTGAACATAAGCCGAAATAGCTCAGATAATCAGCAAGTTGATGAGTAGAGCTGGCCATATCTGCCGAAGAACCGATAACCATTGGGGAAAACAAGTCCTTGGGTGGTGACTGCGGCTCGGCAAACGTAGTGTAGAGCAACCTCCGGTCAGGTTGAGTAACGATTTGCGAATGGCTGCCGGTAGAAGCTGGATGCGTCGAAAATCTACAACTAGATACTCTCTCTCTCTCTCTCTCTCTCTCTCTTTCTTTCTCTCTCTCTCGCACACACACACACACGCATACAACATTTCAAATTTGTGTGTTAGAGTGTGAAATATCTTAACACTAGCAAGGTCGCGCGAAAAAGCAAGTCGAGCAGCAGCAGGCGACAGTTATAATCATGTCGCGACACTACTAGTATATATGTATTTCTATGAAATACCTTCCGTAGCTGGCAACACATCGTCTGCCGCTACGGAATGAACTTTAGACGACAGTATCGCCCGTCCACAGATCAGTAATAACCAACTGGTATACGGTGCTCTCTGCTACTGCCGCTGAAGTACGGATTTATGACTGCAGCGACATGTCACCTGCTGCTGCTGTCAGCAGTCGTCTACGAACGTATACCTTAAAGCAATAACAAACTTAAGGCTGTCTAAGGCAGTGTAACCAAGATAAACCAGTAGCACAACCTAAAAAGAAATATTACGAAGCTCAAATGGAAAAGCCACAGTAATGAGAGCAAGTGCTCTGAATACCAAAATACGTTTCTTTGTCTCAATGTCTCTCCGGAGTTGATTGTTACATACATTTAGAATATTCAGGGGTTGGCTGGAATTCTATTAATATTTTTTATACAGGATGGACCAATCCAATGAGATCTTTTTTATGCCTAAGCTGGCAGACTAACCGGCAGCCACTTGATCAAAAATGGTCACAGTTGCGCACCTGCATCATCAGAGACCATACTGATTGGCTGCAGAGCCTTAAAAAAGAAAGGAAGAAAAGTAATTCCGGAAGGGAAAGTAAAGTCTGAGTTAATTAATACTTAAAAATTTTGAAATGCAATAATTCTTATAATCCTTAATTTTTAACGAAAATATTGAGCCTTTTATAAATATTATATTTTATTTGTAGTTTTTCAAAATGATTATAAATTCAATTTTTTTGAAATATTTTTAAAATTTACTAATATTGTTGACTGTACCTACAAATATATTGAAGACTAGGTCACTCAAAGGAAACGTTATTTTTTTGTTGTCAAACTGCTTCACAAATTTTAAAAAATACACTTGTTGAACCCGGGAATCCAACCAAAAAAAAAATCTTTTGGCATCTCTCTTATAAATCAATTATGTACCTACTTCAATCTAAAATCAAAAGTATTTTTTGTAACTTTCTCTCCAGACCCCATTATTGGTTCGAACTACCCTGTATATTTTAAAATGGAGTTTTAGATCTTCAAAAATAAAATTATACTTACATGAACCCAGACAGGATCTTACAACGTAAATAAATAATTAAATCAATATCTTTTTCTTTAAATTGTTGTTCTATGCTGGTTATGTTTTAGGCGATCTAAAGCTCCTAATAGAAAGAAAGGAAAAATAATGTCGAATGGCTTTGTTTATCTCTATTTTTTATCTAAACTATCTGTATTATAATTTTAGAATAACCTACACTCCTGTTGCGTAATAATTACGTCCCGTAAAAATACGTTCTCCAAGCTTGAGGATCACGTTTCATATTAACGTCGGTATAATCTGTGGATAATGATGGTGTAAGCGCAAACATAAACGAATTCAGATCAAAAACAGGTTCTCTTCGAACCGGTATTATGAGGTAAGCTGTTTGACGGCGCCTGATTTATTTAGCGGATGAAATTATTTTTGGGGTGTAAATTCAATCCAATTCCAGTCCTATCTTTGAAACCTAAGCCAGCCTATGCACGTGCTGCACTCTGGCGGCTGGCTGATAAAATATTTGTAAAAATATTTTACACAAGCATTAGATTTTTTTTCATGATTTAAAGATGGAATAGCAAATGGCCCACCACATGTTAAGTGCTAACTAGCACCTGTAAATAAAATCCGAAAACATATAATTGGCCTTTCTTTATGTGTACTTATGTAGCTATTTATACATATATCTATTTCATAACTTTAAGTATGCCTCTAGATGATAAATGCATAAACTTGTTTGGAACGCACTGCGTCCATCACAATTGTATAGGCGTCAGCTGCCTGTTTTTTGCATAAATGCAGCGGGCAGATTATTATCTGCTAGTCTTATTATTTTGATGATAAACTGGATTATTAGGGACTTACAGGAAAAATGTGAAAACATTTCTACATATTAAGAAATATTATCATATTTTTGCAGCTTTATTATTTTAACGAATTCCTATAAGGTTTTTTCCTACTTTGTGGAGATTTTTTTTAAATTAGTTTGGCAGGCGGATTGGTGTTGTAATAGGTACCTATTTATTAGTGATTTACGATATTTTGGCATTATTTACAAATAGCCAAGTCTCGCTATTCAACTGCACAAAAAAGTTCTGAGATCTCGTGTACCAAGTCCATCCTGCCATCTTCAAACTGGAACATTCCTTTTATTATTTTATACTCCTTATTATTATTTACCTATTTTTTTCTATAGATATGTAACTTCTCATCTCTCTGCTTATGAATATTTTGCTTTGTAAGAAGACATTAAGTACCCAAGCATCTCTACAGATTTTAAATTCAAATTATTATTAGGCATCATCTTTTCTTTTTGAACCTTCCTACTGTTTTTTATTGATTGTATTTAAAATCTATTTATTTGTAGATATTGTTGTGTTAAAACTACAAATAAATGTCTGTCTATGACGATTTTAAAAAAAATCTTGAATCAATTATACCATTATGACTATTGCCAAAGATGTTCTTCCCTTTTTCAATTGCTTAAAATCTTTGAGACAGGTGTATGCATGCAGAATAAAACCTGTTCTTCATTTGAGTGTTACTTTGAATGACAACGAGCTTTAGACTGGGTTATTCTCACCGTCCCCATTGAATGAGTCTGATTGCCCCTCTGTGCTTCGTTCTAAAGCTTGAACTCACTATTGAAATTTCTGAAAGCTTATTGTTGGGCAGTAGCTTTGATCTCGTCCTTTATAAGCTTCGAATATAAATTATAAAGTTTCAGGATGTACATTTTAAGACTGCGATTAATATTATAAGTAGATACAACACGTGTCGACATAGCCCAGAGGATTAGCAAGCTCAGTGGGCTGGCCATATCTGCCAAAAATCGAAGGGGCAAACAAGTTCTTGAGTGGAAACCGTATCTCGGTAAGCCTAGTGTGGGTCGACCTCCGGCCAGGTGGAGTGACGATGCTGCTGATGGAAGCTAGATACGTTGAGCTGAAGACAGAGCGACATGGTACTTATTGGAGGAGACCTATATGTCCAACAGTGGACTGCATGCTATGATGATAATGATGATGATGATGATGAAAACTCGCGCAAATGTATATCATTGTTGAACATTTTATGTCCATGGTCAGGACTTTATTTGCATTTTTAAATTATTTATAATTTATTGAAAATAAGTAAGTTTTGTTGTATTTGAGGATGTTTGGATGCTCGGATGTATCTTTGTTACTCCCTTACATCAGAGATGCAGAATAGATTGAGCTTGAATCTTGTATATGTCTCGACATCTGACCCACCTGCAACTACGTCTGCGTGCACTTGTTTACTTAAATATGGTAATTTTTTGCGGAACTCGTACGTCTATTTGTACGAAATAAGAAATAGACCACCAATCAATTAACGTAAGATTACGCGTTATATTTTCAAATTATCAGACAATTTCATGCCAGCAAAATGTAATGATTTCTATTGGCAAATTTTTGATACTAGGTTACATTATTGCAATTCTCTTACAGATCTCTATTTTTGGAAAATATAGACCACCTATGTTTAACACTGATAGTGTATATTTCTATATGTGACAGATTTTTTTAAATCAGTTTAGTAGTTTTTGAGTATTATTACAAACAAACAAAGATACAAAAATGTAATCTTTCCTCTTTTCTCTTTATAATAGTAGTGGAGAAATAACTTAAAACTTAATATTTAAAACACTAGGCTACCTTTTAGAAGGATACCTTGCAAAAAAAAAACACAAAAATGTTAGAAGCTAGTAAAAACCACAAAGTTTTGAAATTAAATATAAAGAACATGACGCGCAAGGGTATCATTTTCGTTCATTAAAACACGGTCTATGGCAAGTATAAAACTATAATTTATATACTTATATATTATATACCCTAATGAGTTAGTGAGTAACTCTGCCTGTCCTGTTTTTAGGTACTCTTTCTTGTGGCGCTAAGCACCGTGAGAAGAATAAGCTAGTGGACTCTCTAGCGGTCTGTTTTAGTATCAAAACCACTACACTAAGGTATCTTGTTTTTATATTACCTACCTACAGATTTACTGATATTAGATTTGAGATATTTTTGTAATTAATCAAATATATTACAAAAAACGAGACGTGGTGATGACAGGTGGTGCAAAAGAGTAACAGAATGGTGGCCGAGGACTGGAAAGAGAAGTGTCGGTCGTCCAGTAGCACGATGGGTTGACGACATAGTCAGCGTCGTGGGCCGCCAGTGGATCAGGCTAGCGCAAGACCGTGGCAAGTGGCAGGAGCAAAGGGAGGCCTATACTCAGCAGTGGGTGAAATCGGGCTGCGGATGATGATGATGATTACAAAAAAGAGCCTCACAATCATATAATAATCATAATATTGGTCATATACGAGATGGATATAGTTAGGCGCTTTTTACGTTTCGATTTCTATATTTTTACAACTTATTATTTATCTTGCAATTGAATATAGGGTCAAATCTTTAAATAAAACTTTATTTTCAAAAGTGTTTTCAAGTGTGGTCAGGTTGCGGTACTATACCACCTTGATACCATGCCTGTGGCATGTCCTACGCGTCAGATAATTGACGGAACCTGGTGGCAAACACACACTACGAGAAATCGTTGTGACTGAGTTTTCAGGTCAGTTTTCATCACATACACGTTTCGATTAATCGGTACAGTGCGATTGTAACGATTTCTCGTAACGTGTGTGCCATCCATTAGACCTCTGACTTTTCTAAGATAATTATCTCACATTCAGGTTAGTTTTCGTAAGAGCCTTTGTATAATATATCTGCTTTCATCCTGTAACAGAATGCGAGACGTTGTTAAGTAACAACTTGTGTGGAACAGCTGAGTTGAAGTGGGGTCGACTGACGATTCACAAAACTAAGGCATCACGTTGAGAGTTGAATTATTCGTAATTTAAATAATAATTTTCATCATCATCATTAAGTTGTCCACAGCTGGACACTACATATATATATATTCAACCGATTTTAATATTTTTTTGGTTTCTTAGCCTTGATTTGGGGGTGTTATAAAAGAATGAATTGTCGAGCTGAAGACAGTGCGCAATGCCCCTTATTCGGGGAAGCCTTTAGACAGAAAATAAGATATAATCACCAGCGGTACGGATTGGATAAAGTAAGAAAATGGACGTGTGGAGTGATTTAGGGGAGACCTTAAGGATTTTAAAATTATTCCCATTGAGTTCGGGTCGCTGATGAGAATCTCATTTTAATTCAAAGTTTACGCCATAGACAAGCTACAGCGTAGCAAACTAGCATAATAAAAATGATCAAATCACACTTATGTTATAAATGCGAAAGTTTTTGTTTGAATGTTTGTTCCCACTTAGGTATCTCCGTTAACTTGAAATCCTGGATTGACACATAGGCTTTATACCGGTACCATGCAAGTGTATCTAGTTTAAAAATAAATACCAAAGTAAAAGTAAAATAAAAGCATGACTAGTCATTAAAACTGGTGGCAATTATGAAAATAGTGATAGCGCGCCTGCGACTAAGTGCCCTGCATCTGATGCGGAGCGGTACAAAACGTAATGTAAATTGTACAATGAGGATTTTATCGTGTTCTATTAATATAATAAAGCGAACGTGTATAAAAACATATTACATATAAAGATCCATGTTTTTTCAGCTTTGTGCGGGGGTGTAAGGGACTCCAACCTCCATCTTCGGGATCCAGGTCAAACTCACCTGCACGCGGTACACCCTGCTAACTGACGGACGGGGCACAGCCTACATAGACCCAGTTAAATTCCTTCCGACCGGCAGCAGCGTCAGCGGTGTGTGAAGCTGTGTCTTGAGATCCCCAACTCTCAAGCCCATCGTGGGCATTATAGGTTTATCTCCTTAATAATAGGCGCCACAAGAAAATGGCGCAATGACGCTTATTAGGGGAGGCCTAAGTCCAGCAATATACTGCTATTAGGTCATGATGATTAACCCCTCATCTGGCCGGTTTTTCAAAATGGCCGGCTACCACTGTCAGGCATTCGCATATTATTCCTGATCAAGAACTACATTGCTTGCAAAATTTTCAGCTCAATCCGTTCAGTGTTTGACGTGAAGGAGTAACATTTCACATCTTCATTTAGTTGATAGACTACGAAAATTCATTAAAAGGTATTTATCATCATCTCCCTGCCTTTATCCCACTCTAAATGGGGTCGGTCAACATGTTTTTCTCTTCCAGTCATATAATATTTTAACAGTACAAAATATTTTGTACAAATTTGCTCGCCTTCTCTGACGAGTTCAATAAAATGCATAAGCGCGCACCGTTCCCTCGTCCACAAACTCATATGAGAATCAGACAGAACAAGCAAAACAAGCAATTACTAAATGTAAGCATCTACTCTCTCTTCCATGAAATAAAACAAACACGTTAACCTGTAATTAGCTTGGACAAACAACACAGGAATAGCGTACACAAGAAAAATCCCCTCATCAAGGATCTTCACATACTTATTTTTGCATTTAAAATATTAGTTGAGATAAGTATACAGGGTGGAAAAAATCAATGGGACCTGAAGGGAAACCACTTTAAATCCTTGCGATAGATTATTTACTGAAAGGAAATGTTCCTTTATTTTTAAATAGAAACAAAACTACTTTCAAAGATTTTCTAAAATTCGCTTGCCTCACCCGAGAAATAAGCCACCTAAAAATTTAAAAAATAAGCCTTTTTATTCTATTAAGTTATAGGATTAATGTTCAGGATAAAATCTCTCTAATAAACATTTGGTTTTAGATATAAAAAAGATCATGAAATCTAGCATTAATTTTATTTTATCATCAATTCTAATGCGATGGACACGTAAAAGATAATTATTACCTAGCAAGACATTGATACTTGAACTATTTCTTCTTGTAGGCAATCGTACCGTTTGTATCTATCCAGACATTGAATTTTTCCTTAAGACAAGCCTTGGGAAATTCTACTATTGTATTTTTCTTTCATTCTATTTTGAAACTTTTCGTCAGAACGCTCGCCTTTACTAAGAAATAAATGTGAATCATTATTACCTACTAATGAAACTATTTGCTTTAACAAGGTTTATAGAGATAATTTAGCAAGCTTGTACTTCATTTAATGTTTTCGGATAGAGATAAGAAAATTACCGTGTCATAGATTTCTTGAAAGTAAACTGTTGTAGTCTAGGTAATGTTGATTAAAGTAAAATTCCTTGTTTACTAAAATTACATTTCATGTATATGTTGTACGATAAACAAGAGTAAGACCTCATGTTTCTAGGAGAAATATTATCTTTGACATTGACTTTATCGACTTAGTGGAATAGATTAACGATCGTACAACTTTTGAATTTTTGGATGGTTCGATTCGCGGGTGCGACAAATTTGAGAAAACCTTTGAATGCAGTTCTGTTTCTTTTAAAAAAAATAAAGGAATATTTCCTTTCAGTAAAATAATCTATCTTATAGATTTAAAGTGGTTTCCCATCAGGGCCCATTGATTTTTTTCCACCCTGTATAGTAACATATCATTATGTATTCGACTTTAACGAGCATAATATTATAAAATATAGATCATATTATTATGAGCTGGACTGTTACCACAAAAGTGAATATGAAATGAAGCGCGTGGATCCGAGCGTCCATACTGGCTTTATTACAGAACATTACCTTAATTTGGTAGTTAATGATTTTCAAACAATCAATTTGCATATTAATCATTTCATCAAAATGATGGATAATGAAATAACTATTCGCCCATGTAGATAATAAGTGATTTTCATATAAAATTATTGGTCAGTTTCCACCCGCGGCTTCGCCCGCGTTAGAAATTTTTCCATACTAACCTCGGGAACTTTTTTCAATGAAATGGAATGAATTTAAAGTACCCTATGTCTTTTTATAACCCTGATATATGTATGCGAAATTTCATGATCATTTCATGATTTTATTGAAGTTAAGGCGAGAAAGCGTGACAAACAAAAATGTACTCACTTTAAAATTTACATAATGTTATTATTTTTCAATAATTTTCGATTCAAACGATTTGCAATCTTTTTAGGACATTTTTTTTTATGTGTGCTTTTTTAATTTTATGAAGATACCTGTTCCAGTTGGCTTGCTCAGCACCTTTATCATGTCAGCCAATCCACAAGAAAGATATGAATAGTAGTCAAAAATTGTAGATGTATGTATTGTATGTATGTATTTTATTCATCAAAACTTAATACTATTTTCATCAATGTACACTGTAAAAATCCCGTAGTGTTTGTTTCAGTGCCCACATTAACAACGTAAATCATCGTACAAATCATTAGACAAAACTTATCACTCAGATACTTAGGTACATAACATATAAAAGCTAAAATCCAATATCTATCTACTAACGTCTATTCAATGTGCACTACGTTCGACACAACAAGTCGGACCCACATACCAATAGCTGCGGCTTGCTATCTATATATCTATATAGATATCTAAAGATATATATCTATTCTATAAAAATATCTGGCCTAGATTAGATTTTATTTTCGTCTTGTTCTGTCGCTGTTTTCAGCAAAAACACAAATAATTTTATATCGGTTAAAATTTAAATCCATGATCATCAGATCAGTAGTTGGGGTACATTCCTCTAGGTGAACAGCTCGACCTATCAAGACAAGAACTACTAAATAGCAAGGGACACGATGAATAGGATTCCACAAATACAATTTCTATAATATTCCTCTTATAATTCATGGCAAATTTGGCAGACCCTCCTCAAATTTATTGCTGGATAATGGACTACTTCGAGACAAACGCTTTTGAAGTCCCACTCAATTATTTAAAGAGTTAACTTGTCCATGGGGTTGGTAAGACATTGCGCGAACCAAATTCAGACTGACTTAATTTGTCTAATACACATCAGTCGCTATTCAGATACCAGACTGATTTAAGGCAGTTTCAGTTTCAAATTCAGTCAAAGAGATTGTGGGAAGATAATTTATTGATACAATTTATTTTATTCTTGAGTTTATAAAAAAATACTTACTATTGGGGTAAACGAGTTCTTGAGTGCAGAGTGCGGCTCGGTAAACGTAGTGTACGATGACCTACGGCTAGGTGGAATGCCAATCTACGAAAGGCTGCTGGTAGGAGCTGGATGCGCCGAGCTCAGGACAGGGCAATGGCACTCATTAGGGGAGGCCTATATCCAGCAGTGGACTACTATAAGCTGATAATGATGGTGAAAGTTATCCATTGCTTGAAGTCAACCCTGTCACTGTTTGTCAGTAGCCAACTATTGCCATCTCCTACGGCAATAGTTTAAGCATTGTTTAAACTTTGACAGATTTTTATAAGGTAATTAACGTTATATCAAAATTGTATTTCCTTTATCCTCAATCATGCTTAGAGTTTGTCAAACTTAGAGTTTGAAAAGGACTATGTTAAATCCCATCACCAAGATTGACAGAATCTTCATAGTTATAAAAAGTAACGTCATTCATAAACTGTTTGTAATTGAAACAAACGTTTCAGTAGAATTCAGTAGGTCGATCACAAATATTTCTACAATAACGTAAGCGTAATAAAAAATATTGGCCAATTAGAAAGCGTTATTTTGAATCTACGCTTTCTCATTGGCAAAAATTTTACGTCTACGTTACGAACACTTTTTCTCTGGTCTTCGTGAATAGCTGAGATCCATTGAATAAATTCAAAATATAATCGAGAATTAAAAAAATATTTATTAAAAAGCGCATTCTATTTTCAAATTAGCTATCAGATAGTGGACTGGCGATTGAACAATCAGACCTAAGAAATAAGTTATAACTAGTTTAATAAAAATAAAATTGGCTTGACGTTCCAATTTCAACGATCAATAACTGCAAAAGCAATTGGATAACGGAAATGGCGAGAAAATCTAGGACATATTATTCACTGGCAGAGCTTCTACGATTATATAGAGAATTAATAGGCTTCAGAACTAAGTAGGAAAGGATTTGCCTGATGCTAGGGCTTGAGGCTTCTAAGCGTTAAACTATCGCCACTGTCATTAATGCATTTAAAAAAAAAAATGTTATTAAAAGTTTTTGAACTATGAAATCCAACATCTGCATCCCTGCCTAAAGCCAGCATCGCCACTGAGCTTCGCCACTGGGCTTCAGGCACCAATTGTGCTCCAGTGGGTATATACTATTTAATAATATACTCATTTGCTCACTGAAATGATTAGCACCGGTCCTGTTTTAACAAACTTTCACAGTTAGTCAAATGACGTTGTTTGAATTATAACTGATGAAATGTCAATCTGTGTGATGATGACCAAAAAATATAATCCAGTAAATAGTTAGTCCATTGATTAAATTTGAAAGTGTATAAAATTATGCGTTCTCTTTTACTAACATATGGAGTGGTACTGAGGATTAAAAAATCGATGGATTTTTAATCATAGGAGTGGCGTTATGTAACAGCAAGTATCACCATAATTACCCTGTCAACGAAGCCATCTTCTATAATACGCAAACGCGTTTGTGCCGTTTTTATAATAGCAGCTATTTCTAATTTGACACCTGTTTAACTTTCTCGGCTTCATGGGGAACTACATCATCAACTTATAGCAGTCTACTGCTAAACTCAAATTAATTAAGTCGATTTAAAAGCTGCTGGTAGAATCTGAATTCGTCGAGCTAAAGACAGGGTGCAATAGCGCTCAGGGAGACCTATGTCCAGATTGGACTGCTATGGGCTGATGATAATGATGAGGTTAATTTCTGGTCCATTGTGTTACATTTCAGGTACTCAAATCATATATTTTTAAACATTAACTTACAAAGTTACATTTTTTCCCAATAACAAGACATTTTTTCCAATAGTGTGGTATCCTATTCTATAATCGCAATAATTCTAGTGGGCCGGGCAGCTGTTGCCCTATCGGCCTAATAACGAGCAGATCCTATATCGCCACAATCCTGAATTATGTGCCAATAAAAAGAATAGCCAATAATCTGGTGGCTCCACTGGCCGCCCATAAACTAACTACATGTACCAAAATTATACATTTCGGTACACGACCGCTCCGTCAAGAGTGAAATGAAGAAGAAGAAGACAGATATTGGTATAGACCAATACTGATTTTTCCATTGATGCAATGGTCAAATCCTACTTAATGAATGCGAAAGTTTGTGAGTATGGATGTTTGTTACTCTTTAACGCAAAAACTACTGAGCGGATTTGGATAAGACTTGGAATATACAGTTTATGACTTAAATTAACGCATAGGTTAGTTTTTATCCAGGTACCACGCGAGTGAAGCCCCGGGCGGAAGCTATTCTATTATATTTTTATAAAAATAAAAGTTTCCGCCTGCGGCTTCGCTCGCTTTAATGTGGATTATGTCAAATATATTCATCCCCTTTTCACCCCTTAAAATTGCTGAGACCCGTAGTATAAATTAATTTTCCATAGTCAGCCAAAATGCAAAATATGAAATCCTAATTTCAAAACTCACAGACTTTCATCTAGACTCTCTTTCCTAATTTATCCACTTAAGGGTGGAATTTCAAAAATCCTCCCTTATCGGATACCTACACTAAAATGACGGTACTACTCGTGCAAAATTTCAAGAATCTAGGTTCAGCGGTTTGCGTTGTGCGTAGATATATTACCCAGGCAGTCAGTACTAAATAAAAATGTACCAAAATGTGAAATACCGTTTTATTTTAAATATGTAAACAGTAATGATATTATTAAAACATTCAAACTGATAAATGTCAAAAAAACTACGGATCTCTGGAGCATTTCTGTTAGCGTTGTAACATCGTTGATTGACATTGTCGCACCAGAACTAGCGTTTATATTTAACGAATGTATTGACTGTGGTGAGTTTCCTGATTTAATGAAACATAGTAAAATAACACCTTTATTAAAATCCGGTAGTAGTTCTGACCCTACTAACTTTAGACCGATATCAGTACTGCCAACATTTAGTAAAATTTTTGAAAAGCTTATTCTCAGTCAACTGCAAAGCCATTTTAACTTTAACAACTTACTAGATGTCAAACAATTCGGATTTACGCGGGGCAGATCAACAACTGATGCCGGTGTTGAGTTGGTATCGCATATCTACGATGCCTGGGAGGACTCACATGATGCTTTAGGCATCTTTTGTGATTTGTCTAAGGCATTTGACTGCGTACACCATGAAACATTAATCAGGAAACTAGATCACTATGGCGTCAGGGGTATGGCTTTAGCCCTTCTCACTTCTTACCTATCTGACAGAATACAGAAAGTAGATGTAAATGGAAAATGTTCTCCGGGATCTGTAGTAAAGATGGGTGTTTCGCAAGGGTCAATACTTGGACCATTTTTATTTTTAATTTACATCAACGACCTACCTCAACTTGTGAGAGACAACCACGAAATTGTATTGTTTGCGGATGACACGTCACTTTTATTTAAATTAAAGCGACGGCAGACCAATTTTGACGACGTGAACAATGCAATAGCGAAAGTTGTTAACTGGTTCGATGTAAATAATTTATTATTGAACGAGACTAAAACAAAATGTATGAGATTTATATTACCAAATGTTAAACAAGTTAAACCTAACATTAAAATAAAAGATGAAGATCTAAATCTTGTGGACAGTACTGTATTTTTAGGCATAACTTTAGATAATAAGCTTCAATGGGGCGCTCACATAGATGGTTTGTCGAACAGACTCAGTTCTGCAGCATACGCAGTCAAAAGAATCCGTCAACTTACTGACGTAGAAACGGCTAGACTAGTTTATTTCAGCTACTTCCATAGCATTATGTCGTACGGCATTTTGTTGTGGGGGAATGCTGCAGATATCAACACCATATTTGTGTTGCAGAAGAGGGCTGTTCGTGCAATTTATAATATGAGCCCCAGAGAATCACTTAGAACTAAGTTTAAAGAAATAAATGTTATGACAGTGCCGTGCCAATATATATATGAAAACTTAATGTATATCCGAAAACATATTAACATGTTCAAGAAAAATAGCGACTATCATAATGTTAACACTAGAAATAAAGATAAACTAGCTGTTCCCACTGTAAGGCTCCATAAAGTTAGTCAATCTTTTAAAGGGATGTCTGTACGATTTTTTAACAAAATCCCAAATGATGTGATTAATCTATCTGTAAATAAATTCAAAAATGTTGTTAAACGTAATCTATGTAATAAAGCTTATTATAAAATATCTGATTATTTAGATGACAAAAAAGCTTGGGATGAAACTGCCTCCAACTTCATCAAAAACAATGTAATAGATATTAAGTACGACGTTAAAGAAATATAAGCCAAGCAGAGTTTCTTGCCAATTCTTCTCTGTTTGGTCACGTTACGAATTGGTGGTAAATAAAAAAAAAATGACGTTTCAAAGTGTACACAGTTCCTACTGAATAAATGAATTTTTACTTTTACTTTAGTATTCTAATTTAATATTTTCAAGATTGAAACTGGTCTAGCCATTTTCCAATTTTCTGAAGAGTAATGCACGGCAGTAGATTTTTGTATATTGATACCTATAGATTTAGAAGGATGAAAATTTAGCTTCTGAACCTTTCGCTTTGGAGTCTTTCAGTGTTCGTCTTGGCAGTGAATACAAAGAACAAAATCCCGTTCTCAAAGCATCGAAAAACATGAAATCCTGATAGTAGAGCTGCTTTCATCAGTCATCTGCCCTCTCTTAGTGCGGTTGCCATAACATGTTTTCTTTCTCCGTTCACTTTTATCAGCCGTGAACTCTGTATTTACTCTTTTCACACACCTTACCTCTTTCATACAATTGAACCATTTAATTTTCGGTTTGCTTCTACTCGAAGATCAAATCACATCCATACTCATCACTCTTTCAGTCACATGGCTTTCATCCTAATTACAACCGCTTTATACGACTGTAATCCGTAAGATGTCATGGCAGTATAAATTAAATTGGCTTCGAGGACAGCTTTTTTAATATAATTGGCATAATTAAATGACTTTCGCCGTTTTCCTTTTATATTTTTAAGCCTATAAGCCCTTGTGATAACTTCCGTTTTTTCCATTAAATTAATGAGTGAAAACAACTTTTTTTTCGCTTTTCAAGTTAAATGTAGCTAACTCGCTTGATGTTTCGTTTAGATTGGTCGTCATCTTTCAGCTTTTAATATTAACTTATTTTATTTAAAAAACAAGGATTCCACTAATATGCCTGTGTTAGGTTAGTTTTAATCAGCCGGCCGCCAGATCCCCGTTTGTTAGATATCAAGGTACACCACGGGCCAGTGATGTTGACTTCGGTTCCAAAGATGGCAATTGAAACTCCTTATACTCCTACTATCCTCACTTAATTGTAACTTAGTTACCCAATACAAACGAAAGTCTCTTATTTTCTCAACTTCTATGGCGCAGTAGGTACACCCAGCCTGAGATGCAAAATCAACAATATTTTGCATCTCTCTCTCAGGTTTGATGGTTTCTGGGAGCTTTCTATGAATAATAGGAGTACATTTACAAAAATAAAAGGAGACTGCCGTCTGATGTATGGCGCTCGGTACCAAGACTAAAGTGACTGCGTCAAAAAAATATCCAATAAGTTTTTAGTCGATTCTACTTTCAAAATAATTAAAAATGAGGGTTATTGCCATAGTAACACTTTACATCAATGTTTATTACAATAGCAACGTATATATCATTGGTTGTTGTAGTCTAATGGCGGCGTGCAACGGAAACCAAAACAACAAAATATTTTTTTACTTGATTATTAATCGAGTCGGTGTGTCAAACTAAAGAAAATGTTAATGTCATTTATAAAATATAATAAATTTTATGGGATACGTTCGGTTTTGACGCAATTGGTACGGGTTCTCGGCATTCTCCTTTTGTAGTTTAAGACATGTAGTTCCCATAATACAAGCTCTGCTTAGTTTGGGGCTACATGATGATATGTGATAGTGACCAGTATTATTTATATTTTTTTTACTAAGTGCTTATTCTATTAGTATTTACATTTAAAATAGCATCAAAACCAACCTAAATTAGCATTTTAGAACCTATACTATATAACCTAGAACCTAGATCAACGCACAATATTTCATGCCCATGTAACATCATTCACTGTTCATGGATCGATGTATTCCGGAGGTGTGGCGGCGTGAAGATAAGCCTGTTACATGTCAGCTTTCGAAATACCTACTATCGTTCATCAAAAGGCTGAAACAAAGCCTTCCTTCTTCGTATGAGCTAGTAGCCACCGGTGGTGTCGGAGTTTTAAGGCCGCCCGAAGGCCTCTGACAAAGCCAGGGCTAATATCATAAGTGCCTTACAACGCTCTCATATATACAACTAAACATACACCCATCTAAGTAGTGACCGGAATTCAAAGTTAAAGTATATAATATATTGTTGAAACACATGTACAATGGTTTTATGTTTTAGGGGTATCAATGTGCTCTTTACGGGTGAACAAAATTTCTAATAATATAAACATACAATTTATTAATTATAAATTAAAATTCAAGTTAACAATTATTATTAAACTTCCAAGTAAATTAAAAAATTAAATCCAATATTAATTAAAAATATTAATAATTATATATTAATAAAAAATAAATAAACTATAAAGATTACTGATATGACATATATCATAAATCAGTAATAAATTCATTTCATCTTTAATAAGATTATCAATAAACAATGAATCCAGTTACCGGTTTCATAAAAATTTTGCCATCCCCGTTTACCCCTTTAGAGGTTGTATTTTGGAAAATACTGAAATATATATAGAAGAATAGATGGCCACTAAGCATTGCTAAATTCTTGGCCTAGCCGGCCTTACATACAGGAAAATCACGTTAAATACATAATTTTATTGTAAAACTAGCCGATAAAAAGTAGCCTATGTGTTAATCCAGGTCCTAAACTATGTATATTCCAAGTTTCATCCAAATCCGGTGAGGCCACCACAAACATACTCACACACACACACACACACACACACACACACACACACACACACACACACACACACACACACACACACACACACTTTCGCATTTATAATATTAGTGTGATCGTACGATTGTTGTCAGTCAGTCGGTGAGTCAGTTTCATTAGAGTTTCTATAAGGCATTTGCTTGTAGTCATTTGAATCAATAGACCAATAACCTCGAATAGTTAGGTAATTTTGCTAAGTTCGAATGTATCGGTGTTGATGCGAATGCTAGTCACGAGTTTCTTTCCCGGCTCATGTGGAAACTATTAATACTTTAGGGAATATACTTTTTTTACGTGGAGTTACATTATTTTTACAATGCACAGGTTTTGAAGTTATGATACGAACAGATTTTGTTGAACGTCTGGTCGCTATTGATCATTGATGGCTTACTACTTATGTTTTACGACAACAATTGAGTACAGTATTTATATATTTTGCGACGATCGATAAAAGCCGATGATCTTTAAACGGCTGAGCTTTTCGTATCATACCTAATACCCTCGACCAAGTCACTTTTTAACTAAAAAATTATGAGTTAACGCTTACGCGTAAACGCTTAGGAGTTACCATGCCACAGACAGACACAGATACCTACACTTGTCAAACTTATAAACATATATTTTCTTTAATTTTTTAATTCAAGATACTTTTAACTTCAAGAATCTTATAGAATAAGTTGTCGCATTCTTCATAACTCCGTTTGAGGCCTTTGGAAGCTTCCAAACCGAAACGAAAGGGCCTTGTAGATATGAGATACTATTTTCTTACGACTTCAGGATAATTTAAAATCGTTTAGAAAAAACAATAATTACTGCGATTTTTCATTCATCGTTTCAAGTAAACAAAAACGCAAAAACATTTCTAGAAAAGAAGAAGACTCAAGATTCGACTCTATGACCTTCAGATCGAAAGTCCTTAAATCTCAATTCAATGTGAAAAATTCACGCCTCATTCTTGTGCATACAAGAATTTCAATTCAAAAACATACACGTGACAATTTGTCACTGTCTAAACCTTACCTTCGCATGCAAGTTATTTAAATCATAGATTCACATAATATTCCACACACCTGCGGTACACAGTCGAGACACGTTCAATTTAATAACGGAACTTCATGTTCGATCCACTGCGATTCGGGACCTGTCGTTCGGCTAATTTAGTCCTATGCACAACTTAGTCTCTGCGTCTTAGATCATGAATAAGAACATTAATTTAGATGATTAAATACAGTGTCAAGTACCTAGTTTACTACTACACTGTACTACACTGACACGAGCGGCAACTTATATTACCTATATTCCTTACTGTAATGGCAATGTAAAATTAAAATAATATCAGTAATTCCCTTTCAAATATTCGAATCAAGATTCAATAGGCCGCTTAATAACAACCGTTTTTGTCAACGGGTAACTGGCCGATGCGAAACGATTGCCTTAAAACGCGTGCTACTTACTCCTTTCCATACAAATTTGCATAAATGCAAACGTGATCGAGTTAGCAAAAAAACTCGCACTAGGCACCCTGTTCTGTACTTGAAGGGCGAAAAAGTGCACGTGCGTTATGTTGAGTGCAAAGAAAAAGCTTATTTAAAAGCTACAAAAAAAGGAAGAAGCTGTAGGTTCATCCTTTTTATTAGAAAGAGAGTCTAATGGAGTATTCCATACTCTCATGGCCTATTCTGAACAAGACATAAATCCCTATCATTGGTTAAACTCAATATTCACAATGAGGTACAGGTATGCTGCAAACATAGCGTAAATTCCAAGCAAATACAGCGTAGAATATGGTAAAATTCTGCAATAACATTAACATTTATGTAATAAAGAAATAATTTTATTATTATTATTTTTATTCAAAGAAATTGACTTGTTTTATAGTATTTTTAATGACTTTGACGTCAATTTAAGCTAGATATATTATTATTATCTTGTCAGCTGACTCTGTTGGTCTCGCATCATCGCCTCTTCGGCAAAACATAATATGACATATTATCGGACCGGTACATTTACTGGAACGTTTGCAGCACGTGGCGTTTTTATTGAAAAAATATATTACAAAGAGATTTTCTGCTGAGTTCTAGGATTGTACGAGTTGGCAGTTATCTGGTACACCTGGTGTACCTGCTTTGGTACTTACTTATTTCTTTGACTATGGCTTGTAATATAGCAGGGATCGCAACAATGGCGATTTTGATAAAATCCTCATAAATTGAGATTATTTTATTAATTTATAATATTGAATGGATAGCCACCAGCCAAATATACTTCCATAGCAACAAATAAGTAGTAACTCGAGTGACGGCGGGGTGGTGCGAGAACCGTGTGCCATGCGATCCCCAACCCACATACCCGACGCGGGCATATCTCATTTTAGGGGAGGCCTATGTCCAGCAGTGGACTAACATAGTCTGATGTTGGTGGTGTGGAAATATTTAGCAACAGAAATCATAATATAAAGGTCTTAACTTATAGTATTGTTATTATGAGTTTGGGTACATTTGTTAAGTCAAGTCATTGATGACGATTAATTCGAAATGATATTTCTTGTTGTATTAATGGTTAAGAAACTGCCTACAATTCAACTGATAGTATCAATGTAAATCGATGATTACAACTAAAGAAAGACGATGAGTTAACGTATAAAAAGTTTCTAATTATGATTTATCGTAAAAACTTAACTAAAAATCAAGAACTTAGTTTATACAATACGTATATATTCTTTGAAGATTTTCAATGTGAATTGTATGCACCAATATTTTCGTTGCACTGCGCGACGGAGAATACTAGGGAATATTAAAAATTCCCTCGTGACATACATTATAGAATCTTTGGAATCACAACTCATTTTCTATCGTCACTTGCATTTCTGAACCGTTTGTTCAAATAGCAATATTTGGTAGTATTTTTGAATGATAATGCAAGCATGCAGCTTGAAGCAAACTCACTTACCATGTTTTATGCAAATATCCTGACTATAATTAATTTTGCATAAGTTATCTCACCGTACTTAATATAATGAACTTAAAACAGTATATTATTAGATTATACTGTTTATTTTTATTACCTTGCTAGTTTTTTTGTTGGAGGACAGGTGCAATGGCCTTTATTAGAAGAAGCCTATGTCCAGGAGTAGAGTGCTATAGGCTGATGATGATGAAAAATGCATAACTTAATAATTTAATTTTCATATTTAAGAACGGTAAAAGTAACCAGTAGATATAAATCACGTGTCCTTTGGTCATCACCCCATTTGTAAACCATAAATAAATATAAATACCCAAACAAATCCATGATAAGATCTTTGTACCTGAACCAATGTATTTTTTTTTGTTTTATGGAATTAAATGAAATGGACAATAAAGCCAAGCAATTCTGTGATTTGCCAAGTACAAACTAAAAGAGGATTTTGTTTAATGTTAGATTAAATATAACTTACTTTTACGGTGACGAACAACCATTACTTGCAAGCAACGAATAAAAATTAGATCAAGTGGAGCCTGGACAAAACAATGCCTTGTCGTATACAGATACTTTTAGTGGTGTAAGGGGTTCCAATCTCCATCTTCGGAATCCAAGCCAACCTCACTAACCCGTAGTGCACCCTGCTGTAGGCGTAAGTAAAGTGCTGTAGACGGAGCTCTGGCACATCCTAACACCAGCACAGTTAAATTATTTTCAAATTTCTCTTTATTAGGGTGGGAATATGTCCAGCAGTAGACTGATATTGGCTGGAATGGAATAGATACACTTGCGTAAAAAAATTAATTAAAAAGTATCTTGGGTCTTAAAAAGTATCTTGGGTCTTGGTTGTGTATGCTCAGAAAAATCTGAGGGAAATGGGAGACAAAATAAACATCAAGGAGTTATGTTTTCACTATGCACATAGACATAGGTCCTACTACTTGTAACAGGCTGAATTAGAGCTTAACAACAGCAATATTACGAGTATATACATAATTATATAGGTATCATCATTCTACTGTCAGTGATTCTTTGTGTACTTGTAAACTGTTGCAAATAATTAACTTCTATTCCTATTGATATAAAATATTATATTTATTGCATTTCTGCAACTAAACACACAATTTGTACTTAAAATAACTATTTTATTATATTCCGTTTATCAAAATCTAGAGCATACCTACAAACAGATGAACGCAATTAATGACTTAATATTTAAACTATTTAAAATACATAGAGAAGTTTAGAGAAAAGTTTCAGATTAGTAACGTCGTGTCAAGCTATTTTGCCCAACACGGGTAACTAGATAAAGTGAGTTTGTTTCATAATACCTCTCGTTCTAACCCGTCTCATTTCAACATTTCGTTTGAGCCGTAATCTGCAATTAAGTCTCAACGTTGCAGTAAAAGAAAAGAATTAAAATCTGTGAGTTATTGGCTCGGCACAAAAAAGCACATTATGCAAGTGAAAAAGCACTAGTCGAACGCCACCTGCCGCTGTCGTTCCACGTTATTGCGCTTATAGGATTCTCGGTTTGGCTCTGAATGCATTCGGAATACTATTAGTAATGCTTCTGTTGGGCACTTATGATTGCCTGGTACTTCATTGTAAGAAATCTAGTTTGTTTAGCCTGGGCATTTTAAAATTATATATTTACCTGCCAATCTATTTGGTAAAATTTCTCATAAACAGATTCCCAAGATTGGGAAGTGCGGAAAGAGAAAACTTTTGCCCTGCAGTGGGATCAGACTGACTCATAAGATAAATAAGAACTAACTTACTAATATTTTTAGCATCCTATAATGACGAAAGTTTGTGAAATGTGAACATGTGAAATGTCTGTCTCTCCTTCATGCCAAAACTACTAAATGGATGGAGGTGAAATTCTGCACATATTTAGTTCTAGACCAGGAATAACAACACATAGGCTACTTTTTATCTTCGAATATTTCGATTTTTAGGTAAATTCTAATAGTGTAATTTGGTTAGCTAAGTCAAAATCACATCAGTCATAAAATAATCTAAGGATAAAATATACATCAATTTAACAGTATGAACGTGCGGATGATTTGATGATGTTTTTTTTCGGAGTATAGGTGCCTACCGCTACCTTCGGAACTCAAGCCAAACCTCACCTGCCTGTCGTGCACCCTTTTAAGTAGCAAATGTGGCTCCGACAGCCGGCTGATTGCGACATAGTGGATCCTGCACTTGCACAGCTTCATTTCCTGACCGCTGACAGACAGCAGCGTCAGCGGTGCAAGAAGCTGTGCCCTGCTATCCCCAACCCGCATTCCCAGCGTGTGTATAATAGGCATATCCCCCTTCTTATGGGAGGCCTATGCCCAGCAGTGGACTGGATAGGCTGTTGCTGTTAAGGTTTCTTTTTGCCTATCCCGTCCTCATATACATAAAACCTGTTTAAAATAAATTTTTCGAAAGCGGTTGCATTCAGAAAATCTTATTCATTTTCAAACTATCTATAAACTGGCGACTCTGTCCGGCAGTTTGTGAACTTGCTGTTTATATTTCAACTTAAAACGTTGCTTATTTTAACTTAAACTTTATAAAGTTGGATGGCATTTCATTGTTTATTTTGTGTTTTAAATTCCGGGATTTCTCAGTGCCTTTATTATTTTGAAATCGTGTGTTTTAGAATTTATTTCTATGCTACGTATAGCAAGGATAAGAAGTATGGGCATGAAGGGAAGTAAGGGGTTAAGTCTCTATCTTCGGAACCCAAGCCAACCCAGCAAACCCGTGGAACACCCTACTAACATATAAACGGTGTTTAGGTGGCCGTGACTCATTGTGAAGAGTGCAGCGTAACATCGGCACAGCTGAATCCCCTGGCCTGGCCAGCGGGCAGCAGCACTGGCAGTCTCCCACTGCTGAATAGCTGGCTCATGGATCACTCGGTCAGCGCACTTCCACCTGTCGACACTGCGTTTGTTCAAGTAATTATTCTTAAAAGTAATCATTCCTTGAAATAGATAAAACAAGGTAACGTTTCTAACAAGTGATTTCAAATTCAAGTCAACTGATCTTCAAATATATAAAGCTTATACTAGTGTACTGAAAACTAATGCAATTATAAATTCCTTACTGTACAACACCATCAGCATATATCAGTCCACTGCTAGACCTAGACCTCCCTTAATAAGAGGGATATGGCCGTAATCCCCACGCGGGGCATGACGGTTGGGGATCACACTGTTGGTGGTCAGGGAATTTAGCCATGCCAGAGTTAGACTGCGCTATGTCGCAATCAGCCGGCCGCCAAACTCCCGTTTGTTATTTAGCAGGGTGAAGCCCGAGCAGGTAAGGTTGGCTTCAGTTCCGAAGGTGGCAGTTAGAACCCCTTATACCTCTATTGACATAACTATTAGGATGCTCGTAATCATAAACTTTAAAATAATTTACCCTAATTCTAAATAAAATCTCTAAACGTATCATTTTATCTATATCAGTGTACGTACCATTACAAAACAATTAATTGTTAGTGCTGACAGTCCCCACATTTTATTTAGCTTTTACGTACATTTTATGGCGGAGACCGTCATAAAACGGATACTGATGTTTGATAGCTCATTTGTGTTATTACATCGGAACGTAGGCTTTTATAACGGTACTTATGGGTACCGCAAATAGTTTTCTAGGATTTGAAACATAATAATAATAATAAATCTTGGCCTAAAGATTCGGAATACAAGTCACCGACCGACAGGCAGCAGCGTTGGCGGTGCGAGAACGCGTGCCTTGCGATCCCCAGCCCGCATGCCCAGTGTGGGGATTATGGGCATATTCCCCTTTATAAGAAGGGGCCTATTTCCAGCAGTAGATAGATATGGACTGATTTGGTTACGGTGGCCTCAAAAATCATATTCTAAGATAGTGTAAGACTACTTTGTAAATTATAATACCTTGTTATTGAGTAGGTACGTAGGTTCTTTTCTATTTATATTCTAATCTAAACGATACTTTGGACTAAATCCAAGGTAACCTGAGCATAATTAATTATTGCTATTGATCATAATTGAGGTGTATTTTATAAAACAAACAATAGCGGGTTCTCTCAAGTTTTAATTAAACGGGAGGATTTACATAGAAATAAGGTTATCAGCGTCTATTAGCATTTATCGGCAACGTATCAAACAGGTGCTGGAAAATATATAATTTATTGAGAAAATGAATCTCCTTCTCTGACACGTTTAATAAAAATAAATAATAAATATAAATAAATAATCCTGGACGTTATCACACAGCATCATGTAGCCCCAAACTAAGCAGAGCTTGTATTATGGGAACCACATGATTGATATACTACATAGATACATATTTTTTTTTTGTAAATACATACATATCATACATAGAAAACACCCAGACCCGAGACAAATATCTGCAGAACATGCAAACATTTGTCCCGCAGCGGGAATCGAACCCGCAACCTTCTGCGTCACAGGCGGACCTTCGCCCACTGCGCCACAGAGGTCGTCGTAAAATAGTTTTGATTTTAAATAACCTTTTCCAGAAAATAATGAGACTTGAATTTTACGTGACGTGTGCTAACTTTCGATGCAATACTTTAGTTTACATGCTTATTAGTTAAAATGAGAAGCACCTTATGATTTTTTCAGTATTAGCAACTTCTTTCTTCAAGTAGTTAATAAAAGGAGTTAAAAAATAAAAAACCCGTCAAGCACCGACAAGCTAACAGGTAATGGCAGTTTGTAAACATTGCAGGCCGCGTGTTGATTAATTAGAAATAGCTTCCGCATACAGCAACTGTAGGCGACTGCGCGTATAACCCGGAAAAAAGTAGCCTATGTATTCTTCCAGGTCACAAATTATGAATTAATTTTCCAAGTTTTATCTAAATACGATCAGTCAAAACGAAATTGAGTGGGAAACAGGCATACTAACTAACACACAAATTTTCGCATTTAAAACTAGCATCTATCCGCCACTTCACTCGGACAAAATGTAGCTTGTATGTTATTCCTGGTTCAGAACTACACATGCAAAATTGAAGCTCTTCAGTAGTTTTGACGTGAAGGAGGAACAAATACATCGTCAATCTTCATATTTCACAAAGATTTAAGCCTTTTTAATATTAGTAACATTTAATATTTACTATCTAAGCACCGGAAACCTATCTTCTGTATAAATGCAGCCATCGACGTGGATGAGTCGACAGGTGTCACTCGGATTACCATAATGAGAAGACGGTAACGTTCTATTGAACAAAATACCCATCAATTTCTTATTTCCCTACTGGTTTTTCAAGAGCCTTAAGAACGTAGCGACCGGTTTTAGGAGAAAAAAGGTTTATTTATGCTCTTAAATGGTTTTCTCATTGCCAACATTGACCAGACTTAAAGTAACGCAAGGGGGGGTCGATGCTTCGGTTATCATTAAGTGACTGAATAAGAAACGAAGCGATCCACAGGTCTAAAGTCACGGATATTGGAAAACGCATCTCTCAACTGTCTATAGCAGTCCGTTATTGGACATAGGTCTCCTCTAATGAGCGCTATTATCGATTCTACGACAGATATGGCCAGCCTACTGCCACTTCAACTTGCTGATTCTCTGAGCTATATTGACAACTCAGCTCACCTCATGCGATTAAAGTTTTTATGTTCTTTGAAGATGGAACAAGCACATGGCTCACCTGATGTTAAGTGGTAACCATTACCACAAAGCATTGCATCATAGATCACGTTTTTTTGGAACATGCTCTACAATGCTACGCCCTGCGTTCATCAACTTGAGGCGTGAAGGTGAAGCCTTTTGTGCCTGTAATTTCACCGGCAACCACACCCTTCAAACCGAAACACAGCACAGCTGCTTCACGGCAGGAATAGGCATGGTGGCAGTACTTCCCCGGACGAGCCCTCCACAAAGAACTCTACTATTGACTAGATGGAGCTATAAGATTACTGAGAGGAGAGGAGGCCGGAAACCAGGCAGGCTGAAGGCACGCTGGTTCGACAGTATAAAAACTATACCTACCAATGGAGACGTGAAACTCAAAATAGAGCGAATAGGAAGTAGTTGCGGGAGTCATACGTTCAATATTATATTGATGATGATGATAGAATAATAGGCTTTTTATCCGAGTACCATGCAAGCATGGGCGTGGAAGCTAGGCCAAAATATTAAATACATTACGGAAGTTAGAAGAAGTCCATAACATGAAATACGTTTTGTAATAAAACATCAAATAATCAATAACCTAATGGAAATAAGTGAAACCAATTACAGAGAGAGAGTAATGGAACGCTACCAAAATTCGGTATGGCCACTGTATTCGTACGTTTGTAAATAGCCATCCAAACTTTATCTTACTGAAAGGAAAGGCAGAAGTAACATCAACAGCAAAAGTCACTTCTCTTTTGTGTGGCGCAGTTGGCGAAGGCCCGCCTGAGATGCAGAAGGCTGGGGGTTTGATTTCAGCTTCGGGACAAAATGTTTGTATGATCTGCAAGTATTTGTCTCGGGTCTGGGTGTTATATATACAAAGTAACAGGAACGCCAACAGCTTAAATATCAATACATTGTAAGGTAACACTGACAAAGTTTCATTCTGATATAGAAACCAATTACAGGCGGACACAGTATTCATAATAACTAAGTAGTAGGTACTTATGGTAACAAAGAGATCAATAGGTACTTATGAATTATTAGAATTATTATTGGTTAATAACACTCACAAACTTTGGCATTTATAATATTAGTAGGATATCAGACTTTTGGTTAAACTTCTTGAACTAAAAAGAGCAGGAGTCCTCGCTTCTACATAACAAGTATCTATTAAGAGCAAGAAACTCAAATTTTTAGGTCTTACCTAGTTACTTAGAATAATACTGCTACTGGAAAGTTGTTTATCATGTAAGACCAATGCAATAAACATTGTTAACTATTTTATCAGTCTTTTGGTTCCCATTAAAGCTCTGCTAAGTTTGGGGCTAAATTATGTTGTGTGATGAGATGTCCAGCATTATTATTTGGTTTTATTATTGGCGTGTACTGATTTACGAAATGTAACATGCAATTCAACACGCAATGAAAGAATTTGCAGTCCACACTGTCGCAATGTATCTTGCAATACCACATAATTATATATTTATAATTAAATATAGTCTAGACGCCTTGTGCGCACGAACTGAGCATTTCTGCATATATTTTCGGTTCGTGTGCGGGCTATGTGCTCATGAAATGTTTATTTCATGTAACATTGCATGTTACGTTACAACAGTCTGTACCCACCATAACGAATACGATTTACTTGTTAAATAAATTTGAACTGACAAAATAGATTTTGTCGATGACCGTACCGGACCATGAGGTACATTATCTGTTATTCGGAACCTAATGTAATGGCCGACCTCGTAAACGTGAAGTATGAATAATGGTTTTCCTAATAGTTCAAATCGTAATAAATACTCAGGGCTTTACATACCCACGGAAATATTACGTACTTATTTTTTTTGCTTACGTAGTTCTTGAGTGGAGGCCGCATCTTGGTAAACGTTGTGTAGGATGCCCTCCGGCTAGGTGGAGTGACGATTTGCGAAAGGCTGCTGGTAGAAGCTGGATGCGTCGAGCTCAGAACAGGGCGCAATGGCGCTTATTAGGGGAGGATTATGTCCAGCAGTGGACTGCTATAGGCTGATGATTATGATGCTCTTTTTATGACTTATTTATTTATTTTATACGAGCTGACTCGATGATGAGTGGTGTAGGACATTGACCGAGGGTAAGTAGCAGAAACGTCAGATAACCAGTAGCGAGTAGGGTCGACGACATAGTAGGTAAGCATCGCCGGGCGTAAACACGTCGGGACTGCTATAAGGTGGCTTATGGTAACGATGATGTAAAGGTTTAAGTCCAAAAAACAGAAAAATAACGTAATTTTCTAGAATACACTTCCTCATAAACAGCATAAGTAGGTACTGATTGGGACAAGTAATTTCCCTTATCTAATACCTATATCAATAATCCGTCATCCCCAAAACAACCCCTGTAACTCAATTAATCCATTAATCCACACCAATCCTCATCACTACTCAAGCTAGTACTCAGGGTAGTACAAACGCACAGTGACAGCTAATAAACTCATAATAATGTTCGATAAAACTCATAATGTTCTTCGTGAACACAACCGACCCCACTCACGGAGAGATCGTCTGAATCTGACGTGGATATCGACAACAGACGGAAATTTCCGAAATTTAAGTAGTTAGCACGCCTTATAATTTCCAATTCGTCAGAGTGACCTTTGAGCAGTTACTGATAATTATCAAGTTTGAAATGTCTAAGATTTAAGTTGGCAGGAGAAAGACATTTAAGGCCCATTCCTAATCATAATGTAACCGATAATGTACGATTCAAACTTACCCAGCGCGCGTCGGAGAGTGACGACGAGACTTTTTTATAGCATGCTAAAGGAAATTGAAACATCCACAAAGCAGATAAGTTCTTTATTTGCATGCAATTTACGCATCTTTGAGCTTTTTACTAAGCAATATTATCCTATTAAGTTTCTGGAAAATCATTTGCCTCATAAATATAATAAATTATCCATAAACATCCTTCAGGGGAAGTACTATCAACATGCCTATTTCTGCGTTGAAGCAGCATTTCCGTTTCGGTTTGAAGGGTGCGGGTTCCAATGAAATTACACGCACATGAGCCCTGGCATCTTCACCTCAGTGGAGCAGTGGGCAAAAGTCCACCTGAGACGCAGAAGGTTGCTGGTCTGGGTGTTTTCTAAGTATGATATGTATGTATTTACAACAAAATCTATATAAGTAGTATATCATTCATATGGTTACCATAATACAAGCTCTACTTAATTTGGGGCTAGATGATATTGTCCAGCATTATTGATATAAATGCCTCAAGTTGATGAACGCAGGCCTTTGCATAAGTATGTTCTGTAGGGCAAGTTTCAAACATGCGTGACCTACTAAGCAATACTTTGTTATAAAGTAATGGCTACTACTTAGCGTCACGTGGGTCAAATGCTAGTTCCATCTCCATGTAACATAAAAAAAAACACGAAACATACACTCAGAAGCTTTTAAGTTTAAAGTTGTTTATTACAAACTAATCCAATCGGCCTTTTAATAAAAACGTCCAGCTTACAGGCAGCCTGGAGCCTCTATCCTGATAGAGTGGAGTTAGAAAAACCAATCTCGCGATACAAAGGGCACCAATTCATGAGCCAATGCACGCGAGACCGGAAGTGCCTTGCTGTCCGCTCCACGTAATAACTAAATTAATTTTGAGTGTTGCTACGGACCTTACTTTTTTATAAATAGAATTCATATTAAGACATTTTTGTAATTTATTTGCAAAATTTGACTTAATTTGTACCTACCTAGTGTCAATGTACTACCAACCCACTTAAAAGCTAAATTAGACCTAAACTATACCATTGTAAGTGTTTACAATAAATAAAGCTCGAATATGTGAATGTGACAATGAATTTTATTTTGCATAAAAAATGTAAAAACGTCATTATGCTTATGATAGTACTTGATTGGGCAAAAAGATTCGAAAAATGAGAATAAATATGTAAATGATAGTATTCTTGTATTATCAACATGACGTGTTTAAACTGTGTGGTGTGTAAGGGGTTCCAACCTCCATCTTCGGAACCCAAGCCAATCTCATCTGCCCGTGTTGCATCCTGCTAACTAACAAATGGGGCTCTGGCGGACGGCTGATTGCGGCATAGCGCAGCCTAAATCCCCTGTATGTATGTGCGAGTTTAATCTGTTTTTTACTAGAAACCAATCAAAGCTTTTCTCAGTCATTACAATTCTTTATTCTACCTATTATTCGGTCATTTTTGGATTCATAATTCAAATTAAATTTTGGGATTCCGTAATACAACCACAGATATAGAAGAGAACTAGATTAAGCCTTAAAATTCACTATGCCCTGAACGTCAACGCTTATGGCTGATCTCTACTTTCTTATGTCCATATATATATAAATAAATAAATAATGTGGGACGTATACACACAGCATCATGCAGCCCCAAACTAAGCAGAGCTTGTATTATGGGAACCACATGATTGATATACTACACATATAATTATTTTTTTGTAAATACATATATATCATACATAGAAAACACCCCGACCCGAGACAAATATCTACAGAAAATGCAAACATTTGTCCCGCAGCGGGAATCGAACCCGCAGCCTTCTGCGTCTCAGGCGGACCTTCGCCCACTGCGCCACAGAGGCCGTCGAAATCATATATCATTTGTTAGAAAGAGATGCATACATTATCTCAATGCGATTGCTGCGACTTCGTACCGGCATTTCTATGAAACTGCGTAGAATTTTGTTCGAGCGCCCTGGTACCATTAACTGTTTGATCTATTTTGAAGTCGTATTGATATATGTGTGCGTCCCTTTCTAACTGATGATATTGGACATAAGAAAGTAGAGATCAGCCGCATGAGTTGATGTTCACTATCATAGTGAGTTTTAAGACTTTATCTAGTTCTCTTCTGTATTTGTGGATACAACCAACCAGCACCGAACAATCCTATTCGAGCTCGCTATTGTTCCAATTCCAAATTTTGAGGCCTACTTCAAGCACAAATTCAGTCATCGTCCAACCGAACAGCATACATTGTTTGTGTATTTCATTACATGTTGTGTTTGTGTATATTGAGCATCTGAGCTGCACTTAGTTGAACGTTGATCAAACATTTTACAATATTGTGACTTTGTGATATTTGATCAAGGTTCAAATAAGTGTTACCTAGTATGACTAACATCTCTACTACTATCTAAAAATGAATGTTAATTAGTTAAATATAAATACTATCACGCAGCATCATGTAGCCACAAACTAAGCAGAGCTTGTATTATATTATGGGGACCACAATTACCTACTGACTACTACTAAATACCACATAAATAATTTTATCTGTTGTACACAAATACTTACACGTAGAAAACACCCAGAACTGGAAAATTATTTGCATGGAAATTGTATGGAAAACTATTTTTTGAATTATCGCAAAATCTTATGATTTGATTTGGTAAGTTACTTTGGAAAAAGTGTTTCTGTTGGGAAATAGAGTCGATTAAGACCAACTGGTTTTTTTTTCAAATGTTATTTTCTGGGTTGACCGTACATTTAAAAAAATCCTACATTATTTTTACATTCTAAATAAACCTAATAGTTTAGTCAGAACAAAACCTTCTAACTACAAAAGAAAAGGTAACTGCCCTCAATGAAGTAAAATTTTGCTCCATCCTGTATACCTACTTAATGCAAACTTTATAACAAGGTATTATTTCATACTCCAGCCACAAATGAATCAAACTACTCACATGCATTCATAGACAAACGAAACAGCCGACATACCACTAGAGAGAACCCTGTGTTCCACCATTTTGAGCCGTGGTTCAAAGATACCCGTCCAGCGTAGTTTGCATTCACGGGCTGTCGTAATGTCCGAACTAGTATTGGCACGTGCTGATGCATACATGCCCATAATCCGATATTGCACGCCTATGGATTGTAACTGGCCTCACAAAATGTGTGGCTTTTGACGAGATATATTTAGAAAAATAGATACAAAATAAATGTATTCAGTAAAAAGTTTTTTTTAATGTTTTGCACTGTTTTGTACCATTAAACCTAGGTTGGTTTAATGGTACAAAACAGTTGTTGGTACTCATATTCGCTTAGAAAGATTCCTAAAGAAGTTTTTTAATAATAAAATTGTTGTAGGGTTCTAAAAAACTTGATATTTTTCGTTTTAAAATACTGACTTTGTGAGTAAAAATCATTGGCTTTTGCATCCATAGAAACTGATCTATATGTACCTGAAACAAAAAAAAAAAATTAACACTTATTTAGCAACGTACCTCCTCCTCCTTCATAGGAACTATGGCATCGGAGTTTTTAGGCTACCCGAAGGCCTCCAACATGGCTTATCGACAGAAAAAGCCCGGGCCAACATTTTAATGTGCCTCCTGAAGCACGTAGTGCTCAGATCTAAATCTAATGCCTCTTAATGGTCACCCATCCACGTAGTGGCAGGATGTTTCTTCTTCTTCTTCGTATGAGCTAGTGACCAACTAAGTTTTTAGGCCGCCCAAAGGCCTCCGACATGGCTTTTGATGTTGTTTAGGCAAGGTGATCTGGTAAGAATATCAAAGTAAGCAACGCTACCAGTGTTTCTATGTTCGAACGTACCTCTATGTATCTATACATAATATACATAGCCGTGTTCCAAAAGAACAATTAATGTTTGCATGATCAGAGCCTCAAGCACAAACGTCGAGTTTCCACACTGTCGGTTTTCTATAAGTTCCACTTTGGTGAATATGCCCAAGATGTTCACGAATCACGACCTGATCCACCTTCCCCCTTTTATCACCGGACAAGTAGACGTACTGTAAAATACCACCCATACCTGGTCGACATCCCACTTTGTCGTACTTAACGATTCGCTTCCATATTTATTGTTAGTACTAGTAAGGAGTGTCTGTTTTCCCGGACCTTTATTTGTGAAAAAACTAAATACCTCTGTATTTCTTGTATTTCGCGTCAAATAACAGCACTTTTATAACCACAAAAAATGATACCATTTATATTTTTTAAGTTATTGAATAAATAAGGTTCTCATGTTTATAATCTTCCATTTTGTTGGTTAGGTTCCGTTATTAGAAACTACAAGGAAATCCCGGATAGCAAAATGTCTAACTCCAAATTCTTCTTGCATATTTTAAACGTACTCTATTTGAGGACTGAAGCAACCACATTTTGCATTTAGATGCTTTGAAGTCTTGTTCCTATTTACACGTCTCGGTTGATTGTCTGTTGGATCGATCCAAGTAACGTAAATTGAATCAATCAATAGGATGAAAAAAATTATGTACCTTTGTCTATATTTTATTGATAGATTTGATACTGTTTCAATAATACGTTACTACTATGTAGATTTAAATGTAAATTTTTGGGATCCATCTGCAAAAAACCTTCAAATATTTTTGTTCTACCACGTTATTTTATTTTGTTCCCGTGGACTTCATTTTTCTAAATAAGGTTTTATCTTTGCGCGGATACTTAAATTTGAAGTAGAAACTTAGATTCTATGAGTACATAATGTAAACAAAAACGCTAAGGGGGCAGCCCTAGAGCAGCTGATGTGTTGGATTTTGCTTTGTTCTGACATAAAAGATGATAACTGTAACTCTACTTGGTTTCTGCCTACAACACATTATTTGGTTTTCTCAACTTGTTGACCACGATGTGGTGTCATAGTAAGTGCTGGTCTAAATCATTCCTCAAACCAAATTGTTTATCTTCGCAAGAGTGAGGCCTTTAGAAGATAAACATCTAATAAATTCCTTATTCCTTCCTCCGCCTGATGAGTCATGCAAACCCCTGTTTAAGGAGCTTGGTCTGTTACCGCTACCTTCACTCTTTATTTATGAAGTTTCAAATTTTGAAAGAAATCACATATACTTGTTTAAAAAAGCATGTGACAAACACCCTAGAGTATGTAGAGACCCGAATAGACTTATTCTAAAAGATACCCCGCGTTCAGCCAAGTATAACAAAAGTTGTTTGACTTTATGTGTAAAAATATATAATACCAAATGAAATCAAATTATTAAATAACTATTTATTTAAAATCAAATTGTATAAGTGGCTGAATGACATGAATTTCTATGACGTTAATGAATTGTTTAGTTAGATTAGGTAATTAATTTAGATTATTGCATGCTAGCATTATAGTGAGACATGAGTGCATCATTTAACTAAGACCACCTTTATACCATGTTTGGTATAAAGGTGGTCTTAGTCTTATAAATATATTTTAATCTTTGAATCTTGAACCTTAGAATTGTGCTAAGCAGTCCTTAGCACTCTGCTAATTCGAATAATCTATCAATCTTCAAGTTCTAAACTACGATCACCTTGACAACCTATCGCTTATATTAAACGATACTGTGGTCTGCGGCCAAAGTTGCTAGATAATAAATGAAGGCTCATTTATTACAACTTTGTTATTTGGTAGTCTTGTCCTGTATTTACTAGACTTAAGGGCCATTTAGATGGAGAGAATTTCTTGATACAAAGATAAATAAATAATGCTGGACATTATCGAGCTCTAAACTAAACAGAGCTGTATTATGGGAGCCACATGACTGTTAAACTACTTTTTTTTTAACTATACTTAACACACAGATATTTGTCTCAGGTCTGGGTGTTCTCTATGATATGTATGTATTTACAAAAAAAAATATAATGTAGTATATCAATCATGTGGTTCCCATAATACAAGCTCTGCTAAGTTTGGGGCTACATGATGCTAAGTGATTACGTCCCATTTAGTATATATACTTAGAAAACAGATAGACCCGAGATAAATATTTGCAGAACATACAAACATTTAGCTAATTGACTCAGGGTGTAACCCTGCGGAAATCCATAACAAGTTATTCGAAAGACAAAATATTTAGTACTTTAAACTCCGCCAATCCTCTGACGAGTTTCACTGAAACCATGTAAGTCTCGCTTCAAAACTGTGCATACCGACTGTGGAAAAAATGTCATGTACCTACGAGAATATGTTATGACAACGCAAGAAATTGTAAACAAATGTCGCCATGCAAATTTCAGCGTAGCCGCACACCAGACATACAATTTGTATTATAAAATTATTTTGTGGGGTCACATTTCAATGTACCTAAACGAAATTCGAATTTTCTTTTATTATTTTTTACATTTATATGTGTAGCCACAAAAAAATTGTACATCTGGTATGCGGCTCCGCAAAAATATAACTGTCAAGTACCTATTGCACGACGTACCTACAGTACCACGGTACCGTATGACATACTAGGCGACTTTTAGTTTTTTGCTTGTATAAAATCACTGAGTGCGAAAGTCGCCTGGCGAATCCTGTCAGAGGTCAGAAAAACGCTCTACTAATGGGGTGTACGGGGTTCCAACCCCTATCTTCGGAACCCAAGCCAACCCCACCTGCACGAGGTGTATCCTGCTAAACAACGAACGGGTCTCTGGCAGCCGGCTGATGTAGGCATCAGCACAGCTAAATCCCCTGGCTACTGACGGGCAGCAGCGTTGGTGGTGCGAGAAGCTGTGCCCTGCGATTCCCAACCCGCATGCCCAGCGTGGGGATTATGGGCATATCCCCCTTTATTAGGGGAGGCCTATGTCCAGCAGTGGACTGATATAGGCTGATTTGGTGTGGTGGTTCTAATAATATAACAAAGCAATCCTTAGAGTACTTTGAAAATAACTATTTCAATTTGAATCATCAGATTTGGTTATAAAAGTGACTAATTAGTCAAAACCCATTAGTGAAATTTGCATAAATTTGCATACAGTCTGCATTGTGCTTGGGTTTTCATGACGCAAGCACAACTTGCTAATAGGAACAGCTTTGATAGAGCAATAAAATAATATATTCACGTCTGTCTAGACAATTCTAGAGAAGCTACTAGTCATAGTCAATATGATGAGCTTGAAAGAGGCTTCTAGTAATGAGGCTACATGGTCACAACTTCGTTTGCGTGATCTACTTCTCCCATGAATTCTATCACACTAATATTATGAGCACCAATATTATTATGTCCAGCAGTGGAATGTTTTAAGCTGATGATGAATGATGATAATATGTACAAAGGAAACATCCAGACTAAAGAAAAATAATGGCAGACCATATAAACATTTGTCTAGCGGCGGGAATCGAACCCTAAACTTCTGCGTCTCAGGCGGGCTTTCGCCCATCGCGCCAGAAAGGTCGTCAACAGAGTTATAAAATAAATATTAAGAACTCATCCTGAGAGCGCACTGCTTCACAAAGTAATAGGTTCTTGGAATGTCATCTTCATTTAATTTATACTTCAGTTGAAGTGTTTCCGGAGAGCTGAGTATTAAAAATATATTTTTTTTAATTTCGTACCCCATATTAAAAGCTTTCTAATTTGAGTGATTTTTATTAAAGAGAGACAACATTTTATTGAAGATAAAGAACTGATAACGGTTGTGGTAAACGAGTTCTTGAGTGGAGTCGCCCCCTTTGCTTTTGCCAACATTTTTTTTTGTAAACTTTCTCTGATATTCTCATTACTTATCTTGTCCATTCGCATTACTCTACATAACCATCTCAAAAAAAAATTATAAAAAAAAATTATAATTACAACTGATTATAAGTAGGTGACTTATAATTTTATTATCTGTAGCGTGGGGTTTGGGGATTGTCAAATTTTCGACAATTGATGAAAATATTTTAAAGTATGATCTGTAAAGCTTATATAAGGGTACTTGATGTTTGAAAATTGGTCATGGAGACCCTCACATTTAGTTGTTATTGGATCATAATATAATCCTATTAATAATATAAAGGCGAATATGTGTGAATAGGTGTTTTTGTTCCTCCAAAACTACTAACCAAATTGAGATGCAATGTTTATGAAATTTACACATGTTTCTAGATCCTATTAGTGCCTACTATATTATACTATTACTTTATTAACTGACCTACTTTGAGAAACACTGGCCTCATTACAAGGCCAGAAGTTCTCAAAGTTAAAACCACAATGCTACGTCCGTAGCTCTACTAACCCACACTCGGTGACGTCACAGGTGCCACGTCGTCCCGACAGTTAGCCGCCTTACCGACACATATACTCTCCTCTCTCAGTTCATGAAAAGGTTTGGAAAATAAGTTTTTTATACTTGAAGGTGGAACAAGCACATGGCCCACTATTAGCTATAACAAATAATTAAATTGTAAGTCACACATGCAACGTGTACTACGGTGCAAAGCTCTATGTCTATCAACTTCAGGCATGAAGGTGTAAGCCTTATGTGCTTGATAGATAATGCGACCCTTTTCCAAAACAGGAATGCTCTTCACTGCAGAAGTTGGTATGGTGATAGTACTTCTCGGGATGACCCTTTTACAAAGAGCTCTATTACTACTATCCTATTACAATTATAAATGCGAAAGTTTGTGAAATGTGTTTGTCATACCTTCACGCCAAAACGAATTAACGGATTTGACTGAAATGTAGTACATACATAACTATATGTAGTTTTAAATTTAGATTGACATACAGGGTATTGTGTGTTTTCACACAAGCCACAGTATCTAAAAGCTTCCAAAGTTTCTTATCGGCTATTTTGTCGTGTCAATTTTAAGATAGATTGAAAATCCCGAAATTACCCACTGCTAAAGGCCATCTTTATTTTGCCAATTTCCTGCCCTGTGCTTCTCTCATCAAGGTATACCGGGCGACTTTCGTTATAACGAATAGAAATAGAATACTTATAATACTTGACCTTTCCATAGAAAAATACATAATAGTTAACGCAAACTTTGTAGTAAGGTATGTTTTTCTCAAGCCGCAGTTAATACTCCATAATAATATACCAAAGTTGGCCATGTACACACTAAAACTATTTAATACGTATATACATTGACAATAATTAATACCCATGTAATATTTGTCACATTTTTACGCATATTCATACATCGATGAGCGATGTTGCCGACGTTGGATATAAGGCTGCCAGGCTCAAATGGAATTGAGCGGCGCACGTCAATCGGATGCCTTCCAATAGGTGGGCGACCATCACCACAGCCTGGATACCTGAAGGGACAGTGGCGCCGCTTTTGTTGGCTGTAGAGCTCGATGCCTTCAAAAGCAAACGCAAAAAAGTTTCTATGAAAACTCTTTGTTCAAAATATGGTGGGAGGTAGCTCGGGATAGAGATGTTTGGAAGTCTTTGGGTGAGACCTTTGCCCAGCAGTGGGACGAGAAGGATTAATAAAAAAATACAATAAAAAAATCATACAAATATTATTTAGAACCGAAGTTTCTACTAATTCTTTCCTACCTTTTCGTATGAGATCGATATTGGCTAAATCTGTCCCGGAGTTTTTAAGTTTCTATAATGAAAATTAATTAAGTACAATCATTGCCTACATGAAAAATTATCCAATATCACACTTTATGTAGTCATTTAATGCGGAGTAGGTCATAATTCCTAGAACTCATAAATTTTAAATGAGTTTTGGTTGGAATCGATATTCAATATTACCCACTAAAGTAAAGCCACAGAAATAGTATACATAAGCAGTAGAAACACATTAGGTAAATGTAAAATTACTAACCGCCCGCGGCCTCGCTCGCATGGTGCCCAGATTAGGCAAGTATCCTTTGTTAGTAGTCAATACGTATATTCCAAGTTTCCTCCAAATCCGTTTAGTAGTTTTTGCGTGAAAGAGTTACAAACATCCATCTATCCACCCATCCACCACTTACTCCAGTTTATAAAAACTGGGTAACTGGGTAAAAAAATAATAATTCTCATTAATCCGTCAGATAGATAAACAAAAAAATATTTTACACGTTTTTGTTTCATGTAAATAAAAATTGACGGAGATAAAGAGCGTCAAAGTTCGGGAATTGGGGCTCGTGACGTCACGGCTAAGTAAAAAGTGTACTAAGCCGTGACGTCACACGGAACGTCAACGCACTATATCTTTGTCATTTTTTGTTTAATTGACAAAAGAAAAAACACGTGTCCAATATGTTTTGATAACGAAAATGACGGACTAATTAGAATTTTTCAGTCGTCATCCCAATTATATTGAAATAGGCATGGCATACGTTTGTTATTCAACACTATTTCTATTTTTGTAATGTAGAAGAACTGTTTAAAAGAGAATGCTATTTGTAGGTTTGTTTATTCTTCTCTTTTTTTTCGTATGAGCTTAGTGGCCAACTCTGATATCGGAGCTTTTAGGCCGCCCGAAGGCCTCTGATATAGCTTAACTGAAAAGCGTGCCTTCCGAAGCATGGAAGCGTTCAGACCTAAATGCCACTAAACGGTCACCCATCCAAGTAGTGACCGGTCGGAGTGTTGATTAAGGAAGGTGATCTTTTAAGAACACCGAAGTAAGCTACGCCACGAACGCTTTTTTTTGAGTAAACAGCTTATACAAAATCAGGTTATAGACATTTATTTCTCAAAGAGACAAAAGGTCACTTACCTACATGAGAAACTAATGTTAACTTTATACTTATATGTGAAGTACTCTTAATATAAAAGTAGGTTAGGTAAAGGTCTAGCATAAACTTCGCAAGAGATAGGTCTCGGCATGAATTTGGATAAGACCAAAGTCATGACTGAATTAATCCGTGACCTGTCCAAGTTAATGGACATCTTCTTAAAGTTATTTCGGAGTACAAATACCTAGGGCAAATTTTGCAGTTAGGTAGAAACTTTGAGAAGGAGACCACGAGGAGGATTCATTTTTGTTGGGCAGCATTTGGCAAACTACATCTACGTCTCGCCACCCATACCGCAATGTTTGAAAACGAAAGTTTTTACCTAGTGCCTCCGGCCTACCGCCTACCCGCGATGTCATATGGAGCCGAAACGTGGACACGTATGGCTAGTCCACCAGTTTAAAGTCGCTCAGCGAGCTATGATCGGAGTTTCTCTAAAGGATATAATCTACAACGAGACTATTCGACATAGAACTAAAATTGTCAATATAGCTCAGAGAATTAGCAAACTGAAGAGGCAGTGGGCTTGCTATATCGGCCGAAGAACTGATAACCAGTGGGGTAAACGAGTTCTTGAGTATAGACCGAGCCTCGGCAAATGTAGTATGCCCTCCAGCCAAGTGGAAGAACGATATGCGAAAGGCTGCTGGTTGAAGCTGGATGCGTCGAGCTTAGAAGAGTGCAATGGCGCTTACTCGGGGAGGCCTATGTCCAGGAGAGGACTGCTACAAGTTGATGATGATGATGCTGATGATGAGGTAAAGTTAGTTCTTTAAAATTTATAAGAAATTAAGTATGTTGTAACTTAAACAGATAAAAACATTTGCAATGTTTGTTCCTTGACGACCAAATTTGGTTCTAAACGCAAAGAACTGAATAGAACTTACGCAGTTCTTGACCTTATATAAAATCAAAGCTAGATTTTATCCGGGTACCACACGAGCGAAACCGCAGACAGGAGCTAGTTAACAATAAAGATAACAAAGTGTAAAAAAATATCAGGATCTCCCATTTAATAAACGCTTACAAAACTCTCAGCGGGAATTGAAGGTTCAGGAAATGCGGAACGAAATGACCTTTGCCCTCAAGAGGAGGTTAGAATAATAAATTCTTGACCGCAGTACCTAAGTCAGGAAGGGGCAGGGTCATGCCACAGCCAGTGATAAAGCTTTGGCTGAAAAAAAGGATTTCTTCCTTTTTTAGATCATATGAAATTACTTGATTTATAATGCCAGAAGTAAAAACTTGATCTCGTATTCATCATTATCATCAGCCTATAGCAGTCAACAGCTGGACATAAGCCTCCCCTAATGAGCACTATTGCGCCTTGCCCTGAGCTCGACGGATCCAACTTCTCCCAGCAGTCTCTCACAGATCGTCACTCTATGTAATTAATAGTCATGTGGTTCCCATAATACAAGCTTCGTTTAGTTTGGGGCTTCTTGATGCTCTGTGATAGTGTCTAGAGTTATTTATTTATTTACATCCTTCCACGCGTGGCTTAGCTCGCGTGGTTCCGGTACCATATAAAGTAATCCAGTTAATCCAGGTCACAATCTATGTACAATCTAAGTTTTATCAGAATCCGTTCAGTCGTTGCGAAGTTGAGTGGGAAAAAACATACTCTCTCTCACACACACACACACACACACACACACACACACACACACACACACACACACACACACACACACACACACACACACACACACACACACACACACACTTTCGCATTTATAATATTATGTTAACTTACTTATTGTTTAGCGAGGTCAGCAGTGAATTGATTTAGGCTGGTGGTGGTAGTGGTTTCAACCTCCATCTTCAGAATCAAATCAACCTTACCCGCCCGTAGTGCACCTTACTGTATAACGAACAGGGCTCTGGCAGCCGGCTGATTGCGGCATAGCGTATCCTAACACCAGCACAGCTACATCCCTGACCATCGATGAGCAACCAATGTACCCGCTATCCCATGTCTAGCGTTGGGATTATGGGCATATCCCCATTCATATTGAGGAGGCCAATGTCCAGCAGTAGAGTGATATAGGCTGGTGGATCTAAATTGTTTATCTACTGGTTAGTAAACATTTATTATCCTGTGGCATATGCTTATTTGATATTCATTCCACTGAGTTAACATTATCCTACCTCCGAAACTGTTATAGGTGGAAACTTAATACCGTATTTGATTTCATCATTAATTTAATAGGGCTCTCGAAATTGTTAGTAAAGTTGGTACAGCCGGCAATGGAAGTTAATTAACAAATTTTAGTTTTAGAAATCATAATAATTAAGAAATTATTTCGTATTACCTGCGGCTCCGCCAGGTTGAATTGCAGTGTATTATTATTACAGATCACAAACTATCATTTCAAGTTTCATAAAAAATCGTTCAGCCGTTATGGAGTTGAGTGGGAGCAACATACTTACTAACTAACACATAAATTTTCGCATGAATAATATTAGGGTGATATGTCATTTTATTTAAATAAAAAACGATGTTAGTCATTAAGATAAACATTAAAGCCAAAAATTTCAATGTCAGAATCAAGCAGATTGAAGATGTTCAATTGTTGCTAACTGTACCTGCTATCACTATGATTATAATTATGAAACTTGCACAAGTAGGTAATGTATAGTATAATAGTGGCAAAGTAATTTATTTTAAGCAAGGGGTTCGAATTTTAAGGTCAACATTCTTTAATTTTTTATTTCTTTATTGTACACAGAAACATAATACTGAAATAAATTTACTAAACATTTGCCTTTGTACAAAAAAGCGAGATTAACCAACACTAAACACCAAAGTGATATATTATGTGTCAAGTTTGAGTTATGTAATATGTGTGGATAATCCATATGTGGATGGATACCATTCTACGCATACCTACACAACACATCCACCCTCTCACCTCACAATCTCTCCACAACACCGCACTCACACATTCTCATACAAACTCTCAATTCTTACAGCTCCAGTATTCAAATACTAATTTAATCGTTTTTTTTCTTTTCTAATGTAAGTATATGTTCTGTCTTTTCTATAGTATTCAATTTACTCGTTATTATAATCACAATTTTTTTTTTCCAATTTATCTATTGGAAATAAATGAAAAAATTAAAAATAAATAAAACTTAAATCTTATCATAACCTATTCTCACTGTACCTGTTTTTTTTCTTTTTAAGCTATTGCATAGCTTCTATCGAGGGCCTTGAGCGCGGAGACCGAATCCAGAAATTCCGTAACGAAAAAAAACCTCACGCTCCCCACTCCGACGGGCACGGAGGTGTGGCTTGAAGGCCGTGCATTGTCTAACGTCGTTTCTTTTCGGCAGTCTTCGACACGGAGTTTGTGTGCGTGCAACTACACGTATTGTACGACTCTACGAAGCTCGCACGAATCGAGACGATCACCACGCTCAAAAAGTGTAACTTGAATTAATATCAAAGAAAAAGAAATACTGCATAAATAAAATAAATAAATAATTATAATTGCATAAGTTGATACAAAATGCTATGCAATAGTCCCCGAGTGCCACACGTCTTTTTTTTATGGTACCTGAAGATGGAACACGCTTATGGCCCACCTGATGCTAAGTGGTAACCATTACCTATCACAAAGCATTGCATTGTAGATCACGCTTTTTGTGCCATATATAATGCAGTGCCCTGCGCCCACCATCTCGAGGCATAAAGGTGATAAGCCTCTTGTGCCTGTAATTTCACCGGCACCCAAACTCTTCAAACCAAGACACACAAAAGCTGTTTCACGGCAGAAATAGGTATGGTGGCAGTACCTCCCCGGACGAGCCCTCCACAAAGCACTCTACTACTACTAAATAAATGTTTTTTTATGATTTATTTTATGTTAACCACATGACTGTTTTACTACCTATAAAGAAGACTTCTAAACATGTTTTGGTAAATACATACCTAACACACCCTATTAAAACGCCCAACACAAAATATTTACAGATGAAAACATTTTATGCTACGGCTAGAATCAAGCCCGCAACCGAGTAATATACAGGGTTATAGGTTAAGTCGACCTAGGTCCTGGAGAGGGTTGTAGCTTCCATAATTCCTGACTGATTTGACTATGGAACACCTTACCCCAAACTTAACCGTATTCATGATATTGGACTTTTAAGTTTTTTTTTTCAAAACATACCGATATTTTTGTCTATTGGTCTATCATTTTGGGTTTTTGGCATATAATTTATTTATGTTTGCGATTTTCGTGTAGTAGATGACTTGTTTTCTTATTCCTAACACTAAATTTGCAGTTAACTGAACCAATGGGGTTGCAGTAGACGATTGATTGATATAAATTGAAATAAATTAGTAAAAATATTTCTTTCTCTATCAAATATTTTAAATTTTGTCTATGACAGTCGTGCTGCAGATGAGCTTAAAAATATCTACGTTTCATTAGTAAGGTATATATCATGCTAGGGTATTATCAGAATTCTTAGAAAAAAAAAATGATGAAAGGGTATGAGGTAGTCGTATAAAATAATGGTACCTAAGTCAGAAAACAATAAAACAATCCAAATAGGTACAAAATGACGTTTATAAAGTGGATTAAGACACAGAATGAAAGTTTGTGTGCGAAATAGAGGCGGACATGTAGAACAAGAACTAACTAACAAAAATATCGGTATGATTTTTTAAAAAACTTAAAATTCCAATATCGTTATATGTTCCATAGTCAAATCAGTCAGGAATTATGGAAGCTACAACCCCCTCCAGAATCGAGTCGACTTAACCTATAACCCTGTATAATAATCAGCCCATTGGGGCAGACATTCTTCCCATGTTTACATTGTAAACAAACTCTATTTTAAGACCTAGTGTGAGGAACAGAGCTTACCTATGGTACCTTTATAACTAACCTTGTATAAATTGTAGCGACCAATTGACCATGTACCAGACGCTCTTATTTGACAATTTATTTATATATTTTTTTGGAAGACTAATGGCCGGTTCCTATATTATACCGTTACCGATTACGCCTCGTTTTCTCCTGAAAAACTGTCAAATTTTCGACGCCTCGTTGTTAATTTTTGACAGTTTTTCAAGAGAAAACATGGCGTAATCGGTAACGGTATAATATAGAAACCGGCCGTTACAGCACATAAAAACATTAAAGTAAGCCATAAAAGAAATAAAGACGTATAGAACCAAGGAGTTATAACAAGTCATTACTATTAACACGTTCACAGTCCCGAGGGTCCACATTGTACCCACGCATAGTTACTCGTACGTTCATGGACCCACGTTGGACCCACGGTACAATACAAACTTACTGCCTTGTTTTTACGTGGACTTGTGAGCTATGACCTGGTTTTCTTCATGAACTTTTAAAGGGTGAAAAAATATATCTAGATAACAAAAAACAATCAGCATTTTGTTTTTTTTTAATTTCTTACATGCGTTGGAACTTTTTATCAATAAAAATGTAAAAAATATACCCAAAACACCTTTTATTTACTTTAGTTTGCAACTATTTATTTGTGGTAAAGCTTAAAACAACAGTCACAAACCATTTTTTACATTATTTGCATCGTTAACGAAGGTTCATTGTTTTGACACGAGCAATTCTTGCAGACTTACATTCTGCAAGCAATGTTTGTTAGCAACCTGTGTACCTCTTTCTGTTTTTTTGTTTTTGTTACCATATTAGTTGCATAGTGAATCCACTAGTTTTGAACATAGATAATGTAAAGAACTACTCTCAATATATAAAATAAGATCACTTACTCAAATCACAAGTCCATGTACCCACATTGAATAACATAATATCCATTCCACAAATCACAAGTCCATGTACACACATTGGGTGCACACTGAAAATCGGGGGTAACTCTGAAAAACCGGTGTTTTACAGGAAATATCTTGTGAGCAATGGGAACTCTTATATTTTACCGTATTCATCCGTATTCCAAAGTCTTGTATGGGGATTTTGAACGTGTTAAAAAAACTTCTGTACACGATGAGTTCGTAAGTTATCCCGAAAGGGGTGATTTGAACCATGGTTGTCAACAAGTTGTGAAAACCTCAGTCAAATATAAGTGATTAAAAACTTTTCACTATAAACTTTAAGCTGTGTTGCGTGTGGCCATAATTATTATCATGAAGGACAAAGTTTTGACATAATCAACTGTTAAAGAGCTGCCTGACAAGTATTTGAGTAGAATCACGGCGTAGTTTTACAAGTCATTTCTTCAATTAAGAACTACAGAATTCAAAAATTCCTTTAAAAAATATGTCGCAGGCTTTCCCCATTCAAGCTCACCTTGTAGCTAATAAAATGAAACAAAAAACTTTCAATCCGTAATGTTTGTAAAGGCGCATAAATTGGCAATCTTTTGAAGAGCCCCTATAATATTCGCCACCCTTCCAAAACAACGCGTGATACAGTGAATATAATATTGTCAAGGAAAAATATCAGTAACACATGAACAAAACATGTTATTTGATCCTAGATATAACATGCCTGGTGTGAATAACTGACTGACTGTGGAGGTGATCCATAATGGTAACTTCCCAAACATGTTTGTATGTACATTCATAAATGAAGTTACGTTTCCAATCTTTGTAAATAACTAGATAAGTATGTAGGTATGTACCTACATCATCATCATTAACATTTTTTTTAATTTTATTTATTAACCTTGCAAAACAGATTACAATCCACTTAGCTTTAACAAAATTTGAGAATACATTCTTAGCCTAGATTTGTAATCAAATATGCAAGTATAACGTAGTTTTAGTGTTGCATGCATAAAAGTTATATTACCCTAAAACTAGGAACAGCAAATCTTAATAAATATTATGTTTAGTAAAATATAGAAGCAAGGCCCTGCAGACACAGCGCTTAAATCTATCGTTATTGCCGTCAAATATATCCATATCGTTAGAACTGTTATAGGAATGATCCATATAAAATTCTTTTTATTGTGATTAAACTTTTAAAAACGCATTAAAGTACAAGATGACGAAATCGTCAACTTCAAAACGCGGACAAATCCGCGCCGCCCCATATTCACATCCAACAATTTATGGAAGGTTAGACTCATCCCCTGGGTACGGCGACACGCCGGCGGGACGGACTGGCGCCGGTGACGTCACAGGTCGATCAGGACAGCCGGAGTAACCAGCCAAATGGGCTATGCGGACTTTATTTGGCAACCCTGAACTACTGGGCATTTGGAATCGATACGAGAGATGTACACATCTTGGAAACAAGATTCTCCTTGGAATGCTGAAAGGACAGCCGGGAAAAAACTTAAAACTTTAAAATGTATATTTATCAAATGATTATTAGGTATTTGTGATATTTAGTGTTTTTGTGACATTACGCAATTATTGTACCATGGACATAGTATCTGAAATAAACGTCTTTGAAGCGCTCATGGCGTGGTTTACTTCAGTGTAGCAGATCATTTTGGTTAAGCAACACTCCGACCCATCACTAGTTCGATGGGTGACCGTTTAGTGGCATTTAGATCTGAGGGCTTCTGTGCTTCAAAACGTTAATATTTCCCGGCTTTTTTAGTCACTAAGCCATGTCGAAGGCCTTCAAGCGGCCTAAAAGACGGAGTTTTTAGCTTTTTAGTATACTTTTATACCTAAGTTCTTATTTATTTAAACGCAGGCACAGGTGTAGGTAGCGAAACTTATTTGGCGAATCTTTTTCCTCATTTTAATGCAAATTATTTTCTGTTATTTAATTATCAGACACTATAGTCGAAATAACCTTTCAAAGCTGGATTAATTTTTAGTTATTATAGAAATATACTAATTATTTAATAAAATATAATTAATTATATACTAATAGTTAGATATACTGAAAGGTACTTTACTTATTTTATCGAAATCTAGACTGTGTACATATTTTCACGCAATAACAAAAAAATTGTGATGTGAATGGAGCATTGCGAGGACTGCACTTATATGAAGAAGACTCCTGTCGATGCCTTCACTGGCATTTCGGTACATGGAAATATCCCGTTCTTTGACTAGACTGGTCGAAGGTAAAACTACTATACCTAATATCCAAAATAGGTATAAAAAGACATGAATTATGCTGGAAGTCTTTGTGCCTAGCTATGCAAATTATAATTGGTACACGTTAACTGTCCCATGTATTTTAGGTAATTTCCTGTTGCGTCCAATAGGTTTTTTTTATTAACTGCTTTATTTTATGTTCCTCAGAAGGGCTGATTATGTTGATCACTGCGTAAATATACAGGATGCCTGAATTTCAGCATGAATTACATACAATGTCTACACAGACGTTTGGAATAAAATCTTGTTTTTTTTTTGCAAAAATATAAAATAGGTCAAACATCTCGTCAAACCCAAGTTGCGTCAAGTCTGCCTCAAAATAAACGTTAGGTATACCCAGAAAACCCAATGGGAAGATTAGAAATTAAAACTATAAGAAACCTTCTCCACAACCACTGATTCCAGAAAAAGGCTACACAAGTATTACGGAGTGTCTTCCTTGCAAAAAAGCAATTTACATACATCTTCAAGACTTTTTTTTCTATTATGGTTATCTTCAGATATTGCTCAGTACGCAAATCTATTGAGGATATCCTAAAGGGGGTAGTCAGAGGCAAGTCCAAACATTATATTCTATACATGTCCACTTTTTGCAGCTTTCCACGTGACAGGTTGCAAGCCCATCGCTGCTTTTTTATTGGAACACTATTCTAGCACATACCTTTCCAACTTTTTAGTTCGAGGGCATGCCGGTATCCTCACGATGTTTTCCTTCACCGTTTCGAGCTCGTGGTAATACGCACATAAATTTTTTGAAACGAAAAATCCATTGGTGCACGACTGGGATTCGAACCCACGACCTCCAGATCTTAAGTCGGGGTACATCCCACTAGGCCACCAAGGCAATTTACATAACTTGTTTCAATTGACTTGTTTTAGTTTATTAATTTAGTTTCTGTGATGTAAGACGTGCATTTTATTTTCGCCAATTCATTGTTCATACGTCCCTAGAATAACAAAGTTCTAGTTTCCACGTCCTGTGCAGATAACGCGACTCAGGAAGCCTTTGACTAATGCGTTAAATGTAATGCACGAACGTCACAGCCAGACCAAAAATGCACATTTAATGCACGAACAGTCAATGTGTTAATGTTAAAAAAATATAACTACTTATCATAGTTGTATTCAACCTTTTCAATGTGAGGGGTTCGAAATGAGTATCATCATCATCATCATCATCATCATCATCATCATCATCGGCCTATAGCAGTCCACTGCTCGACATAGTCCTCCCCTAATAATCGCCATTGCGCCGTCCTGAGCTCGACGCATTCAGCTTTTACCAGCAGCCTTTCGCAAATCGTCACTCTACCTGGCCGGAGGGCGTCCTACACTACGTTTGCCGATCCGCGGTCTCCACTCAAGAACTCACTCACTCGTTTACCCCAACGGTTATCGGTTCTTCGACAGATATGGCCAGCCCACTGCCACTTCAGCTTGCTAATTCTCTGAGCTATGTCCACAAGAATTTACAAAGCCATCTCTCTAATCAGTAATTCTAGTCAGTATGATGGTAATGCTATCTTAGAAAGTTATATCCAAAATAAAGAAATTGTCGATTTACGAAGGGCTGATGATTAGGGCTATTCGGCTACTGTACCTCATTAACGCCTAATGCTGATGATGCTGATGATGAAGAATATTGTATTATAATATTAAATATAGTATAGTATCTCTTGGCCTACTAAAAACGTAAATATGAGTCACAGATGTGTACGTCAAGCCAAAATAACACAAAAACTCCATAAAATTCATCCTTTGTTCTTTCAAGTTTTGAAGTAAATTCAAAATAAACTAACATAACTCCCTCAGGCGAGAATAGTGTCGGGTTCACAACATGACAGGCATCTTTGTCCGTTTGCGGCCAATATTTAAGTAAACGAGAAAAGTGCGCCAACACGGTGTTATTGGATAAGTTTCAACCTTACATTCTGTGGGGTTGCGCTGAACTAGCGCTGCTAGAGAAAAAATGCATGAACATACACAAAAAAAATACATACAGGCGAACATAGAAAATGACTAGCTTCCGCATGTGGCCTCGCTCATGTTGTACATGATTATATATAATACACGTAATGTAAGTCCATTTAGGTATATGCCTAGGTCTAGAACTATATTTGTGCAACATTTCTTTTCAATCCGTTTCAGTTTATATATATTTTTTCATTTTGTTTTGATATTTTTTTGTGTCAGATAATCCAATAAATAGGTATACTAACTCGTACTTCAACGGAGATAAGTTGTATTTTAAAATTATCTGATATAGTAGTGGTAACTGACGTATCCTTAATTTTTTTAATATTTTATTGACTGAGTGTAATCAAACTAGTCAATCAAGCAGTCAAACAACTGTCATAACCGTCTACTTCCTTCATACATAGTGCGAACACGACTCTTGACAAAATGACAAGTCGAGTTAACAATTTTTATAATCAGTGGAAACGCACGCACGGTCAGGGAGTGCCGCCAGCTTAACGCTAGGCGGCATCATAAGTTTCTTTATAAAGGTTGGAGAGGTTAAGTCGTAATATAAACTTTGAGTTGTAAGCAGTTTCTCCACCGCAGCTCAAGTTTGCATTTAGTCAAAGCCTCTTCTATTTGTTAAGAAGAACTAATAAAAATAAAGTAAGAACTTTGCTACTTTATTAAAGAGTTGCCAAACTAGTTTTTAGGAGATCCGAGTAATTGAGAGGTTCTGATTTTGCGTAGTTGTTTAAAAGATTTTAATTTTATACATTTTCCTTTCTGCTTCAGTATGAATAAGATTTTCTAGTAGAGGAGATAGCTGAGACTTTTTAAGACGAAGATATAACGTACCTAATGAGAGCGTTTTGCTTCGAATCATCGTATAGACAAAAATCCAAAATCAAATCAATACCTGAAAATAAACTTGAGAACGGCTCGACCAACTTAGCTGTTTTGTAGTGTAGCGTACGCATCAGCCGAAATGAGATGATGGCTTTCCGCTACTCTGGGAAGACCACCTGATGATGGTCTGACGATTTTACACGTTAAAAACGATGTTCAAGATCCAGGCCGGCAACAGTAAAGATATATGCAACGTACATACCTCGGACTGCGACCAGCACTGCACGATGAACTTCCACTTTTAGATGGTTTCTGAGCTGATGATGATTGGAGATGTAAGGGTTCACGAAAGGCACACCAGATATGAAAATCACACACGGAACCGTTAGATTTGAAAGCTATGTTGGCCTCCCGATGAAGATGCGCGTGCGTCGCGATTGATGGCCGAACGAACTCTTCTTTCAACTGTCACTCCAAGCTTTGACGTTTTACGTACGTGCATAGCAACCAATAGATGGCGCCTCGATACTGCTGAGTAAGCTTGGATATGAACATCGATATTGTTTGATTTAAAATTACTTATGTTCTATGAGAACGGAACATCCCGCCCACCAAAATACCTATGGTATTTTCTGGATAAACGAAAAAAGGAAAAGCTTGTTATAAAGATAATGATACAAACGATAATAAGTTTGATTGATACATACTAGATACTAATTTCTTAATTAACTTAACTAAGATCGATATTAAGATTGATACGATTAAAACTAGTCTTCTATTGGTAGAGGACAAAGTTTTACCAACGGTCGATTTATGATGTGGTTGTTTGCTGTTTTAACAGATGCGCTCCGAGCTATTCCATCACCACCGACATGGAGATCTACGACGCGAGCGAGAGTCCATTGCAATGGAGCGCGATTGTCGTCTTTGATTATCACCATCGAACCTATCGATAACGGTTTTGAATCCTTGGTCCATTTGGCGCGTTGTGTTAATGAGTTCAAGTACTCGGATTTCCATCTGGACCAAAAATTCTGTTGGAATGCTTGTAACATCTGCCACCGATGAAGCCGGTTTAAGTTGATAGAAGAGAGATCTTCATCGGGCACAGATGTCAAAGGCTCTAAGGTGAGGAAATGACCAGGTGTTAAACATGACAGGTCATTTGGATCAGAACTAATAGGGCTAAGGGGCCGCGAGTTCAAAATAGATTCGATTTGAACGAAGAGGGTCGTTAACTCCTCGAACGTGAGGACTTGGTCTCCTATTACCCGATACAAGTGAGATTTCGCCGCTTTGATTTGGATTTCCCAGACTCCACCGAAGTGCGGGGCGCCGGGAGGGTTGAATTTGAATTCAATTTTTTCTGCGCTGGACGCCTGCTGCATTAACGACGAAAGTTGATTCCTAGCGCCGACAAAATTGGTTCCACAATCCGCGTGAATTACGTTACAGCGACCGCGCCGTCCTATAAAACGCCGTAGAGCAGCGATAAAACCCTCCGACGACAGCGTCGACACTACTTCTAGGTGGACCGCTTTGGTTGCTAAGCAGACAAACAGGCATAAATATGCCTTGTCCATCTTAGCTCCCCGAGGTGAACCTAGTTTGATGCGAAACGGTCCGCCTAGATCAACGCCTACTACTGAAAACGGTTTGATTTGATTGACCCGATATGATGGGAGATCGCTCATGAAAGGCTGTAATGGCTGTGGGTTCGTTCGAAAGCATTGAATGCACCTCGAAAGGCGACGACGAATGGCACGTTTGGCAGCGATAATCCAAAATTGTTGAAGTAATAAGAAGTGCGTAGTGTTAACCCCTGGATGTAAATATGTTCGATGAATAAAGTCGATGATTAGGGACGTTAATGGGTGGTCCGACGGTAAGAATGCTGGATGTTTTTGCTCGTATTCTAATCCTGATCGAGAGATTCTACCGCCCACCCTGAGCACACCTTGGTCGTCAAGAAACGGGTTAAGTTTGCGAAAGGGTTTTGATAACATCTTTCTTGATTTTAGATTTGAGATTTCTTCCGAAAAGGCATGACTTTGGACGTGTTTTACGATATGCATCAAAGTTCGATGACGTTCAACGTTACTGAGATATTGCGTTCGATTTGCTTGATTAGGATGTCGAGTATTGTTAATGAAACGATGAATGTAAGAGAGAACATTAACAATTTTCGATAACGAAGAAAAACGATTAAGCAGACCGTCGATTATTGACGGGTCGTTGATCCCGCTTTCATCAGCTTGTCCGGTAACTAATGCTACTGGTTTGCGTTCTTCGGCTTTGATGATCACTTCATCTTCATGAGGTACGATATGCAGGCTCGAAGGCCATGAGTTGTAATCTTGCGATAGCCAGCAAGGCCCCGCCCACCATAGCGAATTGTGAACGAGTTCACTCGGAAACTGTCCACGCGAGCAGATATCCGCGGGATTGTCTCCCGAAGACACGTGATGCCAACATTCTGTAGGAGTTAGTTCTTGAATATGACTTACCCGGTTCGCAACGAATGTGGCCCAGCGAGACGAATGTGAGCGTAACCACGAAAGGACAACTGTGGAATCTGACCACAGGTAGATAGCATCGATTTTGATACGAGCGAGGTAAGTATCTCGGACGAATTTATAAAGATCCGCAAGAAGAACTGCAGCGCAGAGCTCCAGTCGAGGCAACGAAGTTCGTTTGAGCGGTGCTACGCGAGCCTTTGAACAGACGAGATAGACGTGGACTGCACCGTCCTTATCAGTGACGCGTAAGTATACAACAGCACCGTAGGCTATCTCGGAGCTGTCGCAAAAGCCGTGGAGCTCGCACGATTTGGAATCGATGCAAGTTAGCTTGCGAGGGATTCGAAGCTGACTCAACTGGGGTAGTTGATTTTTATAAGCTGACCACGTACTGATTACTTCATCAGGCGGCGTTTGGTCCCATCCGATAGCGAGAATCCAAAGCTTTTGGATGTAGGATTTGATTTGTATTGTGATGGGGGATAAGAAGCCCAATGGGTCGAAAACTCGAGCGAGTTCGCTGAGTATAGATCGCTTTGTACATAGTCGATCTGAAGGTTTGATTTCGAAGAGAAAGGAATCGGATGACGGGTCCCACTTGAGGCCGAGCACCTTTAGAGTTGAAGGTTCAGAATTGTCGAGAGAGACGGAGCCGGTTAAACAGTCCTCGCTAGGAAGATCGGACAAAAGTTGCGCATCACTGCTCACCCATTTTCGGAGTTGAAATCCGCCAAGGTTGAACAAAGCGATCAGTTGGGTTTTTGCTTGCTGAGCGGTTTCGATGGACTCACTTCCGGTTGCTACGTCGTCAACGTACACGTCAGATAAAATGATGTCTTTCGCAATGGGATACGCATCTCCCTCATCTACAGCAAGCTGTCGCAGTGTACGGCAAGCCAGAAAGGGGGATGATGATACGCCATACGTGACAGTATTCAGGCGATATTCTTGAAGACAATCGTTAGGAGAAGCTCTCCAAAAGATACGCTGAAAATCACGGTCGGCGGGATAGATTAAAATCTGACGAAACATTTGTCGCGCATCGGCCATAAAAACGATGTTATGTTCCCTAAATCGCAAGAGAATTTCCAAAATGTTAGGTTGTAATTTCGGACCGGTGAGTTGAGAATCGTTTAAGGAACGGGAATGAGCATCTTTGGCAGAGGCGTCGAAAACAACGCGGAGACGAGTGGTTGTCGATTCTGGGCGTAAGACACAATGGTGAGGTATGTAATACTTCCCCATACTTAGTTCGTCCGCAGGAACTAGCGACATGTGACCGGTGTTGATATAGTCCGACATGAAGTCGGCGTATTGAACCTGCAAATCTGGATCACGTGACAGTCTGCGTTCTATAGCGTAGAACCGTCGCATCGCTACCTCGCGAGAGCCTTCGAATGTAGGTTCCGAGTTATCCTTAAAGGGCAAACGTACGATATATCGTCCGGATGAATTTCGACTATGATCGGATAAAAATTTTTGTTCGCAAAGAGCTTCATCCCGATTTAGAAGTGAAGCCTTAGGTACGGAGTCTAATTCCCAGAAGTGTTGAACTAATGAGTTCAACTCGTTATCGATGTCCAGCGATGAGTGCGCTAAGGTGCTAGAAGCCAAGCGCGTTTTGCCTAAAAGAAGCCAACCGAAAACGGAGTTAAAGGCGGTAGGTTGGTTGACATTCCCTTTGACGTGTTGATTCAGGAGTGAATCCGCAAAAACATCCGCAGCGAACAATAAGTCGATAGGTCCTGGAATATCGAAACCGGGGTCGGCTAAAGGCAACGTGTTAATGTGTGACCATCCCGATGTGTTTAGTTTTGCGATAGGTTGATCGCCACATATTGTTGAGATGACATGAAAGTCCAAGTTGAAAATAGTTTTATTGATTGTACCTACTGCACAAGTGACGTCACCGAGTGTAGAAGCTACTGCCTCTCCGATACCGCTTACGCTAACGTTAGCTTGAGTGGGTTGTAAGTTCAAACGCTTCACCGCTGACTCCGTGATAAAATTGCTTTGACTTCCGGTGTCAAATAGAGCACGGAACGATTGCATCGAACCAGACGCATCCCTAACCTGAACGATTGCAGTTGCAAGCAAAACGGTCGTGTGAGTTGGAGACCTTGAAACCAAAGACGATACGGTTTGATTCGATTCTTTAGATTTATCGCTATGGAGTAAGGTGTGATGTTTCCGTTTGCATATGCGACACGAAAAGATCGATTTGCAGTCCTTCAATTGATGAGATGGCCTTAAACAATTGAAGCACCAGTTTCTCTCGCTAGCGATTTTCATTCGATCATCCACCGATTTTTTAAGAAACTCGGTACATGCCGCTATTGAATGAAAATCACTGCAAAACGAGCATTTACTTGTGTACGTAATAGTGGACGCATTACTTCCGGTTTGGGTTTGATCGGTTACGGGGGTCGCGGCGACCAGTGTATGTGACGTTGAACTGCGCGTCGATTGATGCGGCAGCGCAGGGATAAATTTGTGTGAAGGTTTGTTTGTTTTATTCGATTCGTTAAAGTGTGTATCTCGCAATAATGCCTCACATTTCGAATGCAAAAACGATTTTAATTGATTATAGTTAGGCATTTCTACTTCCGAGTATTTTTCTTCAAAATCACGGCGCAATTTCGTATCTAGTTTCGATAAAATGTGATACACTAAAATAAAGTCCCATTGACTAATTGGCAAGTTAATCGTCTTCAGAATACTTAAGTTTTCCTCGAATAAGTCAAGCGATTTCCTAAACTCGTGAGCGTCAGTGCATTTAAATTCGATCTTTAAAATATCCCGCCAACACGTAAAGGCTAGATCGCGTTTATTCTTATAGCGCGCAATAAGTGCACTATACGCGTCACAATAGTACTCGTGAGTTAACGGGAACGGCTTGACTACCATTAACGCATCGCCGCTGAGAGATGACAAGAGATAATGAAACTTCTCAGTGTCGGTAATCGCTGTCGAGTTGTGTATCAATGCGTTAAAAGTGTCAAAATATTCCGGCCATTTTTTGATATCACCGTTGAAAGTCGGAAGTACGATTTTTGGCAATCGAATGTTCGATGAAGAACTGCCGCGAGAACTAGACGATTCCGGTTTAGATAAGTTACGATGGATCGCTAAAACTCTGAAATACATTTCGTCAAATTGCTCCTGAATAGTATTATCCTCATTTTCAGGATCATCAAGAACTTCCTGGATAGTGAAGTGCGCATCCTCAAAATTAGCAGCGATTTGTTTTACTTCTTGATGATACGAAAAAAATAAATCTCGCTGAGTAGAATCGTTAGCGGCTAAAATACCTATCTCTAAAGCCTTAGTCAAACGTTTGTATGCGATAGTTCGTTTTCGACGTAAAGATGGCAAATCTTGCGCAGTGTATTCGATGTCGATCGACTTTGACTTTGACTTTTTTAAGGTACTTAATTTACGAGACGAATGCTTTAGAAGAGACATTTTCGATTATATTTAAGTACTAGTACTAGGCGTAGATATTATTTAGGTACGTATTTAAATTAGTATTTAGTACCGACCTACCATTGATAGATAGCCAGTAATGTGAATATTTAAACAAAACATAAGTTGCGTACTTAATATTTTGACAAAAAAGTTTAGTTTCCTAATGTGTAGTTCCGGCAGAAAACGTAATTATGCAGCTAGGAACACAACTCGTTGGCGCTAGGTACGAATGAACAAAGCATAAACCCAGGCAGCACAGCTGATCGCCACGGTAAAAAGATAGATATGTATAGATTCCAATGTCGTACAACCTCCCACACAAATTGGGTCGATTTCGTATAAAAAGTTGCTTTTGCGGGGTGAGCTGTACAACACTCGTACTAACTGTTAGCTAATCTGTTCATTCACTTGATATTTTAAATATTCACAAGAATGTCGCTCGGCGTATGCGCTAGCGGCGAGATTTAAAACTACCTTAAAGTTTTCGGATATTAGTGAAAATGATGGGAACAAAATGATTTAACGATTTTTGATGCGAAACTTATGTTGATTACCTATATTTAACTGATTACGAAAATATATAAATAATAGGTACGATAGATAGATGAGCGAATTATTGCGAGCCGATATTAAATTATGCACCGATGAGTGTGAATGATTGCACAATTTTTAATCTCGCAATAATTTACGATCAAATAATTATGTAGATACGATTAGATAGATAGATCGACTTAGAATAATTCGTGAAACTGTTCGTAGACGATAGGAAGGATAGTTGATAGATTCAATTCACAAGTAAATCACAGGTAAAATGGAATATCTTAGAATGCGATAAGCTATAGTTTTGACTAAAGCAATAGGTAGATTGAGATATCCTAAGCTATATTTTATCCAGAAATACCACAAGCAAATTGAAACCGACCGTTTACGATTTTTAAAAATGGAAGGTCCCGGTTTCGGCACCATAAAGATGTAGCGTACGCATCAGCCGAAATGAGATGATGGCTTTCCGCTACTCTGGGAAGACCACCTGATGATGGTCTGACGATTTTACACGTTAAAAACGATGTTCAAGATCCAGGCCGGCAACAGTAAAGATATATGCAACGTACATACCTCGGACGACCAGCACTGCACGATGAACTTCCACTTTTAGATGGTTTCTGAGCTGATGATGATTGGAGATGTAAGGGTTCACGAAAGGCACACCAGATATGAAAATCACACACGGAACCGTTAGATTTGAAAGCTATGTTGGCCTCCCGATGAAGATGCGCGTGCGTCGCGATTGATGGCCGAACGAACTCTTCTTTCAACTGTCACTCCAAGCTTTGACGTTTTACGTACGTGCATAGCAACCAATAGATGGCGCCTCGATACTGCTGAGTAAGCTTGGATATGAACATCGATATTGTTTGATTTAAAATTACTTATGTTCTATGAGAATGGAACATGTAGTGTTCGTAATTTTCAGGATTTCCGGTTTAGATATATGAAATTATTTTAACCGACTTCAAAAAAAGAAGTAAGATGTTGTCAATTCGTGGGAATATTGTTTTATGTATGTTCCCCGATTAAATTAGAAGATGGCTGGGCCGATTAAGAAAATTACTATTTTTTTGAAACGCTATATGTGCTTTCTTTTTTCTCTATTGTCAGCAGATAAAAGCGTGATCTACAATGCAATGCTTTGTGATAGGTAATGGTTACCACTTAACATCAGGTGGGCCATGTGTTTGTTCCATCTTCAAATACCATAAAAAAAAGATAAAAATCTGATGATGGGATCCTGGAGAAATCTAAAGAATTCTTAAACTATTAAAAGACACACCTATAGCGATTTTTCTCTTACTATACGCAGTGCATTTACTCTCGGAAAGCACTATTTGGTGAAGTGGAACTGATGATGAAGATCACAGATGGCCACCGGAACTAACTCTATTTCTAAATTTTTAGTGTGGGTAAGTAAATAAGTATTTGAAATATTTTGTACAAATATTTTCTTGTTTATGAAAATACACTAAGCTAGAAGCTGGATGCGTTGATCTATATATAGGGTGTAATCATCATCATCTTTGGCCTATAGCAGTCCACTGCTGGATATCGGCCTCCCCTAATAAGTGCCATTGCGCCCTGTCCTGAGCTCGACTCATCCAGCTTCTACCAGCCGCCTTTCGCAGATCGTCATTCCACCTGGCCGGAGAGCGTCCACTACGTTTGCCGAGTCTCAGTCTCCACTCAAGAACTCGATTCAATTCTCAAGACTCGAACAACGGTTATCGGTTTTTCGGCAGATATGGCCAGCCCACTGCTAACTTCAGCTCAATTCTCTGCGCTATGTCGACAACTTTGGTTCTATGTTGGATAATCTCATTGCGTATTCTATCCTTCAGAGAAACTCCGAGCATAGCTCGTTCCATAGCTTGCTGAGCCGCTGAGCTGAGGACATAATGACGCTTAATGCCTATGCCCAGCAGTGCTGCAGTGCAGTGCAGTGACTGCTATATGCTGTTGATGATGATGATGATTTAACATGACTACTTGTATGTTTTAATTAAATCTGTTCCTCCAATAATTTAATTTAATCTGGTCCTTCAGGAATGTGTTTAAGTCATAGAATTGATTACCTCCTACACATTTTTCAATTAAACCAAAATGCTCGCATGATGTCAGTCATTTAAGGAGGGGCACGAAAAACGACGGGTGTCCTTAGCATGAGTGTGAAATGTTGATCTCGGCAACACAATGGGCAAGGAGACTGACTAGTAAGAGATTGTTCTAATAAAGTTTACCACACACAGGCTGTGGCTGTGGTAGGGGTAGCATTCAGTTGTGATTGCTTGTACACTCACACAGGCGCGGGGTTGATGTTGCCTGAAGGCGGTTGGCGGCAACTAAAGCTCTCATGACCATGCCACCAAAAAAAGTATTAATTTTTGGTGGAATGGTCATAAGGACGTTAGCCTTTAAAAAACTACCGTCACCACGGCCACACCCCGCGTCTGTGTGAAAGACACTTTACCGTTGCTGATAATATGCGAAAATAAATCTGGAAAACTTTTGGATTTATCAGTTTAAATTATAAAAATACTTCTTACTACTATTATTACTATGCATCATTTATAAAAAACCAATGTCTCTAAAAAACATTAAACCACTTGGCGCATTTCAATCTCAAAATAGTAATATACCATAGATTTTTTTAAAAATAAGATGTACATTATTACTATTTTTTTTGTTTTTTCATTTGGCCTAAAAGTTGTTACTACTGTTTGAGTTTGCGATCTTTTTATACCTTGATATCATGCTAACCGCACAGATGATTTAGACGATGCATTTAAAGCTAATGGAAAAAGTTTATGGCCCCCCCAAAAATATATTGATGTCATTTCGTTTTTATATCATGTCACTAGCTCATATAAACGTACACGTTTTACGGTGCGATGTAGGAAATATTTCAAACATTTAAGTTAGTTAGTAAAGTTGGATACTTGGTATGAATTTGCCATCATCTTAACTATTATAGCTCTGCTTAGATTTAGATAGATAAATGTGTGTGACATCTCCCGTATTTATTTAAAAAAATATAGATAATATAGGTATCAAATTGAATACACATTTCGCTAAACTTTTCTGGCAAGTTCATTAAAATGCAAACAGATTTACATGCAAATCAGAGAAAGATCAAGCAAAATAAGCAATGAATTAATAATCATTAATGGCGGGATTTGTAATAAATATTTAGCCTTGTTGAATATTTTGAGGTGGATTTCCGCAAAGTCATGCCTGAATCAATTAATAATCATGATGGTGATGATGATGATGATGCCTGAATCAATTAAACTACGATTATATTTAAAATGCTTGTATTTTTTTAAGCATAACTAATGACTTTACTAAACTCTGTCAAAAGATAAAAATGCTTAAAGTATTACCATCTCTCACTGTTGATTATTGACAAACAGTGACAGGGCTAACTTTAAGCAATATATTTTCAGTTACCAACTGTTAGATATCGGAATCCATCTTTAAACGAGAGTTTATTCCGACATTTGTTATGAAATAGGCCGTATTTTCCGTAGTCAGTCGTCTCGTACAAGTTTTATGAAAGACAGTAATAAAGAGAGACGCTCTCGAGCCAAGAAACTGAACCATGCTCCTATTGTTTGCAGCTTCCGCGGTACTTACTTTATATCTACCTACCTTCGAAAGCAAAAGGAAAACTGAATCCTGACTAATATAAATGCGAAAGTGAGTTTGTTTGTTGCGTTGCCACGTCCGCGTCGTTACTACTTAACCGATCATCAGTTCAGTTACCTACATGTCAATATGTATTGTTTTACAAAGTTGGGTAAAGTGAGTTGCAAACACCTAACGAATTAAACATAGCAAATATTATATACAATACTAATAACTATATACTGAGCTATTATGAAGCTTAAGGCGACGCTTGAACACTAATGGCCTTACACACAGATCAAGATTATATACCTTCTCTATCTCGATCATAGTATACTCGATTTCGATGCTATAAAATCTGTCAAAAGACAAAGAAAGGGCTTTTGCTATCTCTTACAGGGTGTGACATGAAGCTACACGATGAACGCAATCAAAACAAATAGCATGCATTGCTCACGTCCTATGTGGCAATCTGCGACGAAATGTTTGTAACAATGTTTGTATGTTCTGCAAATATTTATATATGATTTGGGTGTTTTCTATGTTTTAATATGCATGTATGTATTTACAAAAAAAAAAAAGTATTATATCAGTCATGTGGTGTCCATTATTTAAACAAGCTCTGCTTGATGGGCTACATTATGATGTGTGATCGTCTAGCATTTTTTAACTATACACCAACGGGGTGATCGGCTCTATTGCAAACAGAAATGATTGAAACCGGTCCGGTTTTTACAAAATTTCTACAGAATAAATGTCAAAGTTTGTAAAAACAGGATTGGTGTCAATATTTTTTGTTTGCAACAGAGTAGCCGATCACCCATGAAATTAACACAGCAAATAGATTATACTGTCATGATTTCTTTAATATTTTAAGTTTATTTTAACAATCATTATTATTCAATAATCTATTTTATAAGCAAATAAATAATTACCGGATGTAAAAAGTATTAATCATGCATATTATGGCAACTCAGAACGTGACTAACGAAAACCATAGAGCAAGTCTCTGGTTTTATCGATGGTTCGATTTTGGAGGGAGGTATTGTCTGAGAGTACCTAACGAAAAATGACGAGGCTTGGGCATTCCGAAAAGTGAAGCGGTAGCGACAAGTCGTCTTGAGAATTGAGATTGAGCCACAAGCCTCGTTAGTTTTTGAACAAAATGATCTCCAAGTAACCTCTGTACACAATAATGTCTAGAAAGTATCTAAAATGGATCCAAAAGCAAAAATAAAGTCTTATCCCATGATAAATGTGTATCATTTATCAAAATACTAAGCGACATAGAGTAATCTTATTAGATAATATTATCTATTAAGATATACTCTATGTCGATGCTGTCTGTCAAAAGGTAAACGATGGGATATTGTTATATCTTACCGTTAGATTATGACAATCAGGAACAGGGCTAACATTTTGTGACCATTGCCCAAAGGACAATGCCGTCTAATGTATGGCGCTCGGTACCAATGCTAAAGTGATTGCGTCAAAACCAAACCTAATTTTTTCTGAAGATATTAAACTGTTATTCATGGAATAGTAAGTCTTTTTAAGTTAAACCGCAACAAATGGTTTTTATTTGATATTAGTTGTAGAGTTTTTTTTTTATTAAATGCTTTCCTGGGACTTTGCATATTCAGTTTTGTCTACACAATTAGAAGTATTACACTATTACCATTTAACTATTATTTTATATCTATAAGAAAAGGTTTATATACCTCACAGTTAAAGGTAAAAGTGTGTTTTAACTTCTACTTCGTAGGTAGGACATTACATACCTACATTACTACTGAATACTTTATATTATTTTCAAATAATGATAGTGACGAGAAAGTAGATGAGCATTTACATCATTTATGGTTATAATAGGTAATAGTACTTACTGGTGAAGGTGAAATCTAAGCTAACATCCAAGATCTTAACACATTCATCACAACCACGAAAAGGCCATGGATGCCTCTTCCAAACTATGCTGGTTTCGCGTCACCGGTTATTAGCAAACAGTTGATGCAATGATTGTTAATCGTACATTATTGTGATGATGTCTAATAAAATATCTATTTACAGAATAAACACTGCTACACAATGCCACAGAACACTCTAGCGAGAGCATATTAAATACATAAAGATAAGAGGTAGTACCACAAAAAAGTTTTTGATCCAACCTCTTTGATTATACAAAGTGAAAAAATCTCCAATGTTTTCAGTTGATTCTACCGTCTAAATAATTAAAAGTGAGGGTTGTTGCAGTGTCATGGCGCCGTGCGCCGGAAACCAAATCAACAATATCAATCGAGTCGGTGTGTAAAACTAAATAAAATGTTAATGTTATCTATAAAATAAAGGCAATTTTATGGGATACGTTTGGTTTTGACGCAATTGGTACGGGTTATCGGCATTCTCCTTTGAGTACCTTTTTATTTATTTATCAAGACACCCAGCACAGGTTATCACCATACACACCAAATAACAAACAAAGGGTTAAAAGTCACAGTGCATCTGTAATCAAGTGAGCGTACATATAGGTTAGTATTTTGTGTTAACACTCTGTGGCTTGAGTGCGAAAAACATACAAAATTTGCGTAAACTACATTTTGTATAGAAATATCAAGTTTTACAAACTTCCTATTAGGGGCGCTGCTCCTTTTTATACAAAAATATAATTAACGCAAACATGTAAGGTGTGTTCTTCGCACCAAGCCACTGGCTATTCCATAACCACGCGCACGTTGCGCTGGCGGGACTGTCGAGCGCGTCGCGCAATATTTGGAAACCTACAGACAAGACAATGAGATGTAAAAGAGTCTTGAGACCGGGCATCAGTATGTAGTCCAATGACTATGAGTGAATTGCAGAGGTATAAGTATAATAATTTTAATATGTTTCTTCTCAATACAATCATTTTTATTTTTTCTTCGCATGAGTTAGTTGGCCAGCTCTGGTGGCGGAGTTTTTAGGTACCTAAGGGCCTCCGACATGGCATAACGACTAACAGACCACGCAAACACGACGCATTGTCGTCGCGCTTAGTCGCGAGCGCCTGTCATATCTTGCTGTCGCGATTGTCGCCGTGTGTGCGGAGTTTTGAACAAAATGTATGTAAATTGTCCCCTGCAGTTGGTCGTAGCGTCTAATCGCTGACTTTTGTCGTCCAATGTACGCAGGCTGTAACAATCCTAACGTGCCTTCCGAAACACGGAAGAGCTCATATCTAAATGCCACTTAACGGTCACCTATCCAAGTATAGACCGGGCGGAGTGTTGCATAACCTAGGTGATCTTTTCAGAACAGCTAAGTAAGCCACGGCATGAACGCTTCATTGAAAGAATCAAAAACCAAATACTTTTCACGTCTTTTAGAAACATTCAAAGGGAAATCAGAGGAATACTGAACTCCAAAGAATTAATAAATCAGGGGTAAGAAAGTATTATTGAAGCATACAGTATACTTATACTTATACTTGTTACAATACTTTCTGTAATCGAAGCGACACATGGCGTCACGAGCCGGGAAACATATGCCCAAGACGCGAATAAGTGCACACGAGTAAATCACAAACAGAGGCTTGGCTTCCATTCAAAATCAAAGACCTACTCTTTAGTAGGAAGTAATCATTGCACAAAGAGTACACAATTTGTGTGAAATACAGAATTTCTGTGGTAGTACCTATATAAAAAATATCTTAATTATATGTTATTCCAGGCATCGAGATAGTATACTATCCCGATGATTCAAGGTCATAAACATTTTAGGTATTCCAAGTTATATGCAAATAGATTTAGCCATTACAAGAGTTGAGTAGGAGCAAACAAATAAACAAACCTTCGCATTTAAAACATAAACAGTAAAGCCACTGCTGAACATAGGCCTGCCCTAATGAACGAGGATATGCCCATAATCCCCACGCTGAGCATACGGGTTGGGGATTGCAGGACATAGCTTCTCTCACGAACGCTGATGCCTGTCTGCGGCTAGGGAATGTAGCTGTGCCGGGGTTGAGCTACGCTATGCCGCAATCAGCCGGCTGCCTGAAGCCTGTTTGTTATACAGCAGGGTGAGGTTGGATTGGGTTCAAAAGATTGTAGGAATTATACCCCCAATATACACTGTGATAGGTTGGCTCTTCGTTTTCGTATGAGCTTGTGACTAACACTGATTTTAAAAAGCCCAATGGCCTCTTGCATGACTTAACGATATGATAAAGGCGAAACCAACAACTTTGCGTGAATTGCACTAAATGGTTCCCCATCCAAGTAGTGACCGAGTAGAACACAGAAGTAAGCCACACCAAAACGCACGAATGCTTAGGTTTGGTTCTTGATACGCATGACTAGAAAAAATATAGTATTGGGCCACTAATTTGATCTAATTTGGAAGAAACTCGAACATGTTATTTGCTGAGAAGGAAAATTACGAATATTTCAACCAGTTGTATCGTTATCGTAAGCGTATCGTACAATTTGAGACGATGAGAAAAAAAATTTATCAACTGGTTAAAAAAATCGTGATATCCTACTGAGCAATGATGCTATTTTCGAGGGCGTATCCCCTTAAGATAAAGCACATCTTGTACTCTGTTCGTCACAATTCTTGTGCCAGGCCCTCAACGTGCCTCAACCCTCACAAATGCCTGTTTACGGATTCAAGGCTTTTTTCGCAAAAACTGAGTGCGATCATCTAAACAGATATTGCCCTATCAGAGTTGCGAAGACCCATGTTGTTTAGAAGTGGGTTATAAATGTTGCGATCTACTTATCAAACTCTCTGAAGTGTTGTGAAGTATCTTGAAAATTAGTTTTTGGGTAATGATAAAATTGATAATGATAAAGGTGAAAACCGCGAATAAGAAAACGTAGTAGGTAGTATGTATAGTGTAATAGTATGTAGGAGTATAGGGCGCTCTCCGGCCCGGTGGAGTGATGATCTACGAAGTTAATGGAAACGTACGGTTTTTTAACAAAATCCCAAATGATGTGCTTAATTTATCTGTAAATAAATTCAAAAATGTTGTTAAACGTAACCTCTGTAATAAAGCTTATTATAAAATTTCTGATTATTTAGATGACAATAAAGCTTGGGATGAAACTGTCTCCAACTCCCTCAAAAACAATGTAATAGTTAATAATAAACTTTGTAAAAAACAAGACTTTAATAAAATATAAGCCAAGTAGAGTTACTTGCCAATTCTTCTCTGTTTGGTCACATTACGAATTGGTGTAAATTCAAATTAAAAAAAAATTACGTTTCAAAGGGTACAGTATGTGCTTATTGAATAAACTTATTTTGATTTTTGATTTTTGATTTTGGCTGTTGGTAGAAGCTGGATGCATCGGGCTGAGGACAGGGCGCAATGGCGTTCATTAGGGAAGGCCTATGTCCAGCAGTGGACTGCTATAAGTGGCTTCATGGTGATGTTGATAACATTAAACAACACCTAGTAATAATATTATTTTAAAAATACGCCTGCACTTATATTATGTTTCCATGTCTTTTAATTTTCTCATCTCAGCTCTAATCTCACTAATATTATAAATGCGTAAGTTTGTTAGTGTATTTGTGTATTAGTATAATTGTTCTCTTATTAGCCGTCTTAGTGAACTTTTTTATGTTTATTTGATATTTATTTTTGTGATTGCTTGGAATATAGGTACAGTTGGCGATCTGGATTAACACAAAGGCTACTTTGAGGTTGATGCCACGTGAGCAAAGCCATTGGCAGAAGCATGTCTAATTTAGATTAGACTGAGACTAGTTATTTTATATTTTTCATTTCATTTTCATTAAGAGATATTATGGGGTGTACAGAGTTCCAACCTCCATCTTCGGAACCCAAGCCAACTTCACCTGCACGTGGTACACCCTGCTAAACAACGAACGGGGCTCTGGCGGCCGGCAGATTGCGGCATACCACACCCTACATCGGCACAGCTAAATCCCCTGGCCACCGACGGGCAGTAGCGTCGGTGGTGCGAGAAACTTTGCCCTGCGATCCCCAACCCGCATGCCCAGCGTGGGGATTATGGGCATATCCCCCTTTATTAGGGGAGGCCTCAGTGGACTGATATAGGCTGGTGTGGTGGTGAAAGAGATATTATAACTTCTCTCTGCCTAATATAAATTTATTGGTACTCTATTCCTAGTATTAATTTGATTGACGAAACACACGGCCGCTCGACTGCCCCGAGAATTCCGCTCATAACCGAAAGGATCGACCATTTAACCCTTCTGACCCTTCGTAACTAAGTTACTGAGATGGGTACTTAATTCACTGTACTTATTGATAGAGTCCTTCCAGCCCTAGCATTAAGTAGTGTGTCTATTTTATTCCGCCTTTGCAGGAAGTACCTTTATTAGGGGAGGTCTATGTCCAGCAGTGGACTGATATAGGCTGGAGTGGAGAGTGGAGTGGAGAGGAAGTACTTAAAGCATTGCATGGTAGGTCACGCATGTTTGTAACATGCCTTAAGATGCATCGCCCTGTGTGCATGAACTTGAGGCATGAAGGTGATAAGACTCATATCTTCTTATTTTACCGTCACCCTCTTCAAACTGGAACACAGCAATGCTGCTTCACGGGAGAAATAGGCATGGTCGTAGTGTCTATTTTAGGTCTGCTGTCGAAAACAAAAAAAAACATATATCACGGCTTTAACCCATTATAGATTCCGATATTGCTTAGTAAACCAATGGAAGATATAATAGTCAGGGGCAAGTCTAACACGAAAGTGATATAGGCAAATCAGCCTCATGAGTGAGTCTAGGGGTACGCTAGAGGCAAATGCCTTTAACCTCAGATAGCTAAAATTATTTTATAATAATAATACTATTTCACCTCTTTCTATCTAAATGAGGAACAAGCTTACTTTATCTAGCGTTATAAAATAACATTTGTTAATGAATAAGGTGTGTGTTTGGTAAAAAACAAATATAAAACATATTTCCTGTTTTCCGCCATTATAAATATCTTCAGATATTTCTCAATACGCAAATTTAATTACGACGCCATGTAGGAAGTTAGTCTAGGACAAGTCTGATCCACCCATGTACGTGCCTAGGGGCACTAGATGAAAACTACATTGTGGGTACAATTTGTGTTTATCATGAATTTCCGTTGAAATGACATTTTCGCGTCCAAATGCGCAGTATTTATGAAATCTACATCGAGCATAAAAATGAGGGGTTTGCGGGAAACGTCAAAGGCAGCTCGCAATTAATCCTGCAGTGGGAGGGCAGACGGCACACTGCCAAAAGCCGTGAAATAATCGCTAAACATCGTCGCTCTGTTGCAAGTTTGCAAACACAGAACTCTCCAAATCTTATGAACTGTCAACATCAAATAATTTAGTCTACATACATTATTTATGTCATCAGCATCATCATCAGCCTATGGCAGTCCACTGCTAGACATAGGCCTCCCCTAATGAGCGCCATTGCTTCCAGCGGGGTGATCGGCTAACTCTGTTGCAAACATGAAGTATTGACACCGATACTGTTTTAACAAATCGTGACAGTTTGTCACGACGCATCCAACTTCTACCAGCAGCCTTTCGCAAATCTTCACTCTACGTATGGCCGGAGTGTATTTATGTGACAATCATAAATCTTTATAGCAGTGCTATGTTGTAACTTTTTACCAGGCCAGGGTGCTGACTCGCGTAGGTAACATAACGTTTTGTGACTTTTGTTATAATTGGTATTTAAATTTGCGGTCTTCCTTCGTCGTTCCCTCAATTTTTAGGTTTGTTAGTTGTTTTTCCTTTGATGAAGTAATAATAATATAGCGTTTATTCAGGTAACATGGCACACACAAAAATATGATGACAATGACCCAAAGCTATAATTCTTTACATGTTACGTAAGTATTTTTAATTCACGTTATATAGCGCGCCGCTCCCGTGTATTTGATGTGAAAACCAGGATGCAGGTAAATCAAGTTTTGTAATTTAAAACGTGGTTTTTGCCCGTCATTGGCATGGTCATTGGATGCTTATTTAATAATCATAAACTGAGTACTATTTGTCTGTGATTGTACAAACTAGGGAATAAAACGACGTAAAAACACGATGTAAAAAGACGAGGTTGGATCTGATTTTTTGTTTATAATAAATAATATAATAAATAATATTTCGTTGCGGCAAAATTGTCCGTTACCAATTACTTGTCCAAAATGTTGAATTATTTTATTTGCTTATTTTATTAATATATTATTGATAATTTTTTATTACTCTGTGGTATAGTAAGGGAAAATCTGCGTGGGCCGCAGAAGTTTGCGGGTTTGATTTGGGAATCAAGACAAATATTTGTATGATCTGCAAATAATTGTCTGGGTAGTTATGGTCGCAACTTCCACTAACCATAGTATATTTAGTGCTGCATAAGCACTGCATACCTGCGCCCACGCACGGTCTCAGGTGTGCATTTTGCGGACATTGCGTCTGGACTCCGATAGATTATAGTGACTGGAGAGCCAGTCTGAATCAATCCATTGTACGAATAACATCTTGAACATTAAATACTTTATATTAAATTAATTTTCGTGTTTTTAAAAAGGCTTTTCACGCTTTCCCGTACAAGACTGGCGCAGCCGGTAGGATTTTCCGCGATTTTCACGAAAACTACGCTCGTGAAGAACCCCAAAATCGGTCTCACGAAAAAGTAGCGTTTCACTCGAAAACCGACTCTACGCGGACGCGGAAAGAAACGAACCAAATAAATTCGACTCCCTACGGTGATCGCGTGTGAAAGTGGTGATTGATTCGGCTCTTGGAGGACATGGGATCGAGCAGCTTGTGAGTAAACCTTTTCACTTCCTGTGTTTCATATTCCTGTCTTTTCCTAATACTCCCGGACTTAAATCATCGGGCTTATTAACTGCGTTTATCTGATTTTGTTTGCACATAAATTGGCGAACTGATTTGCACAAACCTTGGCAAATCCGTCATACTCGTAGTTAATTGTGTAGTAATGAGTAGAAGTAGTTGCACTAAAATAGGCATTATTGAATAGTATAGAATAAGTAATATTTAATAAAGTAACATGTCGATCAAAGCAGTGCCTAAGGAAACCTTGTCACTGATCCCTAAATATGATGGGGAAGAAAACTTGCTAAATTTATTTTTATCCAAGTGTGATTATGTAATTAGTGGAAGTAGAATTGACGGAAATTTAGACCAGAGTTTATACTTATTCCACGCAGTATCAAGTAGGCTTACTGGTAGAGCTGCGACGTTACTTAGTGATCACCCTAATATAAAATCGTATGATGAGTTAAAACAATTACTTACACAACATTTCGGTGACCCTCGATCAGAGGAGTGTATAGCGATAGAGCTTGAGACTCTGAAGCTTAAACAAGTTGAAACGTACATTCAGTTTTGTCATAGAATTCAGAACGTTAGAAGCTCTTTGTTTGCGAAAGTAAATAGACTTACCGATGAAGGAATTAAAGCTGCGAAAATGATTGTTTACAACAACACAGCTCTGAACGTGTTTCTGTATAATTTACCGGAAGACATGATTAGGATTGTGCGGTTGAAAGGTTGCTCTAACTTAGAGAATGCATTGAGTATAGTGACGGAAGAAGTGAACTTTAAGTTTCAGTATGATTCGAAAAATAAATTATTGAGGCAAACTTCTGTACAAGTAACAAATCCACAAAATGCGTTAAAACCAACACCAGCAGTTCAAGGTTTTAAACCAGCTTTTCATGCAGTGCCAAATAATAATTTTAAAATCGGAATTCCACAAAATAACTTTGGTGGATTCAGGCCTAACTATGGCCAGCCAAATAGATTCGCGCATCCTACGCAAGGTTTTAGATTTGGGGCACCCCAAAATATGCCTCAGCGTAACTTTGGCCAAACATCAGCGCAGCGCGCGCCCTTCCAACACGGCGGATATAAATTCGGTATCCCTCAACAGCAAGGTTTTTAGTTCGGTATTCAGAACCAACCTCAGGCGAACCAGAATAGGTTTGGCGCACCACAACAGCAGGTGCAGGCAAATAGGCTACAGGATACTGACGTTTCAATGCGCACAGCGCCGGTTAGACAGAACATGATAGCGAATAATCTATATTTTATGGATGAGTATCAGGATTATAACAACTATGATTGTGGCTATGAGATGTATGGGGACAATGTAGAGTACCCCTCTACTGATTGTAACTTTATGGAAAATTATGACGAAAATAATCCCGCATATACGGATAACATCTGCCCTGAAAACATCAGTTCGGAAACCGAGGTTCCTGAAAATTTTCAGAAAACTGCCTCAAGCAATGCGGTGAAGTAATTAATTTAAATTATTGTGACAGTATTTTAAAATTACCTCACATTGAAATCCCTGAGATAAACTCCAAGTTTCTCATCGACACCGGAAGTAGTCCTGCTAAGGCTTATGAGTTTTTCAATGAGTTCAGATACTACGAACCGTTTACAGTGGTTAGTACACATGCTCAGAGCATGCATAATGAGATAATTTACATACCATTGCTAAAGACCTTTAAAAGCACACTGCCGCATAAGTTCTACATCTATGATGTGGATGGAAGATATGACGGCTTGATAGGATCTGATCTTTTTCAAAAACTAGGTGCTAATATAGACATGAGAAATCAAATATTAATGACACACAATGCACGAATCCCTATTATTTACAATCCACCGTATGAGATTCATTTAGCGCCACGATCTGAGACTCGAGTAAAAATTCCCACGAACTTACAAAGCGGTGAAGCTATTTTAGACTTTCTGCAATTTCAGGATGGCGTTCGTATGCCTACCGCACTTGTTAGGTGTGAGAACTACTTTGCGGAAACAGTAATTCAAAACGCTTCTAATGTTAAAGCTGTTATCACGTTTAAGGAACCGTTCGATGTTACAGTATTTAAAAATGAAGAATGTAAGGTTAATTTTGTGAAAGATGACTGTATGGTTGATGATGTGTTGAAAGAAAATTTGCGGAAATTACGTCTGGATCATATGAACAAAGAGGAGCGTGATAGTGTTTTAAATTATGTAACGAATATCGTGATATATTTTATTGTGAAAAACTGCCCTTGTCTTTCACAAATCAAGTGAAACATAATATCAGGACGACTAACGAAGACCCGATCTATATTCGACCTTATCAACACCCGCCTATTCTAAATGAGGAAATCCAAAAGCAAGTAGGTAAACTGTTGGCAGATAATGTAATACAAGACTCTTACTCACCGTGGAGTGCACCGGTTCATCTGGTACCAAAAAAAATGGATGCCTCTGGGGAAAGGAAGTTTAGGATGGTGATCGATTATCGACGCCTAAATGAGATCACAGTCGATGATAAATATCCGTTGCCCAATATAAATGACCTCTTCGATAAAATTGGTAAAGCTCAATATTTTAGCACCATAGATCTTGCTAGCGGATACCATCAAATTGAAGTGAATGAGGCGGATAGAGCTAAAACCGCATTCACCACACAAGCGGGCCACTACAAATTTAAACGGATGCCATTTGGTTTAAAAACGGCGCCCGCCACGTTCCAAAGAGCCATGGATAATGTACTACGAGGCCTTCAGGGTATCCACTGTTTATTGTATCTTGACGACATCATAGTGTATTCATCTAGTCTGCAGGAACACATCGATAAGCTCCGTAAAGTATTCGATCGGCTTAGGGAAACAAATCTAAAAGTAACACTCGACAAATGCGATTTTTTGAGGAAAGAGGTCCTTTACCTGGGTCACACTATTACCAGGGATGGCCTTTTGCCAAACGATGACAAGATCAAAGCCGTATTAAATTTCCCGTTACCAAGAACAGTTACGGAAATCAAAAGTTTTCTTGGCTTAGGAGGGTATTACCGTAAATTCATAAAAGATTTTGCTAAACTAACCCAGCCTTTAACATCGTGCTTGAAAAAGAAAAATAGGATTGATTGTACAAAACAGGAATACATTGACGCATTCGAAAAGTGTAAAGAGCTTTTAACAAACGCGCCGCTCTTACAGTTTCCCGATTTTACAAAACCATTCGCGCTTACGACTGATGCCTCCAACTATGCCATCGGCGCCGTCCTATCGCAGGGACCCAAAGGTAGCGATAAGCCGATAGCTTATGCAAGTTGAACCTTAAATGATGCTGAAACTCGTTACAGCACAATTGAAAAAGAACTTTTAGCCATCGTTTGGGCCACAAAGCATTTTCGACCATATTTATATGGGAGAAAATTTAAGATTTACACCGATCACAGGCCACTTATTTGGGTAAAATCCATCAAAGAGCCCAATAGTAAATTAACGCGATGGAAACTCCGCTTATCGGAATTTGATTACGACATCGAACATAAGGAAGCAAAATTGTAACGCTGATGCTTTATCACGAATTAGAATTAACGCTTTAGGTGAAGATGATGATGTTTCAATGAAAGTAAATATAGAGAAAAAAGAACAAAAGCTCCAGCTATATTTAATAGATTTGACAGACGAAATAACTCAGCTGAGTAGAAATAAAAATGACAATTCTCGCGCCTCTACCCCGCGCGAACGAACACCATCTCCGATAGTTATTTCATCCGGTTCGGAGAAAAGTAACGGATCAGTAATACGTACCGGTCGACGGTCTCCCTATTCGATTCCATCTGTAGGTAGCTCGACCACTTCGGCTTCTGAAGGACGAAACGAAAGCATAGGCACAGTACATTCGGCCCGTGACTTAGATACTGATGGGATGTACATCCTACAAGAAGCTGTAGACACCAAACCGAATCAGATTCTCGTTCATACCTGGAACAGAAATGAATTAGCGGTTAAGGACTTATCTAGGGATAAACAAAAGATATTAGAGGTTCACTTACCATTGGATAACATGGATCTGATCAAAAGATTTCTGAAAAGTTATATTAGGCCTAAAATAAAATATTTCTTTTATTTTGAGACGAATTACACCGAAAGCAGTTTTCAGATGCTACTCTATTACTTTTTCAGAAAGGAGCAGTGAAGTTTTACGAATGTACTAAGAGAGTAGTTTATGTAGATAGCGAACAGGAACAGCGAGACGTGGTGCTTAAATATCACGTAGGTAAAAATAGTCACAGGGGAATTAAAGAAACATTAATACACCTAAAACGTACCTTTTACTGGAACAATATGGATCAAACAGTAGCCAGTATCGTAAATGCTTGTGAACTCTGTAAGAAAATGAAGTATGACCGTAAACCATTAAAACCAGAACTTCAACTATCGCAGACCCAAATAAGACCATTCCAGGAATTATTTATAGATACATTTTCGATTGATGGAAAACATTACCTTACAATAGTCGATGCCTTCAGCAAATTAGGTCAAGCATTTGAAATCAGTACTAAATCAACCCCTGAAGCAGTAAGAGCCCTAATAAAGTACTTCTCTTTGTATGGAACCCCTAGTAGAATTAGTTCGGATCCTGGTACCGAATTCAACAATACGCTTATGAAGGAAATGCTTTCATTTTATAAGATTGACCTTCATATCGGTACTCCTCACAACCCTAATTCCATGGGAATTGTCGAGAGATTTCATTCAACGATCATTGAAATTTACCGAATAGCAAAATACGAACAGAAAGTAACGGACGCTGCATCTGTAATGGCTTATGCAGTTATGTCATATAACCACACGATTCATTCTACCACAGGTCTTACTCCGTTTGAAGTAGTTTTCGGCCATACTGAATCTAACAGTACATTTTATGTAGATTTCAATAAACAGTTTACTCAACAATTGGTTAAGGAACATGTTAAAAGGACAAAATATTTATACGAATATCTGACGGACAAAATTATTGATAAAAAGAGAGCTGTTATAGAAAAACGTGGTGGTGAAAGAGAATTTAACATAGATGTAGGGGATACGGTCTTCATTAAAGGAGTAAATACTAGGCGTAGTAAGGATAAACCGCGATATCAGAAAGCTCAAGTCAGCGGAGCTATAGAAAGGAATGTTGTACCGGTTATTACTCATAATAGGAATACTAAAGTTCCCATTAAAGACATTAAACGTCCTCCACAGGTTAATTCTTCTGGCGGTCCAAGTGATCCGAAGCCAGGGCCTTCTTCTGCAGCTGATTGAAAGGAACCCGGGGTTGTTACCTGTAAAGGAAGGTCAAGCTATTGTCAGCCATGATAGATGGACTGTAATTAAGATTCTAGATTTAAGATTAATCCGTGAAGAATTAGAATTAAGCATAGATAGATATATAAGACTTAAAAGACAAGTTCAAAGCGTGTTCGATACCAAAGCTTTTGATTCAGATTTCATTGAAGTAGAATCACAAACTGATTATATCATGAATATAACTATAGATAAATATAAGCAATTGATTCCATCGGTTAGATCTAAGCGAGGCATATTAAATCCTATTGGTTCATTGATAAAGACAATAACAGGCAATCTTGATAATGACGACGCTGAAATGTACGAAAGGTTAATTCATGAGATAAATTCAAAACAAGACGCGACTTCAAGAAAACTGACAATTGTTGCCGAAATGGTGGGTACGTTCACAGATATAACCAATTCTACTAAAAGCAATTTCATTCAGATAGAAGAACATATCCAAGGCATTAATCGTAACTTAAACATTTCGAAATTATTTCAATCGGGTAATAAATTCATTCACATTTATAATGTTTTTATACATAACTTCCAGACTCTGTATATGAGACTGAATGAGATTGAAACGGCTATTGCTTTAGCTAAGATAAAGGTTTTGCATCAATCTGTTATAGATATGGATGAGTTATTAGTATTGTTTAAGAAAATAGAAAAAACTGAAAAATTTGTGTATCCTGTAGAAGTTGAAAATATTGTAAAAATAGAACAATGTATTGAAATGAAATCTATCTACAATCAAACAATGTATTGAAATGTATCTAAAACAAAATCAGATAAAATTCATCATGCACATACCGTTGATAAAAGACGAAGTTTTTAACTATTTGAAATTAATTCCCTTACCTGTTCATGATAGAGTCAATGACCTTACCACCCTTATCCTTCCAAAATACCCTTATGTCCTTATGAAGGGGTTGAAAGCAAGGCCGCTCTCCCAGTCATGCCGTGAAATCGATGAAGCTCGTTTCCTATGTTATGAGAACGATGTTTCGCCGCTGATTGATGACGATTGTACAACCGACCTTATGAAGTTTTCTACAAACATCTCGAGCTGTCATCCAGTTCCAGTTACCATCGATGATGTGAAAGCTGAACTAATACAACCCAATCGGTGGATAGTTTACGCGAAAACAGAAAACCTACTTACCAAGTACTGCGAGAACGAGGTAACACAGAGTACATTAGAGGGACCTATCTGTTAACTACGGACGATAACTGTCAAGTTAAGATAAAGGAATTGTATTTTAAGAAGCACCAAAGCCAAGGAAAAGATGTTACATTCACGAAGTTTCCTGTAATCAACTTACCTAAAATAATGTCTAGCCCATCGGATATTCAGAGAAAACCTGTTAATCTCAACGGAATCGATCTTGCCGACATCCAGTTCCTGAATTACTTATTGCAGAATAGTGGAAGTGAAATTGTTAGTAATAGTGAAAATCATAGTGCTCTAGATTATAAAAGTGTTAGTATGGGAAATTTGGTGTTTTGCGTTGTGTTAGTTATAAGCATAGTATTGTTAGCATATAAGCATAGAATTAAGGAATTTTGTAACAGGGGAACAATGGCTCGAGATAATCCTCGCTCGGATAATCTCGAACTTACGGAGGGAGGAGTTATGGTCGCAACTTCCACTAACCATAGTATATTTAGAACTGCATAAGCACTGCATACCTGCGCCCACGCACGGTCTCAGGTGTGCATTTTGCGGACGTTGCGTCTGGACTCCGATAGATTATAGTGACTGGAGAGCCAGTCTGAATCAATCCATTGTACGAATAACATCTTGAACATTAAATACTTTATATTAAATTAATTTTCGTGTTTTTAAAAAGGCTTTTCACGCTTTCCCGTACAAGTCTGGGTGTTTTCTGTTTATTTATTTACAAAAAAGTCTATGTAGTAAAGCATTCATGATTTCTATAATACAAGCTCTGCTTAGGCTACATGGTGCTGTGTACTACTGTCCAAAAAAATTGACAACTTCCGGTCTTCAAAAATAGAGTTGGAATTCAGAACAGAAAACATGACACTAAGCTCTTGCTAAAAGGAAAAGTTGTTCTAAGTACTGGCGTGTGCGGACGGCCAGTGGCAACGGAGAGTCAATTAGAAACTTATTTGAAGTTTTTGAAACTATGGACGTTAGATAGATTCACGTTATGTTGTATTATGCTATCTTATTTATAAAGGTAAAAGTTTGTGAATTTATGTGAACATGTGAAATGTTTGTTCCTCCTTCCCGACAAAACTAATATCCGGAAAGAGCTGAAACGTAAAAAATATAAAGTTTTAGACCTGAAATAACATTATCTACCACTTGACCTGTACTGAGCTGCCCGAGATTATTATTATAAGAAATGTATGGTAAAAAATACATGTTAGAGTTTCCATCAAAATAAGTTTTACAATGTTGACATAATCAAAACTGAAATATGTTTTGACTGGACTTTGGTTTTTGTACTGCCTATCACTAGAAAATAACCACTTACTATAATGTGTTTATAAATAGAACTTTGGACCTAGATTCACACATTCTGTACTAATAGGCTGGTAACCATAGCTATAAACCATTTGGATTGGAAAGCGTAACTAGGGAAAATAATAACAAAACTCTTTCCTTGATCCTTGTAAAGAAAGCCTCAAAGAAGAATATTTTTGTCTGTTTGCAAACAGTTTGCGTTCCTATATTTTTTTAAAAACGTACTTACAAGTATTATTTTTAACAAAAAAACGTCATTTATTATGAGAAATGATAGAGTCATAGTCATCATCATCAAAAACCTATTTAAGGTGTCATTTACTGAGCATAATAAACACTCTTGGGGGAGACCTGATACTGGGTTATTGGTGAATGCAGATTGCTCATGAGAGCCTCTTAATCCATCTCTCTCCATCCACCGATAACCTGCAATGTGACGATTTTTTTTTTGATTAATAATATTTTTTTACGATATCGTCTGTCAAACTGGTAAGGGGTCTCCCTAGACTTCGTTTTATAGGTCGCCATTCAAAAACTTTTATTCCCCATCGGATAGCGGTTCTATGGACTATATGACCTGTCTTACCTGAACTTGCTGATTCTGAACTTACATCAACTTGCTGCAATGTAATAAAAGTATCATTTTGTCATTTCTATTATATAGTGTCTAATATTATTATATAACTGCAAAATGATAAAAGTCTAATATTCATTTGACCTCTGAGGCGCAGTGGGTGAAGGCCCGCCTCAGACGCAGAAGTTTGAAGGTTCGATTCCCGGTGCGAGACAAATGTTTGTATGTATGATCAGCAAATATTTGATTCTGGTTTTGGTGTTTTCTATGTATGTAAGTATTTATAAAATACATACATGGAAATGTATCTATGTTGTATATTAGTCATAAGTGGTTCCCCTAATACAAGCTTTGCTTAGTTTGGAGCATCATGATGATGTGTGATAGTGTCCAGCATTATTTTAGAGGGTCACGCTAAAATTACATTTAGGTTTTACATATTATTTGGTAACATAGGCTATATTTTTATCTATACCTCTCTTATGTTGAGGTAGTTGCAATACTTTCTTCACTAGATATTCTTCACTGTCCTTAGCTTGGTCTCAGTCAGTGACCATATCATCTGAGACGGATTTCGCTAAGTTTCCCTGATATAATATGGGCATCGTAACGACTGAACGGATTTGGATGAAACTTGTAATTATACATGTTTTGTGACCTGGATTTAACATAGGTACACAATTTTTTTTATGGTACTTGAAGATGGAACAAGCACATGGCCCACCTGATGTTAAGTACCTATCACAAAGTATTGCATCACACACACACACCAGCCTATATCAGTCCACTGCTGGACATAGGCCTCCCCTAATAAAGGGGGATATGCCCGTAATCTCCACGCTGGGCATGCGGGTTGGGGATCGCAGGGCACAGCTTTTCGCACCACCGACGCTGCTGCCCGTCAGTGGCCAGGGGATTTAGCTGTGCCGATGTAGGCTGTGCTATTCCGCAATCAGCTGGCCGCCAGAGCCTCGTTCGTTGTTTAGCAGGGTGCACCACGTGCAGGTGAGGTTGACTTGGGTTCCGAAGATGGGGGTTGGAACCCCGTACAGCCCATTGGCATTGCATCATAGATCACGTTTTTTCGGAACGTGCTATACGATGCAATGCCCTGCGTCAACTTGAGGCAACTGTAATTTCACCGGCACCCACACCCTTCAAACCGAAACAGCACAGGTGCTTCACGGTAGAAATAAGCATGGTGGCGGTACTTCCCCGGACGAGCCCTCTACAAAGAACTACTACTGCTGTATGTAATGTAGTAGGTGGAGCAAGGCGAGTGGAGCAGCGGGCATAAGTTAGTAAATACAATTATTGTTAGACTATGTCATATACTTACCCAAACAAAACATTTAAAATCAAGATTAAATTATAATCTTAATAATCAATGATAATTTAATATTTCTGATAAATCATTAATAGGTAATATTTTTATTACAAGGTAACAATAACAATTCGTAGATTGCAAAATGTGTCAAGATTTTTAGCATTATTTTTTCATTATGACCTTACTTTGATAAAGATTTTATCTCCAAGTTACATAAAACGGACCTCTCAAGCACTCACCATATTCTACATTATCTATATTTTAAACTACACAGTTTTAACTGAAAATGGTGAGTAAAATATCTACACAGATTTTTAGACCAAAACTTCAAGCAGGTTCAAATATTTTTAAGTCAAAATGTTTTCACGTCAAATAAAGTAACTATCAAAGCACAAAATTTATAAGAATAGTTTCTTTTTTCCTATCAAAACTGTTATAATCTCGTTTTTTACAAATAACGAAAACGAAGTCATGTACCGAATGAAATGAAAAAATTAAATAGATTTACGCACTCAGCTGTGACTCAGCAATATTATGGAGTATATTTTTGAAATGAAAATGCCCTTTATGTATCCATCATCATCATAATCAGCCTATAGCAGTCCACTGTTGTACATAGGCCTTCCTAATAAGCGCCATTGCGCCCTGTCCTCAGCTCGACGCATCCAGACGCTAACAGCAGCCTATCGCAGATACTTAAACCTATATGCCTACATATTAAATAGTCATAATAATAATGAAACAGACCATTGGTTCAAAAACAATGGCGAAACGAAATAACGTGCCAATGTAAGAGCACTTCTGCATTCGAACTGGAGAGTCCACTTAGTTCGAAAAGGCTTATCGTTGAGGTCACTTGAAACTCAGGTTTGCATACCACTTCCATACCATTCCTCTGTGGAAATTTTAGTTCGCATCTGACTTTAGATGCTGCGATTGAAAAATATACTTGTTCTAGCTTACTTAGCTCTACCTAGCTCTTAATAAAGGTAGTGAATGAAACTAAAAAAATATGTTGTGTATTAGATGTAAAGATGAAAGATAAATAAACATTTAAATGAGTCACAATATACAAATTTAAACAAGTGTTTAAATCTAATAAAAAGAAATAGTGACAAAAAAATATCGCCACTCAGCGAATACTGCAGAAGCATAGAAGGTTTTCAGTGGTGCCACCGAAAAAGATATGTTGGTGTTTATGTCTGAACGCACTAAGGTGCAAATTTTGAGCACCCTAAGTTAGAATTGGGAGGGTACAGAGGTTCATAATTATGTTTACGTTTACATACTTAGTATTACATATTACTTTAATTTATTTTTAATTTAAAATATGCAAAAAAACTTCAATCATTTGAAGGGCAGCTAAAGGAGTACTTATCCTTTTTATGTTTAAATCTGATAAGTAACGTAAATGTTCTTTTTAGGATTCCGTAGTTCTTAACAATCCAAATTGAGGTTCGTTTAGATCAAATAGGGTTACGTGTATGGAATGGATGGATGGAATAACCTACTCACCGAATGTTTGAGGTCATTTATTTAGGTACCTTCCTTTTACGCTCATAACTGGAAAACACTTTGATGTTACCTATTTTATTTTATGTTTTGCAATAAAAATATTCTCGGTTGAATCCAGTTTTTTATGTTGAATCCAGAAATAATGAAAGCCATATAAAATGTTAAAAACAGCGCCTCTAGCGGGGTTCTGTTTTATAATAATTGACAGATAATTAAATAAATGAAAAGTCTCAGGGAATCAAACCTGCAACGGACTTTCGCCCACTACGCCACATAGGTCATCAAGATACATAAATATTTAATATTTGGTCATCTGGGTCCGGAACGGATAGTAATAAATTGACCATTGAACAATAAGGCTTTATTGATTTGAAAAGGTTCGTTCTAAAAGTTTCCATGGTATTTTTTCTCCGACAAAATGCCTGAGATAAGAATCAAGTAGCACACATTTCAAGTCCCCGACTCTGTTGGCAGAGCTCAGATGTGAGCATCAGTGACGTCATAAAATATAATGAGAATCCTAACCAAGCATACGTGACAGTTTTGACAACGCGAGGAACTTGGCGAAAATAACTTTTCCTTCAAATATATTGAATTAATAAAGTAAAGATAAATGGAGATGGTTGGCATCTGTGGTTGACGATTTGGAAAGCATTTTGTATGGAAAAAAATTTGGTCCTGAATTTGCTAAATTAAAAGATCGTTATAATGATTGTTTGGTTTTGACAAAAATGTAGTAGGTACGTTTTGATTTTGAGAGGTTAGGCCTGGCTTTTTTAGACGTTTAGGCACGTCGGAGACCTTCGGACTACCTAAAAACTGTGACACCACAGTTAGCCACTAACTCATACGAAGAAGGAAAGAATGTTGGTGATCACAATAAAATAATGCAAAACATTTTCAGACAACATCCAAAAGCCCCAAAGTAAAAGAGCTTGTGGGGAACCACTTACGCCTAGATATACTACCAAATAATTATACGCAGATTATGCAAACTCATGTCCCGAAGTGGGAATTTTAGGGGACCTTGCGTATCAAGTGGCTCTTGGGCGACTGCGCCACAGCAGTCGTCTAGAAATCCAATCTTTATAACAACAATAGCAACACATTTTCAGTCAACTGCTGGATATTGACCTCACCTAATCTGAACGGGGATATGCTCGCATAATCCTCGCGCCAGGTCAGGGAACGCAAGGCTTCTTAAAGCTGACGCTGCTACCCGTCAGCAGCTTGCCGATGTTATGCTGCAATCAGTTGCCCTTCAGAGCAAAGTTAGATAGTTAGCAGGGTGCAACACGGGCTGGTGAGGTTGGCTTGGGTTTTAAAGCTAGAAATCAAACCCCTTATACAACCAATCTATTCTTTACTCACCTTTTAAGACATCCACGTGTGCTTTAATACCTAAAACAGCTAAAATTGCCGTGACCGCACAGATTTGAGTTCTCAGCAAATAAATTCAATTGGTTTGAATGTCCGTATCGGCGTGCTATGAACGGCTCGCTTTGCCTCGACATTTTAACACAATTTGCCTCAAAGGATGCTATTCCGGAATTACTGCGACTAATTGGACAGAGAGACGTTTGTGTTGTAAATCAAGAATTTGCAGAATCTGAATGTCGAACTCGAAGCACCGATATTTAATGTTCAATATGAAAAGGCCAACGGTGCTAGTTACTTATCTCTATTGGTAATTATAACCTGACTTGTCACCTGCGTTTTCGCTCGTATGGTCCATCAATAAAGTACCTAGTTTTAACATTTACAGGTTACTAACAACACACAAAATATATCTTAGATTTTCCTTGAAGTGTGTGGGCTAGCACTTAAAATTATAGGTAAATATATGTATTTATAGAAATACATATATATATTTTTTATATATATATTGTATAATCCAAGAAATATACCTACAAACACACAAACTTTGGCATTTATAATAAGTGTGATAAAGAAAGTAAATAATAATTATTGTTAGATTATTATTAGCAATTCTTGTTACATTCGAGTAAGGTAATTTTTGATTTTCCATTAATGTTTAAAAGTACACTATTTCGTCATCATTTATTAGCGACCTGCCCCGACTTCGCTTGCGCTTACATTGCAATAACTTGCAAAATCGGAAAATATCTAGAGTTACTTTACATTATCCAGAATTATCCAGAATCAAAAACCGTGGCAAGCTCTAGGGAGGCCTTTGCTGAAACGCAAGACAATCATATTAAACGGTGCCAATAATTAATTATTTTAAGTTATTTCATACTAATGTACTTAGTTTTTTTACCTCCACATGTTATGTTTAGTAAGATTGTTTAATAAAGGTTATTTTATTATAATACACCTTCTAAAGGGCTATGCCCGGCGGTGGACCTATTCAGGTTGGTATTGTTGTGGCTGTTGTTTCAAGAGTAGGAGAAATCGTCATCATCATCTGCAGCCCGATTTCACCCACTGCTGAGTATAGGCCTCCCTTTGCTCCACTTGTCAAGTCAGGACCGTGGTAATTGGCCTGTTCTACTGGGGGCCCACGACGCTGACTATGTCGTCAACCCATCGTGTCACTGCACGACCGAAACTTCTCTCCCCAAGTCTCGTGATCTATACGATGAACGATCTAACATATCTCAGGAACCAAGCACGCTACTTTAAATATTATACTTGCACTCCGTCCGAAAAGATAATATTGTCCTGTTATAAAATTTTATTCTCACATTGTAGTACCGCATAGGTGCCACCGTTCATGCACTACAGTTGGAAGTTTAAAAATAAAAGTAGAATTAAATATCCTGTCACTAGCAACATTTGTCGTCTTGACGACCTCTGTGGCGCAGTGGGCGAAGGTCCGCCTGTGACGCAGAAGGTTGCGGGTTCGATTGTTTCGGTTCGGGACAAATGTTTGCATGTTCTGTGCAGATATTTGTCTCGGGTCTGGGTGTTTTCTATGTATGGTATGTATATATTTTTACAAAAAAAAAAAAAAAAAACTATGTAGTATATCAATCATGTGGTTCCCATAATACAAGCTCTGCTTAGTTTGGGGCTACATGATGCTGTCTGATAACGTCCAGGATTATTTATTTATTTTATTTATTTATTTATTTATTTCCTAGTTCGCCATCTTGGTAGACCCGTCTGTCATTCGCGTTTTAGTGCTCAACCGTTCTAAGATTTATTTCGCAAATTGGCACTAAAAACTAACTTCTAGCACTAAAATGCTGCCTAGATGCAAGCATCAGGTACAAAAACGATAATGATTATCCGAGTGATTAAATTACAAAGCTTAAAAAGAAAATGAAACGTGCTCGAAAATGAAAAAAACATGACGATTCGTCGAGCTCTTGTGAAAATGCTAAAAGAAAACGGTACGAATAGAACTTTAAAAACGGTATAGAACTTCACTTGGTAAGTTCGTTTAATCATCAATTATAAATCAAACTCACCTTGTTCCATTGTTAAAATAACTAATAGGGAATAAGTCATACCTACCGTGAAATAGTTCTCTTCACTTATTAGCAAGGGCTTCATAGAATAATCGATAAGGATTATAATAACAATACCATTTCTAAGTGATAGCGCACACTAGTCCTCAGTGGCTAAGGATGTTGTGGTAACCACACATTGTTGCGAGTCGTAATAAACCCTATATATCTTAATAAATTCTTACATTCGCTATTAATTTCACCACTTTTCTATTGCAGCCTCCTTCATTTTTAAATAACTCCGCACGAGTTCAAATATATTTTTCTATCCCGTGGGAACAGTACTTTTCTTCTGATAAAATTTACCCTATGATCACCCTGTCTCATTTTCTCTGACAACGTGTATTTATAATGTATTAATGATCAGTTGAACAGTAAAGGCGTAGAATCGTATCAAACAAACAAACAGACACTCCTCTGCATTTGATAGTCGCTGTCAAAAGCAAGTACAAAATAATATTTGATGACCTCCGTGGCAAAGTCACGCGTGAGACGCAGAAGGGTTCGATTCCCGCTGCAAGACAAATGTTTGTATGATGTGCAAATATTTGTCTCGGGTTTGCGTGTTTTTTTATGTACCTATGTAATACTATATTGTTTGTATTTACAAAAATATATATTATAAGTAGTGTTTATTATCAGGCATGTGGTTCCCCGAATACAAGTTGTGCTTAGTTTGGGGCTAAATAATGCAGTTTCTTGTTTCGCTTACCACCGGTGACGACCACTAATCTTTGGCCAAGTCTGCGCGTACCCTAAGTGATTTCATTCGTAAGTTCGTTTCCTTAGTTCGCCAGTGAGGCGGATAAATGGGTACCCAAATCCAAATTGGTTTACTATTTTCTGTAAACTGTTGTTATATATTTTACCTTTGCTGAGTTTCCGTTTATCTACAGATGAGAGCACCAATACCTCCATAAGTGTAATTTTTCCTGCTTCATAATTATCATTATTCAGAAGTTAGAACTGTATAAAATAAATTAAATTGATTTCTGTTAATATTAAAGAGGAAAATCATTCTTGTAGACAACAACTTAATCCCCACGTAGAGGGTTTTGCCACCCACGCTACCCCTTAATTTGAGATTGAATTTCAAAAAATCCTTATTTTAAGGCACTTTTACACTATGTAAAGAAACATAACCTCAAAATTTCAAGTCTGTAGGACTTTCTTTTTAGGCTGTGAATTGATTGTCAGTCAGTTACTCAATCAGTCATAAGAGTTTTAGTATCCATTATAAAATTATTATTATTATTATAAGCTTAATCTGTCTAAAAGCTTAATCTTGTTACCACGCAAGCGAAGTCGCGGGTGGAGGCTAGCATTATACATGTGAAAGTTGTGAAGATGTATCGATGAATGGATGGATGTATGAATGTTTATTACTCTTTTACGCAAAAACTACTAAGCAGATTTTGATAAAACTTGGAATATGCATTGTTTGCGATCTGGATTAACTTAGAAGCTTCATTTTATTCAGGTACCACGCGAGCAAAACTGCGGGTGGAAACTAATTATAAATATTCATAAGTAAGTAGAGCAAGACATTGTTATGTAATAATGGAAAATAACAGCGTTATTCACAGATTGCAAAAACAACTACGAGAGATTGCTGACCTAAACAAAACAAAACAGAGCCAAGATAAAATAAATCTTTATTACCTTTTTTTAGTGTACACTTAAGTAATGTCATAACACTAAATAAAGTATGTAAGTATGTAGGTATTAAAAATAGATACCAAAAGTTGGTTGGTGATGATTATACTAAATATTCCAAAAAAATACTTTATTTTACATAAAAACAAGTGGTACAATAATTTTCAGGTTTAATTATCTTCTTTTAAAAAAAATGTTTTAAAAGAGTTCCCTCTTTTCTATGGTTACCAAGGAGGTTTTAAATACCTAAGTATCAATAGTAATTCCACAGTGGTTACTTATTCTAGGTAAAATTATTATATGTGGAGATCAGGGGTGATTCGATATATTTGATTCTATTAGATATTATGAATATGGCGAGAACCATTGCGATAAATGAAGTAACAGTATTATAATAATGGAGAGAACTGTCAATTTTCATGGAGTTTTGTCAGTTTCCGCAATATACGTATCTAATAGACTCAATTATATGTCGTATCACGGAAATTTTAACTGGTCCCTGATTCTGACGATACGATAATCGATCAAGAGTAGAGATCAGTTATCATTGGGGCGATTACGAATATTTCAACCTGATTTATCGTAAGTGTAACTAAAATAATGTCCTATGACATAGCAGTATTTTGAGTCTACGCTTTCTCATTGACCAAAGTTTTACATCTACGATACAGTTTTATTCACTAGTATATCTTTCTGAAGGAAACTTGACGACAAAATGTAAAAATGTTGAGCTATTACTTTATTTTCATCGGAAGAACAGGTAGAGTTTGTAAAATACATGGTACACTTTGGACTCTAAACTAAACTCTATCAATTCATCACCATCAACATCATACACAGCCTGACTTTATCCACCGCTGGATTTAAGCCCAATGTTTGTGCCATTCACCATGAATGTGCTAGTCGCATCCACGAATGCCCAAGAAGTATTATTTTATCTTATACCTGAATAAAATACAACACTCAAATAAATAGAGTTGCTCTACATTACCCAAAACTACGGTCTCAGTAGATAATTTTGGAAGTTGCACAACCATTATTAGACTGGCCAATATTAGTGTAATGGCCGCCACAGTCCTTTGCTAATTAAGGCAAATAGTATTTAGCGGACTTCCTGTGAACATTACGTTGAATCTAGAGTAAATTATGTTGTTTATTATATTCAACCATTCTATGTTACTATCTAAATGTTATTCTACGTTACTATGTAAATCCTAGTATCATACTAAGCTGGTTTCTTATCCGGGTACTACGCGAGTGAAGCCGCGGGTGGAAGCTAGTGCAGTAATCTTTCTAAGTATTGTTGCCAAAAGGCCTAGATGCAAAAAGCGCAAAACCATTTGTAATGGCGTTTGAGGGAGGAGGAATCTGCCCAGCAGTGGGTTTTGAAAAGTTAATGATCTAACAATCATTCCATTTGAACAATCTGTTGCACCTTGTTATGTAGAAAGTGATTAACTACCCTCGCCACTGTAGGTACTGATTATTATAATATCTAGAACTAGCTCACTACTTTAATTTTATTTCTTATATAAATAATATTGTCTTGGAAGGAGATGGGGGAAAAAACTTTTTACTTTACTTTAGGTTGACGCGCAACCATGAAAATAATAAGTTATACAGGCCTAATTTTAGTAGATAAGTTAGTCTTATTGTCGTACGAGGAAGTACTAGAACTCCCCATTTGCCGATAAAACTAATTTAGTTAGTTTCAGTGTGATCCAGTTAATTGTAATGCATCGGAAACAAGACTTGACTATCTTACACATTGGATTGCAGTTACTGCACGCGTAAAGTCTAGCAGCCATTTGATGTTGCTAAATTGGATAGATAGATAGATAGATAGATTGATATAACGTTTATTTGCAACTACAATCACATATACAACAATTTTTAAGATTTAACAAGTAGGTAATTTAACATTAGGTATACATACAATATAAAGAGTGAAGACATTATATCTAGAAGAAAATATAAAAATTTAATTGGAAAAACAATATGTACGATAAAACATTGTGAGAAAGAGTTACGTCACAGTGTATGTGTGTGTTGCAGTATGACAAAAAAGACCATAGCTCATCGCATAATTTTGTTTAAGGAGCAAACACTGATTTTCCGGTTCTGGTCCTGAAATTCTGGTGTATCTATCTCAATTTAATCTAAACTATCGACTAAACGGAAGACTTCACATACAATGGAAGAACCATAACCCATCACAATTGGTGGCCCATGAGTTCGTAACAATCTAAGAAAATCTAAAAGTTACAAGATTCGCCTTCGTTTGAAAGGCTTACTTCCTTCTTTATATGAGCTAGTTGTCAACTCTGGTCTGGTTCGCAGTTTTTAAGCCTCCGATATGGCTGGTATGGCACTCGTTAGACTAAAAAGGCCGAGACGAATTTCCTTCCGAAGAACGGAAGAGAACGAACGAAAACAAAACGTTCAACGAAGGGAAGGAACGTTCCGAGGAACGGTTTAAATACCACAGAACAATTAGCCATCCAAGAAATAACCGGGCGGAGTGTTGCATAGCCAAGATAATGTACTAAAAATACCAAGTAAGCCACGTGTGCTTCAACACATTTGACTATTGTATTTAATTCCAGAGTGCAATGAACTTGCTAATAGAATTCCAAACTGTTGATTAAGCAGAGTGAAGTTGGCGTGCAAATGCTCCGATGTAATGAGTTTGCTCTCCTGGGAGCCTTGTAGCCCAATATATTTCCATACGTCTCTTTGTTAGAGCTCCTCTACACTAGGTTACAGGCTAGGCGTGCAAAAAGCTTCCCTGAAAGTCTAACTATTAGTTTATTTCTAAGGCCGCGGTCACGAAGTCGGCGGGAGCGGGGCGGCGCGGCGGCGGTGGCGCAAGGAATGGCGCGTTTCAATTTCAATGCATAGATTTGCTTTGGTGTGCCGCTCCCCGCGCCGCCGCCGCTGATTTCGTGACCGCGGCCTAAGCCTCATTCTGTCAGCCAACCGAACCCAAAACCAACAATGTAGTTCTGAATTCCGTGTTTTGTGGTATGAGGCTTATGAAGTTGTCATAGCCCTTATAACTATATGAATGGGTGACTTTTTAGTGGCATTTAGATCTGAGTGCAAAAAGAAGAAGATTGTACTTAAATAACGGCATGTCAGTACTGGGGTATAGCACAACAGATTAAATCCGTTTTATCAACATTCCATTTAGTAAACCTTATGATATTATTTTTGTCTGGCACTGTTTTTGTTTTCATTAGAGTATCGCCTTTTTCCGGAGGCGTTTGTTTCACCGTGTAATATTTTGTTGTTATTCCAATAAAGATTAAAAATATTATAATCTCTGGGTAAAATATGCAGTGGTAACATTCAGCAATTGTGTTTAAAGTTACTGGCATGTCACAGTCTTTGTGTGTTGCGTTTGTTTAATTATTGTATTATAGTATACCTTTCTTTGTTAATACTTATAGATAAGTGATGGTAAGTGAGCATTTACAATCGTTCCTTTCTTTTTCTTAGGAGCTAATGGCCAACTCTGTTGTCAGAGTTTTTAGGCCATGTGAAGGCCTCCGACATGGCTTAACGACTGAAAAACTCGCGATTAGCTGTATTTCGGTTTAAAGGGTGTCTCAAGTTAATGGACGAAGGGCGTTCATAGGAACGGCAGAAGGGCATCGTAGGGCAGGTTCCAGATATGATATCCAGATAAAACGTCACGTGTGCTAGTTTAATTTTTAGGTATCATAAATAAAAAACGTGTCTTCCGAAGCACGGAAGCGCTCAGATCTAAATGTGACTAAACGGTCAGGGTCACCCATCCAAGTAGTGACCGGGACATGATGCCACCGGGCCATCATGACCGCCACTATGATGTGTCTCAAAAAATGAGCATACACATAGAATATAAGTGGAGTTATGAAAGAAAACACGAACATATCTATCCAAGGAAGACCATGAACTCTTGGCAGACGTGTAGGGTTTCCGTTTGATACGGGACTACTGAAGCCGTAGCAAGAAGCTTAGGTAATAGATCCCTTTTGAGCTAATTTAGGAAACAGTTCAAATAGCAATTAGCTTAGCACTTGTCGGTAATCTGAATTACTATTACAGAACAACTTACCTTTTTCGTCTGCCATAGTAGATAATTACTACCGTACTTGTTGTGTATTTTTACATGCAGTAGTGAATATTTTATTAATATATTGTATTTTTTAGATCTCTTCGCCTCAAACAGGATTGCCTAGTTCAGGCTCATGTTTTATTATTATACCTTTATTTAATTAAGATTTTTGTACCTTTCTAAATCTTTATGTTGCCTAGTTAGATTTTTTTTAATAAGTATTTATTTGTATATCTTTTTTTATAGCCAACCTACATTGTAGCTTTGTACTTATTTGTGTGTATCATGGGTCGAATACATTAATTTCTTCTTATTCTTTTTTGAAACTTTTTTTCTTATGTTCATGTAATCCTTCTAAGTGAAATGACCTCTCGCGATACAGGCTGCCTCGTGCGGGGACCATCAGTAACTCTATTTGTATGAGGCTTGGTAAATATACTATTTATACTAGTAATAATTTGTATTTGTGAACTTCTTCATCGGCAGAGAATACATCTAATATATTTAATAAGAGTTCGCGAAACGCCTACTCAATGTTCCAGTAGCAAGAATTTGTCGAGGGGAAAATATTTCGTATATAAACGTTGATAGTATCAATATTATTTTCTGGCGGAATCTTTCGGTATTACAAATAATTTGGAGCGACCTTAGGGTTGTTCCACACTAGTCCAATTCATTTCAACATAAAGTCTACGACTTTATTCAACAGAGACAATAACAATAATGCTAGCTTATATCATTCTACTGCTGGACATGGGCATCTCCTTAGGGTCCAATGTGTGTTTCAAGTACAAGAGTTTATTCTACTACAGCACAGCAATGTTATAAAATATACCGATTTGATATTAGATGTGCTCTGTGCGTCACATTTATATGATAAACTCAATCCCCGTCATTCCAAAACGAAGACAAAAGAAAGACAAATAAAAAAATCTGACATTTTCTATACAAAATACCAGTATTAAAACTAGACTATATTTAGTCTTCGTTTTGGCATAAGACAGAATATGTTTCTGTCATTTTGGAGTAGACAAAAAGAGCTAGCATAAGATTTTAACATCATTTTGTTACATGAGGCCTTAGACGATTAGTATGTTATCTCAGTATTCATAGTCTTATAGCTCTAATTTTATTCTGATAAAGATATTATTAGATTTCTATGAATCTAAATATTTTGTATGTGTGTGTATATAATATAACTCGGATGTCTTTCGACTCGGATAGTTTAATCTTTATAATACATTTTTATAAAGATTTTCCATGAAGATAAACCACATAAACATACACACACAAACATTTTGTTACTAGGTACAACACGTGTATTCAGAGCCTAGGTTCCATTGACCCTAGTGTAATGGCGCATTATCCCTCAGGGCGCAACAGGGCTTGGCCGCCGCGCCCTCTTTACGACTGATGGGGAAATATCATGTCCGACTCACAGTTGAAGTAGTAACAGTTTTAGATAAAAGTATCACTGCTACAATTTAAATTATTTTATTATTATTTTCTTATATAAATTAATATAAATGCTGATATCATTTGTATTGAGCTTGTATTATGGGAACCACATGAAAGATATACTACTATATTATTTTGTAAATATTTGCAGATTATACAAACATTTCTCTCGTTGCGAGAATCGAACCCTCCACCTTTTGCGTCTCAGGTGGACTTTCCCACTGCACCACAGAGGTTGTCTCTCTGGCGGGTTTTCGCCAACATCCGTTTCCGCTTCGAGCTCTTCTTCTTCATATAAAAGAACTCGGTTACTGAAGATCATCATCATTTTAAAATTTTCTTTGTCTTGGGAAAACCTTAATGGAAGCAGAGGAAGCCTCTGTCCAGCAGAAGATTACACGCTGGCGTTGTTCTTTTATATTTCTGTAACGCCTATGTATATGGAATCACATATACCTGTCTGTACATCGCATCCTATTTCTTTGAAACTACAAAAAGAAAATATTGTTGTGTAAGTATCATGATGTGGTGTTTCAATGATTATAGACGTATGGTGTAAGCAAATTTGGGGGCTATAAAAGAAATAATTTATTTGTGGCATGAAAAATGAAAGGGTTCATGGTGAGTAAGTCTCTCACACTTTTCCACCTCTTTGGTTCTAAAAAAAGGGGGGTCGCTAAAAAAGGGGGTATGCCCCTAATAACAGCAGTATTAGGGGCATACCCCCTTTTTTAGCGGAGGCCTATGTCCAGCAGCAGACTGATATAGACTGGTGTGGTGGTGTGGTAGTTCCACTCTATCATCAGAATATGTTGAATGAATTAATGAAAATTCTTTTTTGTACACCTTAGTTTTAGAAACAACAGACAGAAACTAAAACTCTTATGTTTATTTTAAGTTTCTGTCTGTTGTTGACCAATTCAATTAACTAAGTAGTTGACCAATGGGCGGTATTATCGCTCAGAAGTGATCTCTTTTAGGCAACCATGGGAAGGACGGGCTAAAAAACATTGTTGATCTTATTATTAACAGATGATAAGATCATAATTTTAAACCCTAAAGGGGTTACCCCAATTCTTTAGATGACCTTGTTCCCTCTCGAGACAAAGTTTATCTGAATCGGAACTAAATTTCAGTTGCCATGGCACCAAATACTTAGAAACTTCGAACAGCAAAAGTTTTATGTTACAACCGTTTCAATAGGGTCTCCAGAGCATGCATGTAAAACGAGTTTTAGAAGCTCTGTACAGTTTGTACCGAATGTAATTCGACTTGCCGCTTACTACCCTCTAAGTGATATCCACCGAGATATACCAGAGCTTGTATTCGTATGTCGTATGTATGTATATGCTGAGTTTTAGAAGATAATGTACAGGTTGTGCCGAATGTAACTAAATACAATGTATTTAAAGTAATAAGAGGCATGCCCAACTAAAAGTAATAACAGTTTTTAAAAAGCTTGTTATAGTCGCATAGATATTTAGTAGTTTTTGCGTGATGCTGATATAAAAACAAACAGGCAATACATTATCTGGGTTCAGAAACACTAACACCACATTTTTGTAAATACCTGTTTTCAAAATAAAAAAATGACTTTTGAGGGAGACTGTACAGTGATTGCAAGTTTATTCATAAGGAAGGAGTTGAAAATGCCTTTGGAGTTCCTCAAATTGTTTTTGTTAGGACAAAGCATTATACCAGAAAGTTGGTGTGATTTGAACATGTGCTGATTTCATATCATTTTCATTGAATTCCACCCTCAGAGTTATTAATAAACTTTCAGTTATGGGTGTGTACCGATCCAATTTCTGTTTTCATATATTTTTATATTTCCACCGGCACAGGCGTGGCAACGAGACTATCCGACAAAGAACTAAAGTATAACTCAGATAATTAGTAAGATGAAATGGCAGTGGGCTCGCAATATCTGCCGTTGAATCGATAACCGTTGGGTTAAACGGGTAAACTGCAGCTCAGCGTACGTAGACTAGGAAGCTCTCCGCCCAAGTGGAGTGTCGATCTGCGAAAGGCTGCTGGTAGAAGCTGGATGCCTCGAGCTGAAGACAATGCAATGGCGCAAGAGGCCTTTGTCCAGCAGAAGACTGTTATAGGCTGATGATGATGATGAGGCAACAACAGACAGAAACTAAAACTCTTATGTTTATTTTAAGTTTCTGTCTGTTGTTGACCAATTCAATTAACTAAGTAGTTGACCAATGGGCGGTATTATCGCTCAGAAGTGATCTCTTTTAGGCAACCATGGGAAGGACGGGCTAAAAAACATTGTTGATCTTATTATTAACAGATGATAAGATCATAATTTTAAACCCTAAAGGGGTTACCCCAATTCTTTAGATGACCTTGTTCCCTCTCGAGACAAAGTTTATCTGAATCGGAACTAAATTTCAGTTGCCATGGCACCAAATACTTAGAAACTTCGAACAGCAAAAGTTTTATGTTACAACCGTTTCAATAGGGTCTCCAGAGCATGCATGTAAAACGAGTTTTAGAAGCTCTGTACAGTTTGTACCGAATGTAATTCGACTTGCCGCTTACTACCCTCTAAGTGATATCCACCGAGATATACCAGAGCTTGTATTCGTATGTCGTATGTATGTATATGCTGAGTTTTAGAAGATAATGTACAGGTTGTGCCGAATGTAACTAAATACAATGTATTTAAAGTAATAAGAGGCATGCCCAACTAAAAGTAATAACAGTTTTTAAAAAGCTTGTTATAGTCGCATAGATATTTAGTAGTTTTTGCGTGATGCTGATATAAAAACAAACAGGCAATACATTATCTGGGTTCAGAAACACTAACACCACATTTTTGTAAATACCTGTTTTCAAAATAAAAAAATGACTTTTGAGGGAGACTGTACAGTGATTGCAAGTTTATTCATAAGGAAGGAGTTGAAAATGCCTTTGGAGTTCCTCAAATTGTTTTTGTTAGGACAAAGCATTATACCAGAAAGTTGGTGTGATTTGAACATGTGCTGATTTCATATCATTTTCATTGAATTCCACCCTCAGAGTTATTAATAAACTTTCAGTTATGGGTGTGTACCGATCCAATTTCTGTTTTCATATATTTTTATATTTCCACCGGCACAGGCGTGGCAACGAGACTATCCGACAAAGAACTAAAGTATAACTCAGATAATTAGTAAGATGAAATGGCAGTGGGCTCGCAATATCTGCCGTTGAATCGATAACCGTTGGGTTAAACGGGTAAACTGCAGCTCAGCGTACGTAGACTAGGAAGCTCTCCGCCCAAGTGGAGTGTCGATCTGCGAAAGGCTGCTGGTAGAAGCTGGATGCCTCGAGCTGAAGACAATGCAATGGCGCAAGAGGCCTTTGTCCAGCAGAAGACTGTTATAGGCTGATGATGATGATGAGGCATGAATAGATAAAACAATAACTAAAATAATTTAGATAGCCTTGACCGTCCAGTTAGATTATCACATGGTGAATTAGATGGTAATTTATCTTGATAAAGTCTCATTTTTCAATATTATAGAACGATAGTCTTATGACCGTTTGTTAACATGCTGCGAGCGAAGCGATGTTATGATAACTCGCTGCGCTCTCATGATGAACTTTGCAAACTCGCTGCACTTTTGCAGTAAATACTCATAGCTTGTATACTATGTGACGCTATTTCCTGTAAAAGTTATGACAAAGGATCTCCACTTGCAGCGATCTTGGCTCGGTTTTTCACTTCATTTTTGCTTCATTAAAATTCCCTATATGTATGTTCGTTGCTTACCTATGATAAAAAAATGTCAAAGCCAAGTAAATAATTCAGCTACTTTAATAAACCACTCTGTATTTATAGAGATATAAAAAATATACTTTTCAGCTACTTGCCACCAAAAATAGGAAAAACCAAGTAGAATTTAATCTAAAAAATTTATGGGTGTACGAGCCGACTACAAAAAGCTTTCCCAAGTTCACCAACTTGAAATTATGATGAGTTTTTGTGCCAAGTGATCCGTAGTGGTTTAGTGAGAGGTACCTTGATTTGTACCTATATCGTAAGTTCGAATCTCTAATGTATTAAATACTAGCTTCCACCCGCGGCTTCGGTCACGTGTACCAAGATAAAAAGTAGCCTTTATATTAATCCAGGTCACAAATTGTGTATATTCTAATCCGTTAATCCAAATCCGTTAAGTAGTTTTTGCGTGAATAGATAACAAACATTCATCCATACATCCATACATTTTTAGTAGGATAGGATAGGAAATGGAACTCGCAAGCTTCTGCGTCTTTAACAGGCCTTTGTACTGCGCAACAAAGGCCATCTCTCAAGTGAGCCACGGCGTTTTTCTTAAAATAGAACACGATTAGTAATTAAAAAAAACTAACTATATGGCATCTTTTAAAATAACACGGTCATTTGAAATGAATGAAAAATTCCGCGAACACCATGAACGCCGAACGGCCAGCGTCATTGACCATTATATTTATTGGTGCGTAACCTCATTAGTTGAACGAACTCTAATTGAGACACCGGCTGACCTGTCAATTATACAGGCGCATGAGCCATGCTTTTTACACTTTATTGGACAGCTGCCTTTATATTGTTTCAATTTACTAAGTAGATTTGCTTCTATATTTTATAAAAATTGTGATCAAGAGACTTCAAAACAAAACCAATTACTAGTTTCACGAAACCATGTCTTGGTATCATTGCTAAAAACGCTTAGGTGCCTAACTTACGATAAACCAAATCGGCTGGAACGATTTGGCTAAATTCATATTCTTTATTATCCAAATAAGGTTTGTAAGCTAAGAAAAAATTGGATAAATACCTAGTCCAGAAAATTAAAATACGTAAAAAACTAAAAGGTTTTTTTTTTAATACTAAAAACTTGTGAAAGAACAACGTTGTTCGGTCAACAAGCAATAACAAGTTTTGATATGGGTAGTATTGGCGAACTCAAGAATAATCTCAGTAACATTTTAGCCAACTATCAAAGTGATCCAACTATTCCCCGACTTTGCTCATCAACTAACGAAATATTACCCTCCCATCTCTTTGAGTTGCCCTAAATCATTCTTGTCACGTTTTGTCTAGGGCGGAAAAAAACCTCCGTACGTGCCGCCTTTATGATTAACTACTTGGAGCAGTAAATTAGATATTTACACAAAACTCGCTTAAAATCCAAGCAACTGACGCCCTGGATGAAAAGTAATACTCATTAAAAATTAAAGATATTTATTTGCATACAATTTACACTTTTCAGGCATCGTAAATTTGGTGGTTTTTTAAAAAGGCATTATTGTTGGTATGCAAAGTGTATGAAAACTACCATATTAAATTAACGAAGCACATACTTTTATAAAAGTTGCATAAAAAAACTATAAGGTCTACCTATCTATAAGAAAAAGATAATCGAAAAAATAATTATTGGATCTTAAATAGGAATTTACAGAGCTTCATTACATACTTACGTATTTTCATCGTGTTTTAAAACTAAAAAACCCGTTTAACCTCTAGAGTATCTAATGTCACTCTAGTCCCACATGCAAACGTTCCGTCGCGCTAACGGGCCGCTCGTCCTTCTTGCAAATTTTGAATTTTGAATCTTATTTCAACGAGTCAAAATACATCAAGTAATGACAATGATATTACGAATGAATTACGTGCCGCGACTTTAGCAGGCCAAAGGGTTAACGTTTATATTTTTTTTAATTTTGTGGACTCATATTGAATTTAAATGCTGAAATCGCAGTGATTTATTTGTATGCACGTGATTGCAAAGCGAGTTCAATCAATTCAGATTTATATTGCAGAAAAATAAGATTTAGAGAATCTATCTATAATATTACGGAATATCTTAAAACATAATTACACTTTTTACAAGTTTTAAAAAGTTATCAAAAATTGTTTTCTGAGTCGAATTTCAGTTCATATTCAAAATCACTAACCTGAACAAACCACCCCGCACAAAACAGCAACGATCAGCCACCGCATTCTACCGCGCACTGCACTGTCAAACTTCAACTTCAAACTCGAAACTTTTTGCTCCGTCAGACGCGGCCACGGGGTCTACACTCCGACTGAAACTACGCACCGACTACCGTCATCAGCTCATCTCGCGACGCGCATGCGTGAACTATGACCTGCCTATCAACTCAGTTATTGTCATTTTTTTATTAGACTAGTGTGTACGCTTCGTTTTCCCCTGAAAAACTGACAAACTTTTGACAGTTTTTCAAGAAATTCATAATTCATATAGAAAGAAAGAAATAAAAGTTATTTATTTTACCCAATGTATAAAAGTAGGTATTTAACTACGGTACATATACATTTATTATACACAAGTACTACATATACTATATATTATAACACTTACATATCACACATATATATACAATTATCTTAAAATTAGATACCTAGTTATAAAAATTAAAAAATAAATATTAGTAACATAGGGTAAAATAGGACCTAGTCAGCATTAGCAGCATCAGAGATCAAGCTCAGATGCTGCGTTGGTTTTCAGTTAGGGCCCTTACAAGTGAAGTCACAAATTTATAACAACAGTACAAATCGAAACATAGTACATATCTTCTAAAAGTAGGAAGGTAATTGTTGACATAAAAAAATATAAATCATATGGCGTCAGGCATAAATAGCCTTTTCTAAATTCCGGCAGTTTCAACTTACAGTCGATCTCACCCAGTGAATCCCACTATTCCGTGCGTCTGGTCCCGGCTTTTTCGGTCGCTAAGCCTTCGTCGCTAGGCCTTCTCCAAAATGGCTTAGCGACTCAGACACCAGAGTTGATCACTAGCTCATACGAAGAAGAAGAAGTCGGTTTGAGTCTTAACGAGACTAAAGAATTTGTATTGTTAGACAAATTTGCAAAGTGAAAAAAACTTAGCGATGGTCATTTTTATTACATACATTTATTATGTTTAGATCCCAAAAGAGGCCCGGATGGAATTTTATTTATCTACGTGACCCGCGCGCTACTAGATAAGACAGCTCAAATTATTTTAAATTCAAACCATAAATATTGTGTAAATGTAAACAAAGTGGTTTATTGATTTTTTGAAGCATTTTTTTTTGGTAAAAGTTCTTTTCATGAAACGTCCCGCGACAACTAGCGGAACTAAAGGCGAATCTCCGGTATACGTAAAAACACCGAACATTTATCAAGAAATTCTAGACAGAGCAGGTTATTTTGAATTATATTTTTGTGGAAGACGTGTTGATTTTGCTTTTATTTTAATTTTATTTACCTTTCATTTTAATTTTCACACTACATTTGAGCCGCATCTGCGGGACTTCCTTCGTGAAAAGGACTCTACATGCCCGTCAATTGACTAGACTTCTGATGAGTACTGCGGGTATATCAGAGGATTTATGCAAACACGGGTTCTGACTCGATTTTAAAAAATATGAAAGGAACGTAATTTCTCTCTAAAAGTGATGTCAGAAGTCATGTTTCAAATGTTGTTTTATGCCAATAGAAAATAAATAAAAAAAATAATACTTTATTTATTAAATATAAAAAAAAAACTATCCCTTTGGCATTAAAATATATTAATAATGAGTAATCTGACAGACATAATCATAGTTTTTATTTTACAGTTTCATATCAAATAGATGTAGATAAATGAGTCTCTTTAGCTAGCACTATCAATTTACAATGTTAAATAAAGTAAGTACCATGTAAATAGAATAATGAAAATGAAAAAATCTTTATTGAGAGCAAACAAACATAATCTTAAATCTAAAAGCTTAACAGATAAATAATATATAGAGTAAGTAGGTATAAATAAATATATAAATAATTTACATAAAAAAATTACATTATAAATAAATAAGTAATTGAGGTGGTAATAGGCAGACATATAGTTTGATTAATTAAATTGCTGATACATAACAAGATAATAATATCCTATGATACCCACACTAGAAAAATATCTGTATCGTGGGTATCTATACGATTACCTTTTGATTAGGGCCTTGGCTAGGGTTGACGTTCATTTGATTATTGTATATAAGTAATATCACTAATTTATGTTAAATGTACTTACTTATGAAAATATAATATTAGTTAGACATAAATAAAACATAGGTATAATCTACATAGGTATAAGTTTAATCAATAGATATTTTAGAATTTAGTTAGCTGTTTTAATTTAGGCCATGGTTTCCAGAAGTTGTTCAGTGCAGTCATATGTTAAGGTGGCAAGCCAAATTGATAAGATGTATTGTATGTATATTCTAGAATTAGAGCGCACCCCGCTTCGTGTGCGCGAAATTTGGGGAAATTAAATTTAATTACAATTTTATATTTGCATCCTAGGCAAAGAACATACTTCAAATTTCAAGCCTCTTGAACTACGTTGTTTGTTGGTTTTTTATGTTACTAGATATAACTAGCACATGGGCTCACCTGATGTTAAATTATAACTATTACTTATAATAAATTATTATTTCGTAGACCACGCTTGTTTGGAACGTGCTCTGCAATGCAACGCCCGCATCCATCAGCTTAAGGTATGAAAGTGTTATGCCTAATGTGCCGTAATGTCACCGGCATCAACACCCTTCAATCAAACCAAAACTCAGCAATGCTGCTGCACGGCAGACATAGGTATGGTAGTACTTCCTAGGAAAATCCATTTACGAAGAACTCTACTACCTACTTCTAACAACAGATATTCAGTTAGCCAGCTAACCAGCTTCACGACCTACAGTTTATATTGAGATTTCAATGTTTTTGTTATTTGCAAAGTTATTTCTATGTTGATTGAGTCATAAGGTTAATAATTGATATCAATGCTGTTAGATAGCCTTTATGATATATTCTATAATCGATTTATTTTTATCTATCGATGCAGATTATTTATCGTTTATATTGGCGCGTTGTGATTCACGGAAACATAATAAAATAAAAAAAATATACACTTTATGACCTGACTTTTCTTCGTAATATCATGGGTAAGGTACATTTATGAAAAAAACATAATGGGCAGCTTTATCGCTGAAAGTGATCTCTTCCAGACAACTATGCTACTACTTCTACCTCCAGACAACTATTCCAGCACATAAGCCTCACAATTTCTTAAAAATTCAGATTAATATGGAGTTTCGTGTTTCCCGGCGAAGTGTGTGCTCGTTCCATAGGAATGTATGGAAATATTTAAAAAAGAGTCATCATCGTTATCAACAACTTATTGAAGTCCACTGCTGAACGTATTAAATGTATAAGGTCTCCCCCACGGATACCAAGGAACCAAGGAACCTTGAGCACAGGCGTCGAGTTTCCAGACAGTCGGCTTTCTGCAAGTTTCACTTTGGTGAATGGGCCCATGATCTTCACGACCTGATCCCCCTTTTATCACCGTACTAGCAGGCCTACTACAAAGTACCACCCATAACTGGTCGATATCCCACCTTGTCGTACCAATTAATTCACTTGCACGTTTATTGTTAGTACTAGCACTCGCTAAGGTTTTTACTTGTCCTAGTCAGTTGTGGTAATGTGTAGAACTTGCTTCCGGCGTTTATTTTCCCGGACCAGTATAATCTCGAAGTCTTCAAATCCAGAATAAATCGGTTCCTCCTAGGCGCGCGTGCTCTATCTTAGACCACATCTACACCTGTTTCAGGTGTGTTAGTGGTCAAAGGCTTTTCTATTTTTTGATACAAAAAAGAATTTCTACGAAGTACGGTCCTGAGCCCTTTCCATCCACCTATTACCTGCAATCTTGATCACGTCGTCGGTCCATCTGGTGGAGGATCTCCCTATACTTTGTATTCCTGATCAATAAAGATAAGAAAAAAAGAATGATGTAAAATATATATTATTTGAAACTCAAATAAAAAATAAAACGAATTTGATGTTTATCATTATTATGGAATGTGTCCGGAACCAAGCAGAACAAATTTTCGAGATTTTGTAACATTTTGGCTTTTCCCTTATCCGAAGAAGCCAACAAATGTTCTTAAAATTAGTAATTGTTAGTATTAAACGTAGAATTTAATATTGTTATGTGTTATTTGAAGAAAGAAAGAAAGAAAGAAGAAAGAATCGAGTAGACTTCAGAGCTGAGAAAAAAAAATGTCCGCACCAAAACTCAGAACACGCTGCTTATTATGCCGACATTGAACACTTTTATTTATAGATGTCCAGAAGAGGCATCTGAAAAGAACCATCCCGTTAGGAGACTCTTGCTAAGCATCGTCTGGAATGGAGACGTTGTGTGCAGAAGAAGGTGTATGCGTTTGAAGATGACTGGAGGCGAGAACTTGACATAAAACGAGACCAACTCAAAAGTAAACCTCCTTTAAACATTAAGTATAATTTTGTAAATAATATTGTAACGTGTGCTGTTTGCTTAAGAACATTCAAAGCCAAGATAGGATATAACAGTCACTTAAGGGCAAAGCATCCGAGCACTTAGAACAATACGTAAAAGTCAGTCACCGAAGCCGAAATCGGCTAAGTTAATTATTTATTTATTTATTTATTTATTTAAATGGAAAACAAACAGCTTACAAATTAACTAAGAAATAGGAAAATTACACAAAATAGAATAAATAAAGCCTTAAGCATTTTTCACAGTTAGATTTTAAGTAAACTAGTTTAACGAAGTAATAACAAAGAGAAATTACAAAGTGTGCTACATTAAAAAATAGATTGATTGCATGTCTGATTATTTGATTAAGTCATACATAGATAAATATAAAATAAGATAACATATAGAAATATAATACTTATAAATAATATTAATATTAAATATAATACTTATAAATAATATAATATTTAAAAAAAAACCTGAGTAGGTGCCTAGCCTGAATAGGCAAATAGGTAGCCTAAAAACTCTAAAAAACTCTCTTCATAAGAAGAAAGAAGGCTGGGAGTCGTTATTTCACAAGTAGATATTGGATTATCACTCAATAAAAAAGCTTTTACTTATTAAAGTTTTAAATGCATTCTGTCTTACATTAAATAGGTCAACATTTTTAGTATAGTTAGTATTGAAAACTTGAGCAGTCCTCAATTCCTTATATTGAACATTTCAAGCGATTTATGGTCTAAATTAGTGAAAATATGGTATTTTGATGTTTTTGTGTGTCAATGACACTTAGACGATTTTTACAGTGTAGGATACTATATCTATGTTGTCAGCATTTACCGCGAGATCAAAGGAACCGAACAAATAAAAGCGTAAGGAAGTAGGTCTAAGTAGGTAGGTCTTTATACTGCGATACAACTATCGATTCAGGACCTAGCTTTTAGACATGCCAAGTAATATTGGGTCAGTAAGATACTAAGTTATACCACTTGGATGGGCAACAGCACATCACTGCCAAGTTTTGGGTGCGTCAATCCTGACCTAACTAAAATAACCTCTAGTTGTTTATTTATTTATACTTTATTGGATAATAAATGTAACAAAGGGTGGTCGTAATCCTAGTCACATTTTCTGAATGATGCTCCGGACTGTGCGTTTAGGTTTTAGTGCGCTAGTCTACAGTGTCCAAATCAAGTGCTGTAAGCACGGCGTAAGCGTATTCAAAACACTGCGCCATCAAACGGCACGCTAGTTTATGTCGAGACATGTCACTTTGCGTTACTTGAAACTGCGTACAGTCGCTGCGGCGCGGCGGCAGTAGCCAGCTTAGAGCACCTTTTAGAATAAGATAATAACGTGTATTACTGCCGATAAAAATTAATAGGTGAACCTTTAGGTACCTAATAAAGTATACGGGAACGTTAAAGATGTTTTTAAAAACTAACTTTAAAATTATTGTTACGAATTTTCACAATAAAAACAATTTTAATTTGAGACGTCCGAGACGAAGTTTATTCTCGTTACGAATGAATAAAAGTACCTTAGGATCTAGAAGCACGGATGCAACGTGCGTGGGCCGAGAGGCGATAAGCGGCCAGCTGCACTACTAAGAATGCATGCTTGCAGTTTCATGTGTTCAATGTTGTGATTAACCTACTGACTGGCGGCATAACTCCTCCCTCCTCAAGTGCGAAATTATCGGGTCTTGCAGAAGCTCTGATCCGATCATTTCGCGTTACATTAAATCGATACGCTAAATAACTTAAAACTACTAAAACTAAAATTAAGTACAATAGAAGAGTGCCTAAACTAACACTTTTGATATTTACGCCACTGATCTTATTTTCCACTTCACTTAATGCACTTTCTTTTAGTTTTAAGACTCGTGAAAAATGCTTCATTTCCTCCAAATTGATGTTCTTGATGTTTATAATTGACGATGATGACATATCCGTTGATTTTAACTCAGGTAAAGTAATGATAGGAGTTATTACCTTATACTGTAGGTTCTCTGCAAAAGATCTGCGATAACCTAATTTAAACTCGCCCAGGAAAATTTCACATCCATCTGCTGTTGTTATGATATAAGTACCAGAGAGTGACTCTCTCGTGCTATCTCGATAACATGTTTCTACCAATTTAGTCGGTTTTCGTGTAAAAACAATCCAACTATCTAAGCTTATTCTCTGAACCTTTATATCTTCTATGTTAACAGCATATGGTACACACGAGGTAGGGTCGGCCTGGAATTCGAGGAGCTGCTCTGCACAGGTCATGGTTGGGAACAAAGCCACGTTCTCGTCGTTGCATAAGAAATAGTTATCTGCAGCAATTTTCTCGCATGGCTTAGAGACCGGCAGGTACTTCGAATCTTTCACCAATAGGTAAGGAAATTCAGGAAAAACTACTACTGTTTTGTTTAAAGAGCTCTTGTACATTGGGAGTGAATAAATTTTAAAATAATTGTAAGTATTTTTATCTGTTAGAGGAACTTCCAATAAGAACGTTATCTGGTTTTCCTTCACATATGCTTTAACCTTAATAATTCTTTCTAATTTCAACAAATTACTCTCATTTGCTTCATAGACTAAATGACTAACTTTCTCGATAGATTTTAATAATTGTAGCAGTTAGTGATAATAGTTAACCTTTTCTCATTAGCCATTTCCTTTGTGCCAATTTTGGAAATAAGCGCGTCATATCGAATAGCATCATCATTGTCTAAATTTCCGGAAACAGCCTTAACTAATGACCCAAGGGGATTCAGTAAACCTCTCTTATATCTACGGAGCGGAACCAACTGTTGAAATTTCACTACAGTTATGTTGCGTAAGTATTGAACTTGAGTCCTTATACTTGAGAACTCATCAATGAAAGGCTTATGACTATCTACTAGCTTAACAAATTCCTTAAACTTTATAATATGATAATCTAAATCACTACTAATACCGCTTAAGTCTAAAATCTTAATAATAATCCACTTATCTTCTACCTTATACGCTTGTCCTTCCTTAACAGGTAAAATACCAGGATTGTTTTCAATCTTTTGAAGACGAAGGGCCTGGCTCTGAGGAAGTAGAGTCACTACGACCAAGCACCACCTGTGGAGGGCGTTTAACATTTTTAATTGCCACCTTCGTATCTCTTTTACCTACTTGCATTGAAGCTATATTTCGCTGCACCTTACTTATTACATTTGCTCTTTTATACCTTGGTTTATCTTTGCTTTTTCTAGTATTGATGTCTTTTGTATAAACAATGTCACCTGGCTCTAACTCTATATTTTCTCCTAACCTTTTCTCTCTAATCTTTTCCTTCTTTTCTATCATCTTATCAGAAAGATACCGATAGAGGTGTTTCGTCCGTTTGGCATGATCATTCAGCAACTGCTGCGTATATGCCTTTTCAAATTCACCATCAAACAATTTATTTGAATCTGTGTGTCCAAATACTATCTCAAATGGAGTTAACTCCGTTGTAGAATGTATTGTATTATTATAAGCCATTATGGAGTATGTCATAACTGACGCAGCGTCAGTACATTTTTGATCATATTTTGCTAAGCGGTAAATTTCTATTATTGTCGAATGGAATCGTTCAACGATACTTGTCGAATTTGGATTATTAGGAGTACAGATGTGTAGTTGAATTTTGTACATCTCCATAAACTCCTTCATTAGCTCATTATTAAACTCAGATCCGGGATCGCTACTGACTTTGATAGGGACACCGTACATGGAAAAGTACTTAATCAACGCACGAACTACTTCTGGTGTCGATTTATTTTCTATTTCTATTGCCTGTCCTAGTTTACTAAACGCATCTACAATGGTCAAATAATACCTACTCTCAATGGAAAATATATCAATAAATATTTCCTGAAACGGTGCTGATTGTGTTTGAGTTAACTCTATTGTTGGTTTTATCGGTTTTCTATCATACTTCATCTTTTGACACGCATCACACGAATTTATGACCGCCGATGTTATATCCTGCATGTTATGCCAAAAATAGTTCCTTCTTATTCTAAGTATGGTTTCTTTTATGCCGCGATGACACGTTTTCCCTTCGTGATGTTTTAATACTATCGCTTTTTGTTCATTTTCATCTTCTACAAATATAACCCTTTCAGTGCATTCATAAAAATCTACAGTTCCTTGCTTAAATAATTTCATTATAACGCTGTTAAAGTCTTTACTGTGTTGCTTGTTCTCAAAATACACGAAATACTTCTTTTTGGGTTTTATATATTCCTTGAGAAACTGTTTTATTAATTCCTTGTCGTGTAAAGGCAAAAACACTTCTAGAACCTTTTGATGTACCCTAGGTAATTTTTTAACATTCATTTCTTTCCTAGACCAAGTAAAAACTAATATTTGGTTTGGCTTTGTATCAATAGCTTCATTTAATATAGGCATTCCTTTAGACTCTAAATCATCAGCTGAATGAACCGTACCTTCCGTACTACTAGATAGCGGTGGAAGTGGGTATGTTTTTTCTAATTCTGAAATATTACGAACTGTTTCTGTATCTGACGTGTCTGATAATACTATAGTTTCCATTGGCGGATCATCATCCTTCGCCAGGTCAACTATTTTATTAGTTATGTCTTGAATATGACTCTGAAGTTTTTGTTCTTTCTCGTCTAAATTTACTTCCATTGATTCATCTGATGAATCATCGTCCAGAGCATTAACTTTAATGCGCGATAAAGCGTCAGCATTCGTGTTCTGCTTTCCGTTTTTATACTTAGTTTGATAGTCGTATTCAAGTAGACGTAATCGCCAACGTGTCAATTTACTGTTTGGTTCCTTGATAGAATCTAACCAAGCAAGAGGTCGATGGTCTGTGTAAATAGTAAATTTATTACCATACAGGTAGGGCCTGAAATGTTTGATGGCCCACATAACAGCTAAAAGCTCGCGCTCTATAGTGCTATATCGCATTTCAGTCTCACTTAGAGTCCTACTAGCATACGCAATTGGCAGGTCGGTCCCTACAGTACCTTGTGACAGCACGGCGCCTAGGGCCACTGCTGATGCATCTGTTGTGAGAATGTAAGGTTTCGATGGATCTGGATACTGAAGTAGAGGCGCATGTGTAAGAAGTTCTTTACACTGATGGAAAGCGTCCATATATTTTTGATCTATTACGATTTTATTCCGTTTCTTAAGACAATTAGTTAGCGGTTTCGTTATTTTTGCGAAATCTTTAATAAATCGCCTGTAATAGCCTATGAGACCAAGAAAACTCTTAATCTCTGTCACAGTTTTGGGCAAAGGATAGTTTAAAACTGCCCTTATCTTATCATCATTGGGTTTAAGACCCTGGTCCGTGATAGTATGACCTAGATACAATACTTCTTTCCTTAGAAATTCTGATTTATCGAGCTGTACCTTCAAATTAGCTTCTCTTAACCTGTGAAATATAGATCTTAAGTCCTTGACATGTTCCTGCATGCTCGTACTGTACACAATTATATCGTCCATGTATACTAGGCAGTGCAACCCTTGAAGCCCCCTAAGGACGTTGTCCATGGCTCGTTGGAAGGTCGCTGGGGCTGTTTTTAGCCCAAATGGCATCCGTAAGAACTCGTAATGGCCTGCTTCTGTGCTGAAAGCGGTCTTTTGTCTGTCATTGTCATTGATTTCGATCTGGTGGTATCCACTCGCTAGGTCCAGAGTCGTAAAATACTTACTTTTACCTAATTTATCAAATAAATCTGTTATATTAGGTAAAGGGTATTTGTCATCCGTTGTAATTTCATTAAGTCGCCTGTAGTCAATGACCATTCGATACTTCTGTTCACCTGAAGCATCCATTTTCTTGGGAACGAGATGAACAGGAGCATTCCATGGTGAGTGTGATTCCTGAATCACGTTGTTTTTTAAAAGCTTTTCGACCTGAGATTTAATTTCTTGTGTTTGGACAGGAGGTTGTCTGTAAGGTTTTACATAAATTGGGTCTTCATTTTTGGTTCGAATAAAATGTTTTACTTGGTTTGTGAAGCTTAAAGGAAGCTTATCACTGTAAAATATGTCCTTATATTCTCTACATAATTCAGAAATACAATTACGCTCTTCTTGATTCATGTGATCAAGCCTTAGTCTCGTAAGATTTTCTTCTAAAATGTCATCTACTTCCATGTCCTTCATTTCAACGTCACTATAGCAGTTTACATTTACTTTGTCACTCTGAAATTCATCTACCTTAAAAGGAGCGGTAATTACTAACGTCCTTTGTTTATCTAATGCGTTTTGGATAACGGTGGTAGCATATCCATTTTCACATTTTACTATAGCGGTAGGCATTCTAATCCCCTCCGCAAATTGTTGAAAATTCAAGATGGCTTCTCCTGAATACAAGTCTGTGGGTATTTTCACGCGATGTTCTGATCGCGGGGCTAACTCTATAACGTGATTAGTTATCCGTGTTACTATAGGTAAGGTCACTGTTTTTGTCCTTAGCTTATGATGTTTCAAGTCAATGACGGCTTCTAACTGCACTAACAAGTCATTTCCTATAAGCCCATCGTATTGTTGGTCTACATCGTATACGTAAAACTTATGAAATTCACTGCAATTAAAGGACGGCATCAATGGAATCTCAATAACTTCATTGTGACTACTTGATGCATGAGTACTTATAACAGTGAATGGTTCACAGTGTACAAACCTACGAAAAAATTGATGAGCTTTTCGCGGACTGATAAAAGATCGCGTACTTCCCGTGTCTATCATAAATTTTCCATCAATTTCAGCCAAATAGACATACGGCAGTTTTAACTTTATGTTGCAATTTAGATGTATTATTTCCCGTCCTCCGTTGAGGCCCATATGTGAAAATTTCCTACTTCAGTCACTTTAGGAGTTTCCTCAACTTCTAATTTTTCCTGCTCATTTTCCGATATGATTTCCATTTGGGGATTATAGTAATCCTCATAATCATTGTCATTATAATAACCTTCCTGATTGGCAAAGTACTCATAACCATAATCGTCATTTAATTCAAGCTCGTTCAACCGAAAGCCCTGTGGTTGTTGTTGTTTTAGAGGAGGCGCGGTCCTCATGGAAACATCAGTGTTAAATTTTGGATTTAAATTGGGAGGCTTGTAACCGATTTGGTTCTGGGCGAATGGAGGCCGATAGCCGAATTGTTGTGGTCTATAACCTGTTGGAGCTTGTGCACCGAATTGATTCTGTATAAATGGAGGCCGATAGCCAAATTGTTGTGGCCGCATCGAATGTGGTCTATAACCAGTTGGAGCTTGAGCACCAAATTGGTTCCCGGAATATGCTGGCGGCCTATACTGACTGTTTGCCGGAATCCCGAAGTTAAAACGAGGGGGCGTGGACCTAAAGCCGTTGGGTTGTATGAACGCGTTTTGGGTTGGAGGGTTAACATTCAGTTTCGCTGGTGTTAATGAAGTCGCTGCTGGTTGCCTAAGCATTTTATTCCTAAGGTTATATTGCTCATAAAAGTTTACGTCTTCCAACACAAACTCTAATGCCTTTTCAAGTGTAGACGGACTTTTCATTCGCACAGGTCTTAATAAGTTTTCGGGCAGGTTATATAAGAACACGTTAAGAGCCAGATTGTTGTAGATCTCTGTTTTACTCTTAATCATTTCTATATTTATTAATTGGTTCACTTTAGAAAACAAAACAGATCGAACGGATTGTATCCTATTACAAAACTCTAAATAGCTTTCCCCTTGTTTCATTTTTAAGGTTTCCAGTTCTATGGCTATACATTCCTCACTTCTAGGATCACCAAAATGTTGAATTAACACAGTCTTAAGTTTTTCATAAGACGTAATGTCATTGCGCTCGCTTGCTAATGCGGCGGCTTCATCCGTTAACCTACTTGTTATGTTATGTAGTACATAAGTATTCTGCTCGAGATCACCACTAAATTTATCATACACATAATCACATTTCTGTATAAATAAGTTGAGATGACGTTTACTGCCATTAAAATGCGGTATTATACACATAATTTCTTTCGGTATCGCTTTGAGCGTCGACATTTTTACCCTTATCTAATATATATTTTAATTTATAATTATTTTTATCTTATTAATTTAGATTTTTGTGATTTAAACAAATAATACTAAATTTTAAGAATATCTAAATTTGTATAAACACTGTTTACTTAACTCTACCTACTTTACTTTCACAAGTCCCTACAATAGGAAACCAGAAAACGTTATAATGGAAAAAGTTCGATTCCAAATATAACAAAACACAAAACATGAAAGATAGGAAAGGATGGTGAAAATTCTACTCACCAGCCAGTCACCAACATGCTCGATCACCTCCCAGGAACTTTATAAATTTATTTGGTTCGCACAGAATCCGTCCCGCTGGTATCCAGCACGTAAACTCGCTGAAACCACGCGAAAAACTTGGAAAATCTGCCCCGGCTGCGCCAATAAAGTATACGGGAACGTTAAAGATGTTTTTAAAAACTAACTTTAAAATTATTGTTACGAATTTTCACAATAAAAACAATTTTAATTTGAGACGTCCGAGACGAAGTTTATTCTCGTTACGAATGAATAAAAGTACCTTAGGATCTAGAAGCACGGATGCAACGTGCGTGGGCCGAGAGGCGATAAGCGGCCAGCTGCACTACTAAGAATGCATGCTTGCAGTTTCATGTGTTCAATGTTGTGATTAACCTACTGACTGGCGGCATAACTACCTTCTTATTATTAACCTGTCAAACACAAGTAGGACTTTAAAAAAAAAAACCGTCTTCAAATATCACTTCTTACTTCATGCGCTAAAAAATTTTGAAAATCGGTTCAGAATTGACGGAGATATTGGTGATCATAGGGCGAAAATTACAAGTGAGGATGAGGTTTTTTGAGTTTTCTGGGAAAAGTACCAATCCCTCAGGAATAAAATTTATGTGGGACCTGTGAAGTATACTCTTTTAAACAAAAAAAGAATGTTGAAAATCGGTCCACAATTGACGGAGTTATCAGAGAACATACATAAAAAAAAGGTTCCGACGAATTGAGAACCTCCACCTTTTTGAAGTCGGTTATAAAGTAGACACTCGAATTTTTCGTAACTTTTTACATGTTAGAAAGGGAGGGTTTTCAGCCACGGACCAACGGAGGCTTGAATTAGACTGAACTTCTGAGGTGTTTATCTAGGTATCACTTTGAAACTCCTGGATCAGCACAAAGTAGGTACCTACCTAGTTACTATGACTGCTACCGACTCGCACGAGCTTGTACCTACAGCTGCAGCTCGCTAGGTATAGTGATATTGATTGATAGGTATGTATTAAACTATAAAACTATTTACTCGTAAGTAAGTAACTATATTAAATTATTTTATATCATCAGCTTGCAATAGGTACCTACGTCGTAAGGTAATTCAATAAAAAACGGACCAAGTGTGAGTCAGCTTATGCACACGGAGGGTTTCGTCCCATCTTTTATTTATTTATTGTTATAGCGGCAAGAGAAACACACATTCTGTGAAAGTTTCAACTGTCTACCCCTTATGGCTCATGAGATACAGCACTCTGACATAAAGACGGACGGACAGACGGACGGACGGACGGACGGACAGATAGATAGCGGAGGCTTAGTAATAGGGTTTCGTTTTCACCCTTCGAGTACAAAACCCTAAAAACATTAAAATATTTTATCTTTTTAATATCTACTTATTCATTACCTAGAAGAAACAAAAAGTAGTCAAAGTTTTTAAATTTTCCCATCCGCATAGTTTATGCGTCTTTTTATCCGCATAGTTTATGCGTATCTTTTTATAGTCTTAGTATAGTCTAACATAGGTCGTTCTTTCGCGCGGGTGACAGTACGCCCTATGAAGCGACGTGAAGTTAATCGGCGTGACGTGGACCAGCGCACCGAGCGATAACTCGCTGCACTCAGAATGCACCTTCCTTCTTCTTGCGTTCATCGTTGTGTGCCGGTGAAATGACAGGCACCAAAGGGTTATATACGTGTCTTACGATGCTCTACTTTTGTTATAAAAGTGACATACTTATCAAGTTAGTTTTTCAATCGTTATTGTGCTTTTTCAATCTTAATGTTTATAACTTAACTCTCTTTTGTATTGGAAGTTCAGTAAGGAGTTCCAGTCTCCATATTTGGAACCAGAGCAAATCTCACCTGTCCGTGATGAACCTTGCTAGCTAACAAACGGGACTCTGATGGCCGGCTGATTGTGGAATAGCCCAGCCTTACACCAGCACAGCTACACCCTAGCCGCTGATAGACAGTAGTATCCGGCACGGTGCGAGAAGCTGTGCCTGCAATCCCCAACCCGCATACCCAGTATGGTGATTGCGGGCATATTTCCCTTCTAAAATAAAACGAGGCATATGTCCAGCAGCTGAACTAAAATATGCTGGTGTTGTGTGTTGTGCAATCTTCAGTAATATAGATGACATTAATTCGATTTAATTTTGCCTGATATTCACCTATTTTCTTGCCCTGTTTGATTACGGTATTTGATTAGGGTATTCCTCATGATGCAGTTACAGCCAATTATTAAATACAATCATTTAATCAATCATGATTCAAATTTTATCAATTCTTATCTTTTCGGCTTTCTTTGATGGTTGAATATAATTCTTATCAGAACATCCTTGGATGATCAAACTATTTGCGAGGTATAAAATAAAAGTGATCATTCTGTTATTTGTAAGGACCAGAGACATTGGACATTGGAGTAACAATGTTTAAGTATTCACTCGTGCTATTCGCAGTAGTTGCGGGTATGTAAAAGTTATATAATTTTATTTGAACTAAGAATCAGTTTGTTGACGGTTCACATAAAAACAAATTCACTTAATACCTAGTAAATTCGTTAAGATGTTGGTTGCATTGGAATTTTTCAGTCACTAAACATGGTTTATGGCCTTCGGCCGGTAACTCTGACACCAGAGTTGGCCACTAACTTAAACGAAACTAGGAAAAGAAAACCGTGCCTAGGGCTCAGGCCTCACCTGTCTGACCTGGCGCGGACATGGCGCGGGCGCTTTCCTATTCCATTCAAGTTTAATACAAAATGCACGGAAATAAAGCACAATTTAGCTCGACGACTTCGCGTCATAACCACGTCCGATCAACGACATACCGTGTGTCCTAAATTATACTTTATTTCCATGCATTTTGTATGAAATTTGATTGGAATAAGAAACCGCCAGTGCCATGTCTGCGCCCGACGCTAGTCACATTCATCGGGCACGGACATGACACGGACATGGCACAGGTGGTTTCCTATTCCATTCAAATTTCATACAAAATGCATGGAAATAAAGCACAATTTAGGGCACATAGTATGTCGTTGATCGGACGTATGACGCGCCTTTTCGGCGCCCGCGCCCGATCGCCGCCAGATGAGCGTCAGATGGCCGCCAGTTCGTAGTATGTACTTGCTTGCGACATACGTCTGTTAGTGATGTAAAAATGCGTGACGAATGACGATATCGAATTTAATATTGAATTTTGTGAATTGATTGTAAAATATGCAACGCTTTATGATCATTGTCGTTCCAATTATTGTAACTGAAATGTTCAAGATAAATTGTGGCTGGAAATCGGAAAGAGATTAAACCGGTACTAAGATTTTTTATGTAATACCCATGGTAATACTAGCTGATCCTTGTGCAAATTCATTTGCGCGTATTTTCTTCATCTGTATCAGGGCCCGATTTGGTAACCTGATGAAGAGGTTTTCGGCAGGGTTTTTTCAAAAGCTTAGTAATTTAGTAATTTCAAAAGCTTAGTTAACCCTCTCCGAATGGGTTACACTATTATTTTATGGGTTAAACCATTCAAAACCCTTTTGATTAGGTTACCTGATCATGAGGGTTATCAATAGTATTGGGTTTTGGTATTATTCCAAAACCCATTCCTTAGGGTTACCCTTTTTATCATTGTAACACGGGTTATACGTGGGTTATAGGAGATAAAGGAGAAAAAAAAATCGGTCAAAAGATGAAAATTAATTGCGGTAATTGTGTTCTAAGCATTAAGGGCGGAAATACAGACTACTAATTGTTTATTTTACGCAATAATAATTATATTATAGTAAAATTGGAATAAATTTTCAATAACAGATGTCAAACCTAAATTGTCCATATCTCGAGAACTACTTATCTTAGACTTGCCTTTACTAGCTCAAATGATAGCTATTGACAAGACCTTAATTTTCGATGACAGCTGTCAAACTTAAATCGACCATATCTCGAGAACTACTTATCTTAGACTTGCCTTTACTAGCTCAAATGATAGCTATTGACGAGACCTTAATTTTCGATGACAGCTGTCAAACTTAAATCGACCATATCTCGAGAACTACTCATCCTAGACTTGCTTTTACTAGTTCAAATGATTGATATTGACATGAACTTAATTTTCGATGACAGCTGTCAAACTTAAATCGACCATATCTCGGGAACTACTTATCTTAGACTTGCTTTTACTAGCTCAAATGATTGCTATTGACATGAACTTAATTTTCGATGACAGCTGTCAAACTTAAATCGACCATATCTCGGGAACTACTTATCTTAGACTTGCCTTTACTAGCTCAAATGATTGCTATTGACATGAACTTAATTTTCGATGACAGCTGTCAAATTTAAATCGACCATATCTCGAGAACTACTTATCTTAGACTTGCCTTTACTAGCTCAAATGATAGCTATTGACAAGACCTTAATTTTCGATGACAGCTGTCAAACTTAAAACAACCATATCTCGAGAGCTACTCATCCTAGGCTTGCCGTTACTAGCTCACATGATAGCTATTGTTAAGATCTTAATTTTCGAAGACAGTTTTTAGTTTGACAGCTGTCATCGAAAATTAAGATTTTATTAGTAGCTCTCATTTGAGCTAACGGCAAGTCTAGGATGAGTACTTCTCGAGATATGGCAAATTCAATTTTGACATATGTCATTGAAAATAAAGATCTTGTCGATAGCTATCTTTTGAGCAATTAACAGCTATTCTAGGATGAGTAGTTCCAGAGATATAACCATTTACAGATGAATTTGTAGAATGAGTATCGAGTGGAGCTTTGAGTTGAGTTTTAGAGTGACAGTGACAGTGACAATCCGAAATTATTATTAATTAATAAATATTAGTAATGATAACCATTGTGTAACATTCAAAAAAACCTATCAAGAGGTAACTCCATTCATTCGTTTAACCTCATAAGAGGGTAACCCTATCGACTGAAAACCAAAAGGAACGGGTTACACTTTCGCTTGTGTTAGGAGGAAAATATCCAAATGAAAAGGGTAATCCCGTCAACTGTATAACCCAATGAAGGGGTTTCACTTTCGAAGCAACTAACTCGAAATCGGGGTTGTACGGGCCCTGATCTGTATATTAATTAATTGTATGCACGAGAGCAAGAGCACCTTCGTTTTCTGAGGAAGACATGCTGACACATCGATACCGGACAACAGACTGCACTACACTTGTGCCTCTGTCGCGTCATTTCTGCGTCATGTCCGAGCCATGTCCGCGCCATGCCCGCGCCATGTCCTCGCCACGTCCGTGCCACGTCCGCGCCATGTCCGCACCATGTCCTTGCCCGATATGTGTGACCTGTGCCTAATACTTATGAAATTTTACTACTGACTTCAAAAAAGGAGGTTATTTTAAATTAACATAGTTATAGTTACAAAGGTAGGTATTTTTATGTAATTTTATATGGTTCAATGATCAGAGCTGTGCTCTTGTCGGCGCAACTGATGCAGCTCCTTCCATCTGCTTCTCTCCAAAGCAGCCTCCTTTACTTCCTTATACGACATGATATCTACTTTCACTTTAATGTGGCTCATACAATTTATCCTTGGTCTTCCCCTTCCTCTCTTTTCTTCGACTTTTCCTTCTTGCGTATAAAGTTGTCATGTCGTTTAAGGTGACCAAACATCTTTCTTCTACTGTTTTCTATATTTTTTAACATAAGTCTATCTGCGGCGTCTCTGCTTAAAACTTCTTTGTTAGTTACTTAAAATAAGAGTATGTATTGTTCATTCTTTGTTTAACAAATTTCCATATTTTCTTTCAGTTGCCCACTCAAATAATGTGTATTATGGATACGCTAGGTAAGTCCTTATTAGAAAAGTTCATTTTATTATTTTATGTATGATGTATGGATCTGTTTCGCACCTCAGTAAACGTGCTGCTTGTGGAAGTTGAATACGTCGATTTGAGGACCAGGATCTATGCCTTTCATTAGGGAAGGTCTATTGCCAGCAGTAGACTATTTTAGGCGTATGATGATGACGACTCAATAATAACGAAACATTTATTTTTACTAGCTTCCACCCGCGGCTTCGCTCGCGTAGTACCAGAATAAAAAGAAGCCAATGTGTTAATCCAGGTCAATCCACAAGCTATGTAAATTTATAGTTTCATCCAAATCTATTCAGCTGGACAGAGTTGAGTGGGAACAAACATACACACAATTTTTCATATTTATAATATTAGTGTGATTTGTGATACTATATTCTGTTACTAATTTCCTATACATTCATGTACATATTGTTACTAATATTATTTTTAAGTCTACTATAATTACTACTAACTACTATGGATCTATTGTTGTCTGAAATAAATGAATTATTATTATTATTAAATTATTATTATTATTTTATATTTTAGCCCTAAGAGATAAGTAAATAAAATGATTTATTTTTCATTTACAGGACTGCTCCAAATTCAGCTGTGCAAATACCTGGAGATGTAGCTCCTGGTGACACAATCCCAATAGATCCTGCTTGGCAAACTATTGTCCTAGTCCACGGGTATGAAGGAGATCTAAACTCTGAATCGAATCAATTGGTTAGACGAGGTAAGGAAAGAATGAATTCTACTGATTTTTTGTCCAGCCAAATGCCTTCAAAATGGCTTTATGACTGAAAAAGCTTGCTGTCTGAAGCAAAAACTTCCTTCCCTTACTGAACCCCACCCACCTATATCAAGTACACTGCTGGAAATAGGCATCAACTAATAAACGGGTATATGCCTGTAATCTCCCTGCTAGGCATGCGGGTTGGGGATCGCAGGGCATATTAGCTTCTCGCACCACTGACGCTGATAACCATCGGCAGTCAGGGCATTAAGCTGTGCCGCTGTAAGGCTGGCTGCCAGAGCCCCGTTTGTTACCACTAGGTGAGATTAGCTTGGATTCCAAAGATGGATGTTGGAACCCCTGAAACCACACCAAATTCAATAATAGCAAGTAATTCTAATTTTCCAGAAATTTTTGAAAACGTTGCTGAAGCAAACCTGATCATCGTCGATTGGTCTTCTTTGTCTAAGTTGAGCTACTCCAACGCTGCTGGATCTGTGCCGACAGTAGGCAGGCTGCTGGCTGAGTTCCTCGTGAGACTGGAGAGTCAGGACAGGATAGCATACAACAATCTGCACTTAGTTGGATTCAATCTTGGGTCACATGTTGTTGGTAATGCTGGACGCGAGATATTGAGGCTGACTGGATTCCCAGTGGCAAGGATCACAGGTACTTTTTTCCTTCTTCGTAATTAGTTAGTGGCCTTGCAAGCTGTTGATTGGTAAATACGGCAATGTGCAATTTCTGAAAAATTTAAAATCGACCTTGCAACGTAATGTGATGCGTTGACACAACGCAAAAATTTAATCGCAGAAGCATCGTACAAGCACGACACCGCATCGGAATATTCTAACGGCCGGTTTCTATATTATACCGTAACCGATTACGCCTCGTTTTCTCTTGAAAAACTGTCAAAAATTAACAACGAGGCGTCGAAAATTTGACAGTTTTTCAGGGGAAAACGAGGCGTAATCGGTAACGGTATAATATAGGAACCGGCCATAAGTAGCGTTGTGCTACGTCGTAGATTTTTACGATGCGTCATCGCACCCCAGTGTTGTTGCCTTTCCGATTGCTATACTACTTATGTAATTCATTGGAATTTTAGGGTTGGATCCGTCAAGAAGTGAATGGGGAAGCGGTTCTCCTCGTTTGAGGGAGACTGATGCTTCATACGTCGAGGTAATCCACACGGACGGGAACGGCCTTTTCTCCAATGGTCTGGGAACTGCTATCGGTGATGTGGACTTCTTCGTGAACGGAGGAGGTAGCCAGCCTGGCTGTTACACACATGATTGCTGCCATAGGAGGTTTGTCTTCTCTAACTAACTAACAGCCGAGTAGTACGGCCAACGTAAATAATTGGTGGACGGACGGGTAGATTTTAAATTTATAAACGTAAATTTTTACGTAGTATAATATAATATGACCTTTTTTACATTTAACTAAATATATTATTTTATATTCTTATTCTATAAACTCCAAAGCTCAGACCGACAATTGAGAATCCTATTTGATACGCAGTTGTCGGTTTCTCAGTTGCGGAATTTATATCTTGTTACCTTTACATACGTAAGAATTTACTTTGGGAAATTTAAAATGCCCGCCTTTCCGCCCGCCGTTTTGTGCACTGGCCTTTAAGTGCCGTATACAAAAACGAACTCAAAGGAGACCTGGACTAAACTAAATTTAATTTTCATTACAAATCTCAAAATAATAAAAGTGTCCAGCAGCCCTATCTAAGCAGAGCTTGTAATAAGGGATCCACATGAATGCAAAACTACTTATATAATTTTTTTTGTAAATACATTGTCGTCAATCCACTGCAAAATCCTAGCAATTATAGTAATCTGCATGTAATGAACATGGTTCTTGAATGGCCTTTAAAGTTGGTTTGAACGTTTTATATCCTTTCAAACCCCATCTCTAACGGCCGGTTTCTATATTATACCGTTACCGATTACGCCTCGTTTTCTCTTGAAAAACTGTCAAAAATAACAACGAGGCGTCGAAAATTTGACAGTTTTTCAGGGGAAAACGAGGCGTAATCGGTAACGGTATAATATAGGAACCGGCCATAAGCCTTCTCATGTCAGAGCGTCCCGTACAGTGCATGTCGTCCCGTACAGTAATAAGTATTAGGCTCTCCGCAGACGACCGACTTTTCCACCGATTTTTTGTAGGACAGATAAGGAGGAGCACGTCATGGATAGAGCGTAATCAGGTAACCAACTTCCGTCAACCAACCAGGTTGGATTTATGGAGGAAGAAATGCCTTAAGAGCTAAAGTGGTTGTAATTAGATTCAACATATTGATATAAGTATTTTATGTTCTATAACATTTTTTCGTTAAGTTTTGGAGTTAAGGCACTTCGAAATATGTATGAAAATTTCGTTTTCTGTATTGAAAAAGTAAGGCCTTTGGAGCTAAAATGGATGTTATTTATTCTACGTATTAGTGTGAGTATTTTATGTTCTATAACTGTTTTTCGTAAAGTTATATAACATAAAATACTTATATCAATACGTAGAATACTATTTCAACCATTTTAGGACTTAAGTCCTTAATTCTAAATCCAGAAAACTAAATTTGCATACATAATATATGTAAGTGACCTAATTCCAAAACTATGAACTTTACGAAAAAAGTAGTAGAACATAAAATACTTATATCAATACGTAGAATCCAATTCCAACCATTTTAGCTCTTAAGGCCTTACTTTTCTCCGTTAATACGTCCGTTATACGCTCTGACCATAACGTGCTCCTCCCTAACTGTCAGATTTTCTGTCCTACAGAAAGTCGGTTGTCTGCGGGGAGCCTAAGTAACCGTAGTCATTATAGTTTTATCTACCTAGTTTTGACCTTATTTCAAGTACCTACAACATTTTCTGGATTCCTTGCATATAAACTGGAGATCAATGTAACTTTTTAGCTTACTAAAATACTTACTTTTCATTTTAACGTGTGAATTAAATTCACATAAGTTTTAAAAATATTATAAAAAACCGTCCAAGTGCGAATCGGATTCGCACACCGAGGCCGAGAGGGCCCGACAAACTCGTAGGCCGTAGTTTTTTTTTTGTGATTTCATCAAAGGCAAATGCCGAGAACCCGTACCAATTGCGTCAAAACTGAACGTAAATAAATAAATAAATATAAATTTAGTTTTTAATCTTTAGTTTTACACACCGACGGGATTATTAATCAAGTAAAAAAATATTTTGTTGATTTGGTTTGCGCTGCACGCCGCCATTAGACTGCAACAACCAATGATATATACGTTACTATGGCAACAAACATTGATGTAAAGTGTTACTATGGAAATAACCCTCATTTTTAATTATTTTGACAGTAGAATCGACTAAAAACTTATTGTAGATTTTTTTGACGCACTCACTTTAGTCTTGGAGAGTATTATAAGTAGAGTAAAACAAGGATTCCTTTATCGGGACCTTAGAAATACTCAAATTAACTGTATTAGCATTGGATTGCAGGAAGTATATTACCTACCTACTGCACAGTGTCATTCATCTTTTATATCAGAAATATTTTATACATCTCACTACTATGTAAACATACTTATACAGTTTTTAATCAATTTTTTTTTCAGAGCATACGAAATTTTTGCGGGTACTTTCTCGAGAGAAAAGAGATTGAATGGAAACCTTTGCGCAAATAACGTGCAGTTAAACACCAACAAATGTAGAGGTCAGACTCTTCATGTGGGAGTCACTTTAGATGTCACGTTAGATAAAATTCGGTAAGAAATTTATTAATTAAATGGTGCACAAAACATTATTATAGAATTCCAATAGCTTAGAATTATTAGATCATACTCTAAAAAAATCGTAGCAATACGATTATTGATGTCGAGGAGTAATCCAAATTATAAGTGAACTATTACATTAAAATTACAATTAATAATGGGATTCGAAAATTTTAAATATAATGGGTGGAATCAAATAATACATTCAGAATCATTTAATGTAAATTTTATTCTATCGAAATGAAGTAGCATTGGTACATCTAAGAAACATATTGTGTACTTTACTTCATTGTTGCTGAAATAAATATTTCACATTTCATTTTCATTTCATTGCATTTCAAACGTGAAATAAATTAGTTTTATTCTATTAAAATTTAAGCATATTTTATTACTCACTAGCGTTCGCCCACAACTTCGGTCGCGTGGTACCCAGATAAAAAGCCCATGTGTTGATCTAAGTCACAATCTATTTCAAGTTTCATTCGAATCCGTTCAGCCGTTACGCCCTGTAACCCCCCCCCCCTAAAAATACTTCTTACTACTTAACTTTGTTTTTAATATTTTGGCCATATGATGTCTAGTTTGGTTAGATAGAACCCTACGCATATACCGTACATAACCCGCGATTCTTTTGAGGTATTTTAAAACGATTTCTCTAGCCTACCCTAAGATTATCTACCTACCTGTAAATTAAACGATTTCTCTAGCCTACCCTTAGTTTTTCTACCTACCTGTAAATTATCTATTCTAACACAATTCTGATCGGAAACACTTTCTGAACTTACTTTCTACGATTCCTACACATAACCTAATAACTTATTTGGAGTTTCATTCTCTACTCTTGAATCTAGTGGTTTACAGCCTATAGTTATAAAATAGTATATTAGATATGCTAAAACGTAATACATTATATTGATATAAATATAAATCTTTAATTCTGACTCTAAATTCGGTATAGGATTAATGGATCTAATTCTCTTTCATACTGGCTTTAGCGATCGACGTAAAACTTGTGAATCTTGTGAATCTTTCATACTGGCTCTTTTGATCGGCATGTGATCATGAATAGTTTTGTCTCTCATATTCTGACTCTAAATTGGCATAGGGACGCGCTCCGCCCCGCGCGTCCTGTGGGTTTCGTCTCCATACTTGGGTACCCCCCACCAAGATTTCATTTTGGGGGTTGAGAACATGCCTCATTACTGTCTGTAATTGTATGGTCGGTCTTTTGACAAGCAAAGGAGTAAGAGGGAGTGATTTTTCAGCTAAGGTGCATCAAATCACTGATATTGATAATACCTATAACTTAGGTAAAATGAAGCAGTTATTTGTCTGCTAATACAATACGAAATGTCCAAGGAATTAGATTCCTAAAATGTTAGCTTAGCTATACACTTGAATATGAAATCAATGATATATTTCACCATGATTACTGATAGTATCAAAGACTTACATTTGCCTGTCTTTGTAGCGTGAACCTTATTGGTTGTACCTCATCTATTGCGAGGATTTATTGTGTAGATAAGAACTGCATCTGCTTGTCTTAGTAGCTTCAATAGCCTGATAAAATATATCAATACCTTTATTAGGCAATCACCTCACCTTGTGCGAGGATTTTAATATGAAAGCAAAGGATTCCATTCCTGGACAATTTTATATTGAATCATAGAACTTAACTGCTCATTCTCTCCAGTTAATAGGTAGATAGATAATTATATTTAATAGGCCTTTTTAGGCAGAATAGATTTTAAAACAATATATTATGGATCTAAAAATAGAACGGCTTGGCCTGCTGGACTTAGCTAGGACGCTGCCACCATAATGATCTAGATTTTACCAATAGGCTAAATAAATTCCTGCCTACCTACTTTAATAGGCCTATTCAGGCAGGTTTGACTTTAGAACGTAATTTATATTATTGAATCTACAAAAAGGACGGCTTGGCCCGCCGGATTTAACGTTAAGAAAATACATTACTTAGATTTAACAAGTATGCTTAATAAATTCCTGCCTACCTACTTTTCCTAGCCTACCATTGAAACTGAACCTACATAGGCCCTAAAATAGCTAAGTGTGTGATTCTTTCAAAACTAGAAGTACAACCTTCTCATTTACATGTAAACGTGCGTGTCTCTCATCGGGGTGTAATGAGAGAATGATGCCTGGCTAACTGCTAGACCTAACGTCCCTACAAATATGTACGTGTACCTACCACCCTAGCCCTAAACATATAAGTGTGATAGATAAATATATAGATAAGTTCGGGAAGTCTGTTACCAAGCGACCTAAGGCAACAGATGGATAGTGGGTAGGAAGTAAGGATGAGGGAAAGATTTTCTCACTGCCGGTCAAGCAGGCTCACAAGACCGATCAGGGTGCTGACGGCTAAAGGTGTCTTGGCCGCAGTGAGAGGATGATGGATCCCCACAAAGCTAAGGGCAAGGAACGTAGCCCTTGGGTATAACACCGCAAGGTTTCCGGACTACGTTTGAAGTGATCATTCAAACAAGCCTTCTACCCTTCTCATTTACTTGCTCAATACGCATGGTCAGCAGGCTCACCAACCAATTGAAGGACGTGAAGGAGTCTTAGCCACGTATTGAGAAGCAAAGAAAGAGCAGATCATCTCTGAACTCGCTATACTCTCGTCTATTATCTGTCTTGAATTACGCATGGTCAGCAGGCTCACTAGACCAATTTAAGGGCGTGAAGGTGTCTTAGCCACGTAATAGATAATAGTCGAAAGTTCACTTTAAATTACGCTTGGTCAGCAGGCTCACTAGACCAATTTAAGGGCATGAAGGTGTCTTAGCCACGTAATATCACTTGATAATTTACACTGAATTTACTTTACGAATTATAATCGTATAAAAATGGCGATAAGGCTTGGATGAACGATAACTTCTTGGGAACCGTGGACCGTCCGTCCGTAATTTCGCCTCGACTTATTCTTGTTCCTCCCCGTGCCGATAATTGTGGAATGATCCCGAATGTACCTAAATTCCCCTTTTTAAAACCTTTTTCGTTCCGCCTCATCGCATTCGAAACGCAATAACAAGTTCCGGAAGTTACGCTCAATCTAAACCTACCTCAGTCAATATTTTGATAGAAAAGTGATACATTATATAAAGTATTTCTATCAAAAGTTTATCCTTTTAATCAGTTATGAATAGTAATAATTATCTTACAGGATTTCCATTAATTTAGCGATAATAAATACCTTTCGTATTACGTTGCTTGAACTGATGGATTATTCTAAAACAGGCCAATCTGAACATTATATCTCTTGCGTTAAGAGTTCATTTCATTATCTAAATTTGAGTGAACCTCCATATAGTCCCGCTTGGCAGCTCTGCTAACTCAATGATCAGACCCATCCAGTCCAATATGGTCTTTATGTTTATAAAGTTAAGGTTTAAATTATGCTTTAAAGTGTGTTTTCAACCTAAAACTTTCCACTCATTATTGTTTACGCTGCATTTTTCACAAAATGCAATAACAAAATCCGGATGTTAGCTCATTTATAATCTACCCTCATTTATATTAAATGTAGCATTTCTGTAGTTAAATTATTACAATAAAATAGTTATTGTTATGCTAACTTTATGATTATATTCATTCGTGAAATTCAAGATGTTTTATAAAGCTTTATGAATTCAATTAATCTAGCAATAATTAAATAACTTTTCTTCAGTTTGTTGATTGACCTACCCAACTATTTAGAACTAGTAATTATGGTTCTTATACTTGATACGTTAGAGTTCATATTATATTTTCAATAAATGGTTGAATCTCCTATAATTCGTTGTTTGACGTCGCTAGTGTTTTTAAATAAAGCAAGCGGTGATGCCATCTTTTTTATTTATTATGCAATATTATGTCTAAGCTTCTATAATGCATTGATTGATGTCGCTAGTGTTTTCACTCGCGTATTTTCAAATAACGCAAGTAGTGATGCCATCTATTTAATTTATTAAGCAATATTATGTCTAAGCTTCTTTAATGCATTAGTTCTTGTCGCTAATGTTTTTGCCCGCGTATTTTCAAATAAAACAAGAGGTTTATTTATTTACCATCGAGTTAAGAGTTAATTTTACGTTCAAAGAGACTGGTCTACCAAAAGGTTTATTTAGATACTATATTTTCCTATATTTGTGAGTGACGGAACACACCATAGGGTTCTGTTCCGTTACAGCCAACCCCCAATTTTTACGCAGGTGAGTAAATATTTAACCGAAGGAAAAATTTTAACCCATTAATTTCACAAATATATAATATTATTTCATTGATAAGTCATTTAACTAAGTACAAATTTCTAATTTGCTAACATTTGAATCCAAATATTTGAATTGGCGTCTGTATGTAAATATGTTGTGTGTTCTTACAATATTTTAATGTGTTTAAACTGAAATATAAACAAGCATCAATGAGCATTAAATTTTTATTATAGAATAATATTCAAAGTCTTTATCTCTTGTTGAATTCAGATTCTTCGAAAAAGGAACTTGGTTGTGAAGCAAATCAATCCTAATGATTTGATGTAAGAGCATCCCATTTACCTCTTTTCCTCAGTAATACGAACACTTACACCACCTTCTCTCAAACCCGAATTCATCAAGAGCATTTAAGCTCTTTAACTAAATTAAAACTTGTTTAATATCACAGAGCATGTATAGTGTGCGTAAATTTCTTTCGTGCGTGTAGAGTAGGACTCTTTATGAGATCAGCTATATTAGAATATGCTGATGAATGTCTTCCGACTTAACCTAACACCAAACTTCCCCATAAAAGGTCCTTGTATGTATTCTTAAATGTTATTTGCATTCAAAGTCAACAAACCGTTTCTAGTCATGTTATTGATTAATCATCTAGGCCCTCCATAATTTTTTTTTTTCTATAAACACTACACTTGCATTGCATTAACTTTCATTGCCATTCACGCCACCTTAAACAACTAATCAACGCATTGAAACCAGAAACTACGAAAAAAATTGTACTGTTTCTCTAACAGCCAAAACCTTGTTGAATGTAACGAAACAACCCCCCAGTTGGGTAATCCCACTCACGTTTCACCGCATTTTATTTTTAAATTTAATTAATTTTGGTTTAATGTTTGTATTTGACAAACGTCAAACCCAAATCAATCAAATTCAAACTGAAAACTAGCAATTTATTTGATTTTTGCAGTTCACTAAATTGTTTATCTTAAAATATTTCCTTTCCCTTTTTGAAATGTATGCTTTATTTTATTTAAATTATTTTATTTACTTACTTGATATGGTTTAACTTATCCACTATCTATAAATTAAGCTCAGGTAGTCATCTAATCTGATTTTCTATCTATTTGACAGACTGAATGACGTTTATAGCGACGTTTTTTTTTCTATGTATAATTGTCAGTTTTTCTTAGAAAGAATACTCACTTATTTTAAAACTTCTAGGTGTTAACTAACAATAATTTGTTAATAACTCTTTTACTACTATAATCTAAGAGTACTAACTTATAATTAACTTTAAATTAGATTTCCGGTAATTTTGTCTTAAATTAGATTATAATTAATTTTCTAGATTTTTATGTTACTTTTTGAAAATAAGTTATGATATAACTTTCAATTACTTCAGTTCTTTTCCCAAAACAAAAGAACTGAAGAAATTGCTAACAACGAATACTTCCTAATCTCTACTTTAATTATTTTCTATGTAAATAGTACCATACAATGTAAGTAGATCCTATTAGATATGGCTTAAATGAGCTATACCTACCTTCTTTATTTCGACCTACGAGTATGTGCTGAACCCAAACTAATAACCAACTAGAGACGTTTAAGTTAATGTTAGATTCATATAATCCCCATAATCCGCTTAATCCCAAAATTCTAAATAAAATATTCTAAATTATGTATTTGAATTGTTTTTCATTTATCTTCGTTATATTTTAATTTATCTAGTTATTTATTTTGCTTGATAACCGTGTATATAGAATTACTTGTGTTTGTTTTATAAGGTATAGTGGAATATTAAAAGAATATATATTTATTTTGTAAAAAAACTTCAATTATTTCCGATATAATTGACAATTCCTAGTATACCTACATATCTATATGTACCTCTAATTACTTATTTCATTTTTATTTTCAGTAAAATTCATGAAAATGAACTTAATATAAAGTATTACGCCAAAACTTTAAATATCAACCCCCCATTTTTTTAACTAAACCGTATTTATGATTTGTTTCTATTATTTTAAATTGCAACCCCCCATTAATTGAACTAAACCGTAACTGTGATTTGTTTCTGTTTTTAAATATCAACCCCCCATTAATGAAACTAAACCGTAACAAGGTTTTGTTTCTGTTTTTAAATACCAAACCCCCAAATATTAAACTAAACCGTAACAATGTTTTGTTTCTGTTTTTAAATACCAACCCCCCATTAATTAAACTAAACCGTAACTATGTTTTGTTTTTGTTTTTGAACTTAAATAGTAAACTATTCGAACTAAACTGCTTTTATAAATTAATGAAATCAAAATATTTAACAAAAGACAAATTACCTAGGCTCTAAACTACAAAACCGCAAACAATTTTATTCCGTTCTATCTATCTGAATTTTATCTGAACTGTAAAATATCTATCTGACTAATCGTATATAAGTTATGACTAAATTACATTTTTAAATTAACGAAACCATCATATTTAACAAAACGACCTTAGTTTTAAACTTAAAACCCTCAATTTAGTTTTCTATTCTTAATTCCGTTCTATCTATATAAATCATACTTATGCAAACGGTGAAATAAGTATCCGCCTAAAAGTAGATGTAAGTTATAAGGTTCCTATTAAAAAAAGCAATGTTGAGGAAAGCGGTGTACCGATAACAATTTTCATTAGTAGTATCAGTAATAGTTAAATTTAGACTACCTTATAACAAGCCAATACCTACCCTAGTATGAACGCTTGGTAATTTTAATAAAAGTTTTGTACGAACCTACTACTAACTAAGTTATGTAAGGAAGTCTAACTTATCTCAATTATCTACCTGCCTCAGTATTTTAGCTTACCTAGTTACGTTATATTACATTAACATAATATTTATCGTACATAACTTACAAACCAAATCTATCATCAATGAGTAAGTAAGTAGCTCAAGCTAGCCGAAAATCGAAATGAAGGAGAGGGCGTGATTCTACGACTACCTACTACTTCAAGTAGATACTATACTTATTTCAGTATCTAGATCTACCTATTGTCTCCCAAACTCAAGAAGGCCTAATGCATGAATACTACCTACTTACTAAATTTTACGAAAACAACTGTTTCTATTTTTATTTTATGTGAAATCTTACGAATACAGAAATTAAGGTTATGAATTTTAATATGTAAACATGTCTATCTCTTTCTTAAACTAAAAATAAAGTGCTGAACAAATTTAGGTGAAACTCCGCACTTGGCCAGTTCCAATTTAGGAATCCACACAAGCGAATCCGCAGACGTTTACCAGTAATAATCTAAACTAACTCACTTCCTATCGCAACACAAAATAAACTATGTGCTGAACTAATTTAGGTGAAACTCTGCATGTGGGCAGTTCCAATTTAGGAATCCACACGATAACTACTAAGTCGCATTTACCTAACTCTTTCCTAAGAGTCAGAAACCAACAACCTACAGAGAGAAAGAGAGAGAGAGAGAGAACCTACATCCCTACGCGTCATCAAACGGCCCCCCCTCCAAACTGTGTCTGAACGAAAAGTTGCTGAACTACTTATGACTCCGAAAACTTTCTACAAATTTTATTTTCACCGAAATATAAAACTAAGTAATCTACGAAACAACATTTTCTAGACTTATTTTTACAGAACTAAACGACGCCACGAGCGTTTTTTGCAAACTTTTTTTTTTTAAATAAACTACGCCTCGATCGTTTTTACAGACTTTAATTTTTTTAACTGAAGCTACGCCACGAGCACTTGTTTTGTTTATTTTATTTTCGTGTAATGAGCTACCCCACGAGTAAGTTTCCGATTTTATTTTTACGCCACGAGCACCTTTATCCAACTACTAGACGATCACGGCCTATGTGCACTAACACTGTCGGACGTAAAATGGCAATCTAGCCTAACCCACGTTCTTGCTAAATTTCAGTCTATTATATGTTAAATTATCACCTTTACTATTAGTTATTCTGCGTATAAACTTAAGAATATACGTATCTATTTATTACTTTATCTCATTATCCTATTATTATCAATCAAGTTTTGGAATAAGAATCTGAACCCTACGAATAATCTGCGACTAAAAGTAACACCATCAGTTCGAAGAAGTGCACTGCTTGAATTTTAAATAAATATACCGACACTGAGCTACCTACTTTAAACTATTTTTTTGCTACTTATTTTATACTACCTACTTACTTAATCGTTTTAAAACCTCTCCTCTATACGCGGCAACAAATTGTGCGAAATAATTCCGCACTGTACACTACTTATAACTATACCTAAGCAAATCTTCAAACCTACATAATTTCTCAAATATGTACATACTTCTTACATTTTATGTAGAATCTTAACAGATAATAATACTAAATTATGTTAAATCAATAATCTATACTGCTAAAATAAACCGCATTACTTGTATTAATACCAAATCCTGTTCACGGCACGCTAAATTGTAACCCCCCCCCCCTAAAAATACTTCTTACTACTTAACTTTGTTTTTAATATTTTGGCCATATGATGTCTAGTTTGGTTAGATAGAACCCTACGCATATACCGTACATAACCCGCGATTCTTTTGAGGTATTTTAAAACGATTTCTCTAGCCTACCCTAAGATTATCTACCTACCTGTAAATTAAACGATTTCTCTAGCCTACCCTTAGTTTTTCTACCTACCTGTAAATTATCTATTCTAACACAATTCTGATCGGAAACACTTTCTGAACTTACTTTCTACGATTCCTACACATAACCTAATAACTTATTTGGAGTTTCATTCTCTACTCTTGAATCTAGTGGTTTACAGCCTATAGTTATAAAATAGTATATTAGATATGCTAAAACGTAATACATTATATTGATATAAATATAAATCTTTAATTCTGACTCTAAATTCGGTATAGGATTAATGGATCTAATTCTCTTTCATACTGGCTTTAGCGATCGACGTAAAACTTGTGAATCTTGTGAATCTTTCATACTGGCTCTTTTGATCGGCATGTGATCATGAATAGTTTTGTCTCTCATATTCTGACTCTAAATTGGCATAGGGACGCGCTCCGCCCCGCGCGTCCTGTGGGTTTCGTCTCCATACTTGGGTACCCCCCACCAAGATTTCATTTTGGGGGTTGAGAACATGCCTCATTACTGTCTGTAATTGTATGGTCGGTCTTTTGACAAGCAAAGGAGTAAGAGGGAGTGATTTTTCAGCTAAGGTGCATCAAATCACTGATATTGATAATACCTATAACTTAGGTAAAATGAAGCAGTTATTTGTCTGCTAATACAATACGAAATGTCCAAGGAATTAGATTCCTAAAATGTTAGCTTAGCTATACACTTGAATATGAAATCAATGATATATTTCACCATGATTACTGATAGTATCAAAGACTTACATTTGCCTGTCTTTGTAGCGTGAACCTTATTGGTTGTACCTCATCTATTGCGAGGATTTATTGTGTAGATAAGAACTGCATCTGCTTGTCTTAGTAGCTTCAATAGCCTGATAAAATATATCAATACCTTTATTAGGCAATCACCTCACCTTGTGCGAGGATTTTAATATGAAAGCAAAGGATTCCATTCCTGGACAATTTTATATTGAATCATAGAACTTAACTGCTCATTCTCTCCAGTTAATAGGTAGATAGATAATTATATTTAATAGGCCTTTTTAGGCAGAATAGATTTTAAAACAATATATTATGGATCTAAAAATAGAACGGCTTGGCCTGCTGGACTTAGCTAGGACGCTGCCACCATAATGATCTAGATTTTACCAATAGGCTAAATAAATTCCTGCCTACCTACTTTAATAGGCCTATTCAGGCAGGTTTGACTTTAGAACGTAATTTATATTATTGAATCTACAAAAAGGACGGCTTGGCCCGCCGGATTTAACGTTAAGAAAATACATTACTTAGATTTAACAAGTATGCTTAATAAATTCCTGCCTACCTACTTTTCCTAGCCTACCATTGAAACTGAACCTACATAGGCCCTAAAATAGCTAAGTGTGTGATTCTTTCAAAACTAGAAGTACAACCTTCTCATTTACATGTAAACGTGCGTGTCTCTCATCGGGGTGTAATGAGAGAATGATGCCTGGCTAACTGCTAGACCTAACGTCCCTACAAATATGTACGTGTACCTACCACCCTAGCCCTAAACATATAAGTGTGATAGATAAATATATAGATAAGTTCGGGAAGTCTGTTACCAAGCGACCTAAGGCAACAGATGGATAGTGGGTAGGAAGTAAGGATGAGGGAAAGATTTTCTCACTGCCGGTCAAGCAGGCTCACAAGACCGATCAGGGTGCTGACGGCTAAAGGTGTCTTGGCCGCAGTGAGAGGATGATGGATCCCCACAAAGCTAAGGGCAAGGAACGTAGCCCTTGGGTATAACACCGCAAGGTTTCCGGACTACGTTTGAAGTGATCATTCAAACAAGCCTTCTACCCTTCTCATTTACTTGCTCAATACGCATGGTCAGCAGGCTCACCAACCAATTGAAGGACGTGAAGGAGTCTTAGCCACGTATTGAGAAGCAAAGAAAGAGCAGATCATCTCTGAACTCGCTATACTCTCGTCTATTATCTGTCTTGAATTACGCATGGTCAGCAGGCTCACTAGACCAATTTAAGGGCGTGAAGGTGTCTTAGCCACGTAATAGATAATAGTCGAAAGTTCACTTTAAATTACGCTTGGTCAGCAGGCTCACTAGACCAATTTAAGGGCATGAAGGTGTCTTAGCCACGTAATATCACTTGATAATTTACACTGAATTTACTTTACGAATTATAATCGTATAAAAATGGCGATAAGGCTTGGATGAACGATAACTTCTTGGGAACCGTGGACCGTCCGTCCGTAATTTCGCCTCGACTTATTCTTGTTCCTCCCCGTGCCGATAATTGTGGAATGATCCCGAATGTACCTAAATTCCCCTTTTTAAAACCTTTTTCGTTCCGCCTCATCGCATTCGAAACGCAATAACAAGTTCCGGAAGTTACGCTCAATCTAAACCTACCTCAGTCAATATTTTGATAGAAAAGTGATACATTATATAAAGTATTTCTATCAAAAGTTTATCCTTTTAATCAGTTATGAATAGTAATAATTATCTTACAGGATTTCCATTAATTTAGCGATAATAAATACCTTTCGTATTACGTTGCTTGAACTGATGGATTATTCTAAAACAGGCCAATCTGAACATTATATCTCTTGCGTTAAGAGTTCATTTCATTATCTAAATTTGAGTGAACCTCCATATAGTCCCGCTTGGCAGCTCTGCTAACTCAATGATCAGACCCATCCAGTCCAATATGGTCTTTATGTTTATAAAGTTAAGGTTTAAATTATGCTTTAAAGTGTGTTTTCAACCTAAAACTTTCCACTCATTATTGTTTACGCTGCATTTTTCACAAAATGCAATAACAAAATCCGGATGTTAGCTCATTTATAATCTACCCTCATTTATATTAAATGTAGCATTTCTGTAGTTAAATTATTACAATAAAATAGTTATTGTTATGCTAACTTTATGATTATATTCATTCGTGAAATTCAAGATGTTTTATAAAGCTTTATGAATTCAATTAATCTAGCAATAATTAAATAACTTTTCTTCAGTTTGTTGATTGACCTACCCAACTATTTAGAACTAGTAATTATGGTTCTTATACTTGATACGTTAGAGTTCATATTATATTTTCAATAAATGGTTGAATCTCCTATAATTCGTTGTTTGACGTCGCTAGTGTTTTTAAATAAAGCAAGCGGTGATGCCATCTTTTTTATTTATTATGCAATATTATGTCTAAGCTTCTATAATGCATTGATTGATGTCGCTAGTGTTTTCACTCGCGTATTTTCAAATAACGCAAGTAGTGATGCCATCTATTTAATTTATTAAGCAATATTATGTCTAAGCTTCTTTAATGCATTAGTTCTTGTCGCTAATGTTTTTGCCCGCGTATTTTCAAATAAAACAAGAGGTTTATTTATTTACCATCGAGTTAAGAGTTAATTTTACGTTCAAAGAGACTGGTCTACCAAAAGGTTTATTTAGATACTATATTTTCCTATATTTGTGAGTGACGGAACACACCATAGGGTTCTGTTCCGTTACAGCCCCTGGGGACTATTTTAAATCAATTCTTTATAATAATGGCATCTGGGATAACATTTCACAATTTCGTCAAAAACTCTTCGCCCACATAATGATATCATCAATTCTACACGATATTGACCATGACTCAATGACTCAACTTATGTTCTTTAAATTTATACTGAATCTAAGGAAAACTTTTGCCCAGCAGAAGAAAGTCGTGGTAGTTCATACGCAGAAAAATAAATTAACTTAACATATTTTTGTTACAGAGTAAATGGAATATATAGAGTCAACACTGGAAGAACCTACCCATATTAAAATTAACTTAAATAGTGTATGCATAAAACCAGGATTGAGAGCCCGCAGTTTTATCGAGTTGGGCTGCTAGTGCCTAATCATACCGATACTGAATTGTTGTAATATTAATCATAATCATAATCATTATCAATATGCGCACTTGCATATATTTTCATTTTTCATACTAATTATAAGCCCGAGCAAACTATCCGCCGATAGAAAGCCTGCAGTTTGCGAGGGCTTGTAATCTAAGGGCTAACCTGTAAAAAATACTTTATGTATTTTTATCAGATTAAAATCAGAATAAACAAAATTATAAAATAAATCTTTGTTTTAAGCTTTTTGAAAAACTCAGCCTACATTTACTTTCTAACGAGAAGACAGCATGTTGCAGTCTTGCACTTGCCATGCACTTTTGGAAGTAATTAATTTAATCCAGGGTTTTTATTGAAAATCATCTGATTTTGGTCAAAAAACGTTTAATAAAATATATGTAAATTTTGCCATAAAGGTACCGGTGGATATTATGAGCTACCTAATATTAAAACGAAGTTATTTGAATAATTCAATAATGTTAATAAAAATCAAGGAACTTTAAGAGTATTTTCTTTATAACGCATTCAAAAATGTAATATTGATTGGGATATATTCACAATTTTTCGACAACATTCAATTTTTTTTAAACCATCTCTATGGCCCTCCTTGAAACCGGATGTAATAAGGGCCACAGTTTTGTTTTTAATTTATTATTTTAATCGTTATAAATACTACATTTTTTTATATTTTCATACAGCTTTAGCAAATAATCATTTGATATTAGACGCACGCACGGTTTTGAAAATAACAATAATAACCCGTATCTTTTAGTATAATAAATCATTTACATTTTTAAACAAGTTTTACCAAACACTGCATATTGCTTTGACAGCAATAAAAATAACGTATTTAAAGTATAATTTTTAGGCTTCGTGTAAAAGTTTTTTTCATAATGGAGTCGTGCAGATAAACTGTTTAGACAGATTCGTAGCAAAGAAGATAATCACGGTACATTATACAGTGATGCGGCCGCATATTTTAGCCTTCCTAGTGGTCCTTTACATGTGCAAGTGAGTGGAATCTAGTACGTTGGAAGTGTGTTTTTTTGGTAGTGGACCTTATCACACGCTGGCTCTTATTACCTGCAGGTACCTCATTTTTATTCGACCCTTCTGGTGGCTACGCCCTTTTTTGTTGCAAATGACCCAAAATACCCCTTTTAAGGAATAGGTCATCATACCTGGTCACCACCCATACCTGGTTGATATCCCACCTTGAAGTACCAAAAGATTAGCTTCCACGTTTATTGTCAGTTTGTCACTTACTAGTGTAAGGAGTGGAACTTGCTTCCCGCGTCTGTTTTCTCGGATCAGTACAATCTCGGAGTCTTCAAATCTAGAGTGAATCGGTTCCTTCTAGGCAAGCGTGCTCCATCTTAGACCACATTTTCACCCGTTTCTGGTGTGATAGTTGTCAAACGCTTGACTTGTTTGTGTAAAAAAACAGGCTCAAAACTCAAACAACCAATTATTCTGTATATAGCCGTGGTAAAATAGGTTAGGTAAGCAGGTACAACTGCTCAGTTTGCGTCTTCAACTTATCCTTTAAGTACCTAAGCATAAAGGATAAGTTTACACAGTTAATAAGGCTTCTTACTAAACTCAATGCCTTTTATATCTGGTTACCGAACCGAACAAGGAATTTTACAGGTAGGTAGGTATAGGTAAAAGATTATAATAGGTACTTACATTTGAATCTACTCTCGATTATGAGATAAAATAATTTTATCACTTGATCATAGAGTACCATAATGTACGGAGCTGTGTAGTAAATAAATACAGATTAGGTATGGTATATTATAGGGTACCAATAATTAACATGTTTTTGAATAAACCTTTGGCAGCGCGACAAAATCTGGAGGTCGTGGGTTCGAATCCCAGCCGTACACCAATGGATTTTTCGTTTCGAAAAATGTATATTCACATTACCACGATCTCGAAACGGTCAAGGAAAACATCGTTAGGTAACCGACATGCCCTCAAACTAAAAAAATTGAAAGGTATGTGCTAGGTTAGTGTTCCAATAAAAAAGCGGCTATGGGCTTGCAACCTGTCACGTGGAATGCTAGGTTCTTGCAAAAAATGGGCATGTATCGAACGAAACGTTTGGACTAGCGTCTGACTACCCCCTTTAGGGCATCCTCAATAGATTTGCTTATTGAACAATATCTGAAGATATCCATTTTGGGGAAAAAGTTGTGAATATATATCTCTTTATCTCTCTCTCTCTCTCTTATTATTTATCATCATCATGTTATCACCATCACACCAGCCTTGAGCAGTTCACTGCTGGGCCCAAGCCTCACTACACGGCACTATAAAAAGGGGGGTATGCCCATAATCCCAGCATTCATTACCTACCCTCCCTTATTGAAAACCCTATAATTATAGGTATGATTATGTTAAAGTGTGTATTGTGTGCCAAGTGGTAAGTAATTTTTATCTATTTTCTTCTTCTTAACGCCTGAGAAAATTGCAATGCAATAACCACAGAGGGCAAAAGCGATAGAAAAATATAGAGCTGAAAAGTCATAGGCAGATTAAACTAGGTTCATCATGTGGTTCCTAGGTTTATAAGCACCTAATAAATAATAAATAATGCGGGACGTAATCTTATATTTATACACAAAAAAGGAAGATCGAACAATTTACCAATAAATAATAATAAATTCCTCCGTTTATTAATTTTGTCGCCACGGGTAGCAGATAATTCAACCGACAAGTAGAATTAAATTTAATGGATTTCAAAATATTATGTTATTTATTTTTCATCAGAATTTCAAGAATTTAACCTGTAGGTAGGTAATCCAAAGGAAAACATAACATTTATTCCAAAATCTAACATATTTCAATATATTTGAACATTTAATTGTTCAATAAATATTATGAAATTGAGTCAAGTTTGTACAAAGTCTTCAAAGAATTAAAGTGTTTGTCCGACTTATTTGTTCCGGTAATACTCAGGAACTTAAATGGGTTTTACTAAGATTCTCTAAAATAATTATTATTAAGTACCCATGCCCGACAATGCAAGACAATAAAATAAGTATACTCAAATATAAGTTTATGTAAGTACATTTACATGAACATTATGAATAAAGTACGAACATTTAAAACAAACATTGTGCAATACTGGTGCAATAAGTTGCTAAGACCCGTGTTTTAGACCAAAGTAATACTATAGGATAGGACATAGTGGCGCTCATTAGGGGAGGCCTATGTCCAGCAGTAGACTGTTATTACCTTATGATGATGATGATGATGATGATAAATAGTGTTCTTACGTCAAAATCAAATCTCTAATGCATGTGTAAAAATTATGACAAAAATGATGCTAATTCAGAACCCGTCTGCAAGGGATATTTTCCTCTCTTTAACCGTGATTCCGGATTACTAAATAAATTTTATTTATTTATTTATTTAATCGTATGACATATTTGTTAAATATAAAAGTTAATAATCTAAATGTCAAGTTACAAAATAAGTTGAATCTAAAATAAATTATGCTGGAAATTATCTAGTCGCAAAGTAGGCAGATTTTCTTTATATCTGGGAACCATTAACTGACATACTACTTATAAATATTATTTGTAATTGCATACACTTTATAAAAAGAAAACACCCAGACCCGAGAGAAGTTTTATAGAATGTTAGTTTTTGTCTCGCGGCGGGAATGAACCTGCCGACTTAAGCGTCTCAAATAGGCCTTCACCCAGTGCGCCACAGATGTTGTCAAGCTTGTCGTCAATGATTTCAATCGCATATAGTCCAAGCCTCAGAAAAGTCATAGTACGAATCTAAATAACGTTCTGAAAACAAGTTTTGTAAAACAAACTTCTGAAATTTATGGGCCTTTTTTGTTAAGATGTTCAACGAGGCAAAATATTTAGTACCTACTTACAAATTCCGCTAACCTTCTCTGACGAGGTCAACAAAAAATGCAAGCGTGTGCAGCACCCTTCTCCCCACAGATTCACATATAATCTCATATAAATCATAGAAAAACAAGCAATCAATAAATGCAACCTGTACCTGTTTAGAAAAACATACAAATACATCAGAAAAAACCAAACAGAAAGGAGAATGCCTAAAACCCGTACCAATTGCGTCAAAACCGAACGTATCCCATAAAATTTATTATATTTTATAAATTACATTAACATTTTCTTTAATTTTACTCACTGGAGGGATTAATAATCAAGTAAGAAAATATTTTGTATATTTGGTTTCCGCCGCACGTCGCCATTACACTGCAACAACCAATGATATATACGTTACTATGGCAACAAAAATTTACGTTAAGTGTTATTATGACCAATAACACTCATTTTTAATTATTTTGACAGTAGAATGGACTAAAAACTTATTGGAGATTTTTTTGACGCACTCACTTTAGTCTTGTTACCGAGCGCCATACATCAGACGGCATTCTCCTTTGACAATGTTTCGCCTTCACCAACAAGGCATTATCAGGACATGATCGACTCGCTGAATATCTTCGACATTGATAACTATATTCAGTTGAGTCACTTAAGTATCACCGATTAGTCTACTCCAGCTGCAATTTTACGTATTAATGCATCTAAAAACTCCATATTTGGTGCTAGATGCCTTGACCTAGTCGCGAACATCTTAGCAACTCAAAATCTTGATATCGCTATATGCTAGAGTGGCATTGCACTACGTTTAGGGTTGTCAGATGCCATTTATAATACTAAATGTTCGAATTTATTATGATACTTGAAGATGATGAATGATTTAAAAAGTGAACAATCAAATAATGTCCTACAGTAAAGTAAGTATTGTATCGTGAGTATTGTATTTTAAGTATTAATATACCATTTTAGGTTCCATCTTTAATTTTATCATTTATCATCTTCAAGTACCTATCATAATAAATTCGAAATTAATTATTAATGTAATGTGGCTTCCGATACAACGCTCTGTATCCACCAACTTGAGGCATGAAGATGTAAAGCCTCATGTATCTGTAATTTCAACGACTCGATGTTGGGTCTCTTTAAAACCAAACACAGAAATAGGCATGGTGAACACACTTTGTCTAACAATTTTGTTGGTTTATTTTCTTGTACTACTCGTACTTTTCCAATGTGTTTTTATAAAGGCACAGATTCAGAAAATAGCAGTATGAAGCTGTCGTGATCTGGCTGAAGCGCTTGTGGTGTGGCTGAAGCGCTCGTGGCGTGGCTTATAAGCTCTGGTGTTCTTAGCAGATCACCTTGGTTAAGCAACGATCCGCCTATTAGATCTAAGCGCTTCCGTGCTTCGGAAGGTAAGTTAATATGTCGGCCCTGGCTTTACAGTTGTTAAGCCATGTCGGAGGCCTTCGCGTGGCCTAAAAACTCCGAAACCAGAGTTGGCCACTAGCTCATACAAAGAAGAAGAAGAAGTGTATTATCATGGAGTTTTTTAATACTTATTATTTTTGGGTCATTGATTAATTGGAGAGATTGAGCTCGTCCCGCCAAAGCATCCAAGGCCGACCCCGCTGCTGCTGTCCCTCACGTGTCCAGGCTCTTAGGATGGCCACCCATCCAATGAAAAGCATCCGACTAACGTATTCCACCCAATCCCATTCGAACATCTTAATAAAAAATATTATGAATCATGAAAAAATTCTTAGTATAAAATTTACATCTTCCTTCATCCTATGAGCTGGCCAATCTTGTGTCTGAGTTTTAAGCCGCCCAAAGGCCTCTGACGTGGCATAACGATATTTTCTACTAACCTAACTCAATAGGGAACTATGTAGTATTACAACCAAGTCAGTATTTAATCCCATACAACCTTCAACCAAAATTTACCGGATCAAGACGAATAAAATTCAAAAATTCTAAATTCAAAATTCATTTATTCAGTAGGAACTTTATAGTACACTTTGAAACGTCATTTTTTTAATTTACCATTAATTCGTAACGTGACCAAACAGAGAAGAATTGTCAAGAAACTCTGCTTGGCTTATATTTTTTTAACGTCATTGTTCCTAATCTTAAACATTTTGTTTTAGTCTCGTTCAGTAATAAATTATTTACATCGAACCAGTTAACAACTTACGCTATTGCATTGTTCACGTCGTCAAAATTGGTCTGCCGTCGCTTTAATTTAAATAAAAGTGACTTGTCATCCGCAAACAATACAATTTCGTGGTTGTCTCTCACAAGTTGAGGTAGGTCGTTGATGTAAATTAAAAATAAAAATGGTCCAAGTATTGACCCTTGCGGAACACCCATCTTTACTACAGATCCTGGAAAACATTTTCCATTTACGTCTACTTTCTGTATTCTGTCAGATAGGTAAGAAGTGAGAAGGGCTAAGGCCATAACCCTGACGCCATAGTGATCTAGTTTCCTGATTAATGTTTCATGGTGTACGCAGTCAAATGCCTTAGACAAATCACAAAAGATGCCTAAAGCATCATGTGAGTCCTCCAAGGCATCGTAGATAAGCGATACCAACTCAACACCGGCATTAGTTGTTTATCTGCCCCGCGTAAATCTGAATTGTTTGTCATCTAGTAAGTTGTTAAAGTTAAAATGGCTTTGCAGTTGACTAAGAATAAGCTTTTCAACATTTTTACTAAATGTTGGAAGTACTGATATTGGTCTAAAATAGGTAGGGTCAGAACTACTACTGGATTTAAATAAAGGTGTTATTTTACCATGTTTCATTAAATCAGGAATCTCACCACAGTCAATACATTCGTTAAATATAAACGCTAGTTCTGGTGCGACAATGTCAATCAACGATGTTACTATACCTTAGAAACTTATAAAATAGTCAATAGTTGCATTTATTGAATATTGTTTAGATTATAATTACGGTTCGTTTTCCAAATAAATAAAATAAAATACCTTGATACGTCAAATTATATGAAAGTTCCTTGAAGTAAAGTTGCTTCATCATTCATCATTAATAGGAAATTTTGCAGTTTCCGACCAATATCTAAAACCAGCTTTGCATAAAAAAGCACCATCGTCCACCACTAGATCATACGTTTGCGAAGAAAAGGAGTCAATAACCCTATTTTCGCAATGCTTTCGAGCTGATAGGTACCGTCAGCGATAAAAACTGATTAACAAAATAAGTTTCAAAAATAGTTTTATTTTCAAAATGTGTATCAAATGCATTACCTAATCGAACTACAACAAATCAAGGAAAAGCTTCAAAAAACACAAGTTTAAAACAGAATTTTATTACCTAGTTTGGAAAATGAATAAATACTGCCAGTAATTTTTTACACAACATCATATTTTATGGCCAAGCAGAGCTTCTGTTATGAATACCACATGATACTTTTTTTTGTTCTTCTTCTTCTTCGTACGAGCTAGTGACCAACTCTGGTTGCGGAGTTTTTAGGCCACCCTAAGGCCTCCGACATGGCTTAGCGACTAAAAAGCCGGGACCAACATCTAAACGTGCCTTCTGAAGCACGGAAGCGCTCAAGTCTAAATGTCACTAAACCTTTATTTGTATGTAACTAGAAACTTATTTTATAATAGCATTATTATTCACTTTAATTGTCTGCTCTCTTGTTATGTTTCATTATCTCACTTTCAAAGGACCCTTACTGAAAATCAGCGCAGCATCTGAGCTTTGTCTCAAATGCTGAATGAGGGTCCTGTTTCACCCACTGTTCAATTGTGCCTACATATATATCTTAGATTTATTTTTTTTGTAATTTTTGTTGTTTTGTTAGTGTTAAGTAGATTGTTTAATTTGGGTGAAATAAAAATATTTCTTTCTTTCTTTCTAAACGGTCACCCATCCAAGTAATGACCAGGCGGAGTGTTGCTTTACCAAGGTGATCTGCTAAGAACACCGAACTTAACCACACCACGAGCGCTTCAGGAACGCCGCCCGCAACCTTCTGCGTCTTAGGTGGGCTTTTGTCCCTGCGCCACATAGGTTGTCATGTCTTGGGCGGGTTTTCGTCCACTATATCACAGAAAAAAAATAAAGTCAATTGGAAATATCAATCTCTTTTTGTCATTGACTGTGCATTCGAAATGAAAAAGATTGATAGTCTCACTATCACCACACGTGCCATCACCACGTGCTTTGTATTGCAATACGAGGTCACCATCCGCAGCGGAACTTGTTTGCGAATGTGGCAACCTTCGCCTAAAACCTTCATATTCATGCTCAGTTTATGGCGAAATGTTTACAAATCCGAAATAGAATGTAGATTGCTCGTGCTAGTTCCGGCGAAGGATACAGTCCCCTTCATTCTGTCCCATTAATTTTTTAATCGATGACTTTGGTTTTATGTCGGATAGCCTCGTTGATTCTATCCTTCAGAAGAGCTCCGAGCATAGCTCGTTCCATAGCTCACTGAGCGACTTTGAACTGGTGGACTAGCTAGTGGTCCGCGTTTTGGCTCCGTGTTACATGACAGGTAGGACGTATTGGTTGAAAACTTTAGTTCTCAGGCAGTGACTGTGAACGAAAGTTTTCATAAAGTTTTGGTATGGGTCGCAAAAAAAGTATTTATCAGGCATTAAACAACATTTATTTTAATGTGTCATTTGTCCCATGGAAGAATAATTGTAACAAACCATCTGTCGGATGAATAGTCTAGTTAAAGATTAAATCCTTTTAATACCAAACTGATATTAGGCAACCAAGCTGACAAATCTAGGTTCACAATGTAAGGTTGTTTCACTGTCTCTGAATTAATTATACCTTTGTTCTGTTTTTTTGTGTTCCGGACATGTTAGCTTGATACCTCCGGACGAATGGGGGATTGCCATAACATCCTGGCAGCCCGATGGAAGGCGGGTTCGGCCTAGCATTGGCGGGACGAACTCGAAGCCGTCAAGAGAGGATGGTGGGGTATCTCAAAGGATAGCGATGGTTGGCGGAATTTAGAGAAGACCTTTGCCCAGAAGTGAGACAATGCAAGTTCATAAAAAAAAACACAAAATTGCATGTGATTATGCTAATAACTGTGATGACGCTCAAAAAACGACTACTATCTTTGTCTGTCTTTAAAATTTTGCGCATAATGTGTTTTTCACACTTCAGAGTTGTGACTTAGTTGTGACTGTCTAGTCTTTGTTTATAGGTCTTTTATATATTACACTCCTAAAATGTAGGCAATTTAGTGCCACGTAATAAAAACTGTCAGTAGACTGGAATAGGCTTAGTTCACACGTTAACCCGAATAGAGCTTTTTCGCTCTGTTATTGCGTTATTTTTATGACCAAGTAGTCAAGCGAATATTTAGTCTGAATCTTGTGTGCAAATACCTGGTCCAAACGAACCTGACTATTTACCAAAATTTGAATGGTACCTACGGGACATCTTACACACGGTCGTCTGATAAACATAATTATGCTTATAGAACACCCAAACATTGACAAACATCTATATTCACCACTTAAATGTTTGTGGGCGAGGATTGAACCCGCGACCTGCAGAGCAGAAAAGGAAATGTATATGGAGGTACCGACGTCAATTAAACAAAATTGAAATGTGAAAAACACAGCAAACTTCTTTCCTATACCTAGACTCTTTAGTGTGTATAAAGCTTATAATACCCTGGCAGTTGGCAACATAACGAGTCCAATTACACTCCTCTCAATGGCGCCGCTGCACTGTGAGTGAACCTAAAGTGGCACGTGGGGCTGTGTATCCTTTTTGGACACTAGTTTTATACACAAAGATGTCGTTCAAATACAAAAAAACATTAGCCAAGACATGCGTCTCATCTAAAGTTACTGGGCATACTGTTTGGAATCGCGGAGCATTGCATCGCACAAATTAGCTGCCCGTCAGTGGCCAGGGAATTTAGTTGTGCCAGTGTGGCTACGCTATATCGCAAACAGCCAGCCGCCAGAGTCCCGTTAATTTCCGAAAAAAAGTAACTTTAAAATTTGCTAGTAGTGCTAGGGATATAAAATGATAAACATTCCCGTAGCAGGTTAGTTCAGTGGTCCTGTCGTTCAGTACAGGCCTTGATAAAATATTTTTATCATTTTGGAAAAGCGTGGTGTCCATGACGCATTTGTGCCCCGGCTGCCTGCTTCTTGGCTTTTAATTATTATAGATTATTAATCATTATGAATAACAACTACCATTTATTTAAATCCAGAGCTTATCATTAAACTATTCTGATTCATCGCATCGGTATCTGAGAGCGGTGCTTTGAGCTCCTTGCGGCAGCATCACAAAGCAAAACCACGAAATAGTGAATGATAAAGCAGTAAGGTTACCTAGCGATCTAGCTATATATATATGTAATGTATACACTTTTTCTTTTTAAGTTAGAAGGTTTGTTCTTCGGAAACTATAGGTTTATTTTGAAAAAAAAAACAATTGCCTTCTCTTTTAAAAAATGTACAGTCAGCCTAGAAAATGAAATTAGTAAAAAAAAAGTTAGTCTCAAACTACTCTATTTCCCAACCGGAACACTTTTTCTAAAGTAACTTATCAACTTTTGAAACTATCATGGTAGAGAACATAATTATTAATATCAACGGGTTCAGTTCTCCCGTGATCATGGCGCATGCAACTGCGTCGAAATATCGGGAAATAACAGAACTCACAAATCATGGTAAATATCCCGTTGATATTAATAATTAACTTACCAAATCCAATAGTAAAATATCGCGAAATTTAAAAAAAAGTTTTTCATACAATTTCTATGAAACGTCATTCGTCATTCAGTCATTCATTCTCATTCAAATAACATTTAGTTCATCGGCGGATGACCGAAAGCTCAATTTTGACCACCGCTCGATCAAGGTTTTACTCCAGCGGCCATCATCACGTCTTGCCAGGTGTCTTGCCCAATATCACTTATGATTTGTCGCTCAGCTCCCGACGTCCTACTCCAAATTTTTGTGTCGAATGAGTACCAGTATCAGTAGGTTTTTCGGAATATTTACGTACCGTTGCTTCGATGAAACCACCGACGCAGTTTCGACTCGTATAAGAGCCTTCTTAAATGCTCTCCCCCGTGTCTCGTCTAACACAGCTGGGAAGTCAGAGACATGGAGGTATAGCGTTGTAACGGTACTTGAAAATTTCCGTTCTCAATAGGAATCTATATATATAAAAGAGAACTATCCTCACTCACTCACTGACACACTCATCACGAAATCTCAGAAACTACAGGGTCTACAGATCTGAAATTTGGCACAAGTATTCTTTGTAAGGTGTAGGCGCTCACTAAGAAACGATTTTGGGAAATTCAACCCCTAAGAGGGTGAAAAGGGGTAAAAATGTTTGTATGAAAAATCGTATTTCTTGAACTTAGAAACTTGAAACCTGGGACATGTATTATTCCTTACAATCAATGAAGATTGGTGTCATTGAAATTTTGAAATAGTCCTCGAGGGGGTTGCAATGGGGTGGTAAAGTTTGTATGGGAAAATCTTAACGCGTGGTGTGATTTTCTTGAAACTTCGTCAGAACACTTTGAATATTAAATAATAAAAGACCGCATACCAGGTTTTTGAAAAAATACCTTAATGGAGGGTAATCTATACATATAAAATCCTTTGTCCTGAATGACTGACGGATCAACGCACAGCCTAAACCGCTGATCGTAGAGACCTGAAACTTGGAGGGCGTGTTCTTTGTATGACGTAGGCATCCAATGAGAAAGGATTTTTCGAGATTCTACCCCTAAAGGGGTGAAAAACGTGGGCAAAGTTTGTATGGAACAACGTGATTCCTTGGTCCGATCTACTTCAAATTTTGCATAAACATTCTTTAACAAAATTGATGAAAGACGTGTTTCGTATATTATTGAAATTTATCGCCTAACGGGGTTAAAAAATGGTAGAAAGTTATTTTAGGGGTAATTTGCATCGAAGTTGATATCAATACTCCTTAGACACATGACACATGTTATGCCATTTTATTTTGACACTGTCGTGTTTGAAAACTCATTCCAAATTTATTCAAAAAACGTTGTTCTCACATAAAGGCTCCCACACACAGGTACATAGGTAAAATAGATGTGTAGATGAATAAAGAGATCGGTCAAAGTTATTTCAATATTTGCGTCTGCCGGAGGGCTTCAAAGTGCAATTTGAATTTCCAAAATCGGATGGTAACTTTTTGATATTTTCCCAAATTTGTCAAAATTCAACAATTTTCTGGATCGAGAATTTCCCAATTACTTTTTTTGAGCTCGCTATTCAAGAAATGGAAAAAATAATATCTCGAGATTGAATTAAGCTACAACTTGAGCCATCTTAGGAGGCGGACGGACAAAAACTGTAAACTGGCAGTAGAAGGGCCTTTACGCGCAAAGCCACTCTGCGCTCCGTTCACTTTTTCGTCAGTACATTATAGTCAAATTTTATCGTGTGCTTTATTTCTAAATTACATTTTCTTACATGCCTTTGATAGTTGCGCGTAGTGTAGAATTTTAGTACATTATGTATTAGGACGGCTAAAAAGTTACATACTGCTGCGATAACGCAATTATGTGCAAGGAATTGCATCGCAATAGGTAACGCATGCAATATTATCGCCAATAATAACACGCCTGTGTGGGGGAAGCCTTAAAAGCTTGGTGCAATGCGATACTCTTTAAAATTGGAATGTCAAATAAAGAATAATATTTAAATCGGATTAGAATTCGAAATTTCAATTTCATTAATTTGTTCTTGGATATTTGAATACCACGGGAATAGCAAGTTTTTTTTACATAAAGACTTGAGATTTTTCACAGAGACTATAACGAAAATAAATAAACACCTAAAGCGCTGAACCATGGGTGGGACCTTGGAGAAGGACTTGCTGCTTTTTGTAGCGAAAATGAAACTTAAAGAAGGTGATTTATGTGATGAAAGTTTGCATGGGTAACCAATCATAATCAAGAGTTAGGCATATAAAAATTCATCATACCTATAACGGCTGTTTACTTGGAGACGGGTTGCCAACGGAAACAGGAACGAAAAAAGGAGTGAAGGAGTGCGGGAACGGGAACAGGTATCTACCCCGTAATGTAGTTATTAAAAGGACATACGTAAAAAAAGAGTATAAACGCAAACGAAGTTGCGAGCGGGTCAGCTAGTAGTTTATATTTGACTACAAGAGTTGTTCATCTAATTATGAAACTAACTCCATAATGTCCAAAGTGAAACTTTTAGGTAACAAAATAACCAAAATACAAGGTAATTCCACTAAAGCCCGAGAACTAATAAATTATATTATGTAGTTTCAGAATATTACAATCCTGATTCTCTAATAACCAATTGAATTAGGACTTTAGATTTATGCCAATATTTTAGCCTAATTAGAAATAGCGAAATTTGCCAATTATGCAAGAATTGAACCTGTGACCTTTCTTTTACATAGATAATATTATAATTTATGGAAAAATCAGAGGCAAGTTCAAACATTACATTCGGTTCATGCTCACTTTTAGCAAGGAGTTAGCAGTCATTATAAAATCCTTTCTGGTATTTTATGAAATTATTACAATAACAAAACCTAAGATTCTTAGGGCTCCTGCTTCTAATCTAGACTGTAACTTTTACCATGGGGACGGTGTGGTTCTGCATGCCTTACTATACATCTAAAATAAATGTTTTTTTTTATTTTATGAAATCTTACGATTGATTTGGTAACATACTTTGTGAAAAGTGTTCTTCATGTGATACGAACAATATGTAAATTAATAGGCTGACTTTTTTTAAACATAGTTTCCAAATAACAAAATCCTTTAACTTCAAAAGAAAAGGTCTGCTGCCCTCAATGAGGTACAAGTTTGCCCCACCCTGTATACTTCATCATCTTCTAGCCAACGTGTGTTCTCCCCCCATTTCCCTCTGTCACTCGTCATCTCAACACTCACTCATTTCTTCCTCGTAAGATTCACAGAATCCATTATTTTTTTCTTTGGTCTTCTAGCACATTCTTCCATATGTATATCTAACACTCTTCTCGCTATATGACTTTCATCTCTTCTCATAACATGCCCATACCACGCTGTCCTATATACACACTGTACACAGTGTAAATATTTAAAAAAAAACCTTAAAACCTACTTCAAATATACTACATACCTATCTCAAAAATTTTTTACTTACCTACATTAAAAACTCAGAAGAAAGTTAGTTCCGCTGGCCATCTGTGGTCTTCATCATCAGTTTCACTTCAACAAAGGGTGCTTTCCGAGAGCAATAGTGTAGGTGCCTATTATATTTAAAGAGTTCTCTAGATTTCTCCCAGATCAAGATCTGATGACAATGAGATCACTCGGAAAGCCTTTCAAACAAAAATGTTATGTTCCAAATCGGTCCAGCCGTCTTCATTTAATCGGGGAATATACATAAAAAAAAAACAACCAATAATTGAGAACCTCCTTCTTTATTTGAAGTGGGCTATAATAATAACTATTAATAATTTCTCTAAATAATTTAGAGGTGAGCATAATCATTAGGATTTGGTGGATTTGATCACCTTTTGTAAGCATTTCAAGTGAAATTATTTAACTGATTCACGCATAACCTAGACATTGAAAAATGGACCACAATCAGGCCATAATATTGTTGTACTTGACCCTAATCAGGTTTTATCTTGAATTAAATTATTGCTTAATTATAATGAGAATCCAGTCAAGTTGCCATATTTATAATCGATGCGAAAAACGTGTAGTATTACAGGTTTTTGGAAACGGTATATTCAGTCATCATTTTCCTCATTACTCGTAACCAAAATTTTTTTTGGAAATGGTCTGTAGTGTAAGGTAAGCCTGTGGTTAAAGTTAACTGTGAAATATATGACATTGGTAATAATGTATTTAATGAAAGCAATTTTAAAGAAATTTATTCTGAAACAAAAAAAGGCCAAGTGCGAGTTGATGAGTCGACTCAGTATTACTACACTTTATCGGGTTGTTGTAAAGATGAGTCTGATAATCGCTCCACTGACTTGAAGAAGGCCTTGTGATTACTACCAAACAAGTTTTTGTGCGAAAAACTTTAGTCGACAACGCCCTTTAGAAGCAAAAAATGATATTGTAGCCCTTCATCTCGAACGTACACCGATCCCTTACTTAAAACCGCAAAAATGCTATAGTGATATCTTAACTCTAAAAAACTATCATCATCATTATCATCTTCCTGCCAATATAAAGTTGATCTTGGCTTTTTCAATTGTTAATCCATGTCAAAATTATCCATGTAAAAATGTCCAGTTCAAAAAGAAGAAACAGTAACCTAAAGTAAATAAAATTACATTACATTATTATTGTGGCATCGAGATCAGTAACAATAAATTATAGTTCTCCCATGCAATATGCCTACTTATTATTAAAGAGGTTGGATCAGAAATAGGTTTTCTCATAATATCGATTATTTGTACATAGATGTTTTAAATCTCATAATAGAAACTGAAGGACAAACAAAAAGATTTCTAAACCCTTTTGAAAAACAACATAAAACAGTCAAAGAGGTCAAATACCTAATGAGGGGCTGAAAATCCCTCACAATGACTGATGATTACAAAAAAATAATAACATATTTTTGTTTAGTGATTTTTGTGTTTTTTTTTGTAATCTGTCGTAATTTGTTTTTGTGCTCAAAGTAAACAACCAGTTATTATAGTCAATAATATATATTTTCCGTCAAGGTCTTTTCTTGAAAAACACACAAAAACTATGACATACTTACAGTTACGTTACTGGCATTTTTATGAATGCACCATGTAAAACCATGTTTGAAACGTTAACAACGTTGAGTAAAAGTTACTTCTTATTAACAACAAAAACAAAACCATCCTAATCTCCCTAACCAGCGCAAAACTGGCTTAAAAGCTATCTATATTGCCAGCTATAGGTTATTTTGTCAGTTCTTAGTTTAAGATTGTAATGTAAGCAGGTGGATGTAAGCTCCTAATGGTTTATTGCTTGGTATATTTCATATGTGGAGTTGAAGCCTGATGTAAAATGGTATTAGGCAAAAATTTGGCGGAATTGTAGACGTTCTCAAAACTCGAATAAAGCTAACCAAAGAAATGCGAGTTGGTTTCGCACACAAAAGGTTACATACCATCGTACAAGCCATATCACTATGTACTTTTAATACTTTTTATTTGCGACAATAGACCAAATAATTATAGACACTGAAAATTTTAAGGGTCGACCCATTACGATTGATGAGACACAAACAGCCCGCTAATAGACCGATAGACGGACAGTGGAGGTATAATAAAAGGATCCCGGTGGGCACCTTTCTGGTACGAAACTCTAAAAATGAATAAATCATAAGCACCACAATACGCTGACATAGATATGTTAGTTATTTTTGTACAAAGTCAATTTATAAAGTTACCTCATTGTCATATCTATTCGATTTATTTCAACACAGACAACTTAGGAACCTGACCAGACTTTGCGCAATTTCACTTCAAGTTAAGCTGAATCCACACTATTTTAAAACTAAGGAATGAACAGAAAGACCTAGAATTAACCTATTTTTCTTCTTCTTCGTATGAGCTAGTCAGTATGGCCAACTCTGATAGCGGAATTTTTAGGCTGCCCTAGTCAGTTAGCTTTTATTTACCTGTAAAAGTCACTGACATTCTTAGCCTGAAATCTCTTAACTATACTCCCAGCTGATGTCATACTTGCTTAGATATGGAACCAAAGTATTTTAGATAGTTATTCTATTTTTTTCGTCGGTGTGTCTGTTTTTCTATTGAGAAAAAATAATAGATTTATGTACCTCACAAGTCCTCTATGCTTAAATGGGACTGGGCGGACATGTTTGCCACATGCCAGACCAAGCTGTATGCTAAGATCGCCACTGAGAGGGTTCCACAGGTCGTGACGCGGCCACCTGGCCATCCCAGACGGAGGTGGCGTGACGAACTGGATGTTTCGTCGGTGTCCTGGCTAGCGAATTCCCAAGATCGAGTAGTGTGGAAAGAAGAACGGCAGGCCTTTGCCCTGCAGTGAGATCAGACAGGCCTGATCTCATGAGCTACTTACTATACTATTATCTATTTATGACCTATTTACTATTACTATGACCTATTTTATTTTATTAGTAGACTTGAAAAAAAGGACGAAGATCTCAATTAGGTTACGTTTTTGTTTTAAAGATTTGAAAAGATCATAGAGTTCATATTGTTTTTTTTTTTTAATTAGATTTTAAATTTTTAACCACTAATGAAATTGCGATCATGAAAGTTTGTTTTGTTAAAGCTATAATTATATAGAATATAATAGGGGAATTTTGTTTAGATAACTTCTTATTTTATTAATCGACTAATTATTTGGGCGATGCTCGAACATTTCGCATGTGTTGATAAAATATAAATTATTTTTATTTAGGAAACAGACAGTAGAAAATGAAATAATAAAAATACAATGAATAATTCTCACATATGTGAAAACAAATTAATTGATGATTAAAAAGTTTGAGCGCTAGACGTCAGCTTTTTTCTCGAGACAATTTTATCAACATTATCCCGAGCGTAGCACGTACGTTAATTTAGCAACGGCCATCAAGGACTTTGTTATTAAATGTTATTATTGCAAAACGCGAAATGGTTTGCATAGCTTCACACCACACTCACCTATAACCTTTTGATAATCATACGGTCCTCAGCCAACGCACAACAGTACAATCAGCGAAAACATTCAAAATAAAACTCAACTCTCTCACTCTTTTTGAATTTAGAATAAAAAAGACAATGATTACTTTGTGTACCTGTGTATCTATATTTTTTGGGTTTATGTAAACTTTAGATTTTTTTCTTCCATAGCTATTGTTTTTTTTTCCTTTTGTGTTCGTTTTGAGCAACTATCTTTTCAAAATAAATGATTATAATTCTAGATCTTTTTTATTAAAATATTGAATGCGGCCCCGACGCGGTATCGTCTATTCCCATCCTGCAATGAAATGCAAGCTACCTATCTTTTATTCGCACTATTCAAATACTTAAATTTGATTCAATTTTATAGCAGATGCAACAGAAGATTAAAAACAGCGGGCCCTAGCAATTATTTTTAAGACATTTTACTAATTTATGTTGCTGACTATACAAACAGGTGGATATGTCAAATTGGAGCGTATGTGATGAAACGGTGTGGAGTAAGAGTAATAGTACGAGTCAGATCAGAGTTTCCAGACCAACAAGAAAGTCCATGACTTTATAGGATATTTAAAGTCCTCCTCATCGATTTCAATGATGGCGACCCTAGTTATTTTGTGTCTGTATTATGGGCCCTAATATGGCTTGCCAGACCAAATTTGGTTTAAAATACCCTATCGCATGAATTACAATAGAGTTGACCTGCATAATGCTAAGTATATGTATAGGAGGGCTTAGGGCTCTCTTTATGTGTTTGACGTTTTGCGTCAAGAGTACCGAGACGATCATTCTCGATCATATAACTTGCTTATTTGAACATGAACATTTATCTTTGATGGCCAAGAAGACCTTTGTGTAGCAAACTCTTTCCAATATGAGGGATCGATATCACAGGCGTTTAGGTGTCTTTTTAACACGTATATATAGTCTATATGCCCTCCAAGTCTAGTCGAGATACGTTGTGAATATTTTCCTAGTCTTAGGCCTCTTGAGACTGTGATTTCACACCCTTCAAACGAAAATACAGCAATGCTGCTTCACGGCAGAAATAGACAGACCAGTACCTGACTAAATACATTTCTTGTCTTCTTGACATTATTAACTTAGCCGTATAATATAAAACATAAAGGTAAGGAAAAAGATAAAGAAAGGTTTAAGTTACTTGTTCTTTTGGGAAAAAGTCCATAAAAATATTCGTTACTGGCAAATTAAAAAGATCATAATTAAAAAGATAGCTGAAGATTTTAGGCTGCCCAAAATCAATGAATGTTTTTTTATGAAAAAAATATCAATAATTTTTCCAAACGCAACATACTCACAGCAATTGATAAATTTTTACACAGTGGGAATTGAACACGCAAACGCTTGCAACGTCCAAACTCTTGCGTGAAGTTTTCAACTATGATCATCATACATTTTTTTACAGTAAGAAAGTTTACACCTTGCCAGAACAGAGTATCTTTGAAGGTGATATCTGACACATTCAAGTGGAAGAACGTTCATCGAATTAATATTCACTTTTCTAGTTCACATGCATTTTAGACGTGCACGGTGTAAGAGGTTTCAAGCTCCATCTTCGAAATCCAAGCCAATCTCATCTTGCGTGTGGTTCACCCTGCTGTATAACAAACGGGGCTCTGGGGGCCGGTCAAATGCGGCATAGCACCGCCTTACACCGGCACAACTAAATTCCCTGACCTCTGACGGTTGGACCCTGCGATCCCCAACTCATTAGCCCAGCGTGGGGATTATGTGCATATCTAGCTTTATTAGGGGAGGCCTTTAAACAGCAGTGGACTGATATAGGTAAGCTGGTGTGGTGTGTCACTTTAAGTGAAAGGTGAAAAATTTACCGTCTCATTCCATAACACAACATATCCCAAAATATTATTTGCAAATTATTTTTTAAAGCTAGAAAACAAGATCCTCGGAAAGCGCATGACCTCAAGATAACTTGAAAACAAATAATTAGCCGGAGCCGCCGTAGTATCGCGAGAGACGTGCCCACCTGTGCTTGTATACAGGTTTGAGGCATGCGCGTGACATCCGACAGTACACTAGGTACACCCTAAGCCTACTAACGAATAGTATAAAATATAAAAGTTAAATTATTACAAAAAAAAACGAAAATAAAAATAAAATATGCATCAAATTTCTGAATTTGTTAAATAATATTTAACAATAATAGGAATTATATACAAAAAAATACTGTTTGTAAAATGATTTTTTTAAATATAAAAAAAAATTATAAAATTTATTTTATATAATATATAGTAATAGTAGTAATATATATAGTAATAAATATTCCAATGAAAAATAATTCACCTTAACAATTCTAAATTACACCATAACACCGGAAAACTTAAGAGAACTGTTAAAAAACTTAAGCTTGAGTCACCTTTCAATTAAATTCTTTAATACGGACCTAAGTGTTTAATAATGTGCTTGGTTATACTCACGAATGACCCATAATAACATACTTGACAATTGGGGACTTGACAATTCAACGTCAATCACCTACCCATACAGTACCTACCTACCTTTTGTTATACGGACAAACAATACCTACCTTCGTGTATAATAATCGATGCCCAAACGAAGAACAAACATTGTTAGAGCGTTATCGTACCACACACATAATGTACCATTGTATCTACTGTCCAGCTTTATTTTATATTACTCATTTTTATTGAAATTAATACATATTTATAATATAATATCAGTTAAATATAATAATAAATTATAATAGGTTACAAATAAAATATTAAAGTGTTATTAATTATATAATTTTAATTTTTAAAATTATACACATATATTTTCTAGAATTTTCAAATATTACTTACGTAAAAACATTCATTCTAATGTGGTTGAGCAAATTTAAAACTTTTTGTCAGATTTGAATCATTGCAGTGAAAATGTGGAACATTATAATATTCGTTTAAGTACTACTTATTATATAAAATACTAAAATAGAAGTGCATTTTACGAGAAAAAATTGTTCAATAAAGTATTAAAAACCAAAAAGTGGCTGAAAAAAGTGTAACAAACAGGATTTAAACCAACATCAGTATGCTAAATTTGGACAGTTTCCATCCGATACTTAAGAAAAGCAACACGCTCATCAAAGCGCGGATATGGATGTACTGCGCATCTTCTCTCCACCTTGTGGTTGTGGCGACATGGTTGCTCTCCATCGACTTTACGAAGGCTGAGGATCCGACCCTCTGGGTGTATAGCAAGACAAGGTGGAAGATGATCACCTCGTGGTTTAATGTGAGTATAACCATCACAAATTAGATTATTTAATTTCCTTAAATGTTTCGTAATCAAAACACCTCCATTATTCGAAAAAGCTTATTTTCATAAGTTACGGGCCTACTCTAGTGTCGGAGTTTTTAGGCCAACCGAAGACTTCCGACATCACAACAAACGCACCCGAAAAAGTCAGGAAAAACTTCTTAGTATGACTTCCGAAGCCCGAAAAAGTTTCTATAAAATACGAGTATAATCGGTCACCCATCCAATCCAAATAGCCACCGGAGCGGATATATGAAAAATTAAATTATGTTTTAAGAACCACAAAATAAGCCACGGTACAAGTGCTTCTAAATAATATGGTACAGAAAAGTACAATCCCAGCAGTGGGACGATGCAGGTTTACAAAAAATAAATAAATATTAATTCTAGACATTATCATACCATGTAGCCAAAAACTAAGCCCAGGTTGTATAAAGGGCTAATGATAGATATAGGTACATTTTTTTTCATGTAGCCCTAAACTAAGCCCAGGTTTTATTAAGGGCTAATGATAGATATAGGTACATATTTTTTCATGTAGCCCCAAACTTAGCCCAGGTTGTATTAAGGGCTAATGATAGATATAGGTACTACATATTTTTTAAATACACATATTGCTTAGGGCTTACTTGTCAGTAATTTCTTAATAGTGGAAAATAACTTACGAACCGGTTGATGTCAAAATGAACGAAATAATTATTCAAATGAACGTTGAGAAAGGTCATGGTTTGTGTACAAATAAAAAGACTAACTCCCTCCTCGCGTAGTTCTCCTTCACGCCGAGGGTTGGGACTCCTTTCCTGGAATAGATTTTGGTGGACAATGTTACGCCACCCAGATCTTGTCGGCGCACTGCAAGGTTTCATAAAAATCGGAGTCTAAAGTGGTGCGGATCTCATCCGGCCAGCTTATTGGACTACATCCCCGCGGATTCTATCCTTTTCTATTTTTCAATTTTGCCCAAAAACACTAGCCAATATTCCTTATCATCATCATAACCACGGCCTTATCATTCATTCATCATCTACAGACTTTTAGGTACCTACATGCTGAGTTATATCCAACTTTTTCTACCAGTTACTCACGGCAGCATAACTAACCGTTATCATTGAAAGAATGAATCATCTCATCATCATCATCATCATCATCTTCAGCCCATATCAGTCCACTGCTGGACATAGGCCTCCCCTAATGAGCGCCATTGCGCCCTGTCCTGAGCTCGACGCATCCAGCTTCTACCAGCAGCCTTTCGCAGATCGTCACTCCACCTGGCTGGAGGGCGTCCTACACTACGTTTGCCGAGCCGCGGTCTCCACTCAAGAACTCGTTTACCCCAACGGTTATCGGTTCTTCGGCAGATGTGGCCAGCCCACTGCCACTTCAGCTTGCTAATTCTCTGCGCTATGTCGACAACTTTAGTTCTATGTCGGATGTACTCGTTACGGATTTTATCCTTCAGAGAAACTCCGAACATAGCTCGTTCCATAGCTCGCTGAGCGACTTTAAGCTGGTGGACCAGCCGTACTGTGAGTGTCCACGTTTCGGCTCCGTATGTCATGACGGGTAGGACGGACTGATTGAAAACTTTCGTTTTCAAACATTGCGGTATGGGTGACGAGAAAACTCGACGTAGTTTTCCAAATGCTACCCAACCCAGCTGAATTCTCCTCTTGGCGTCCTTTTCGAAGTAAAAGAAAAAAAGAAGTCGAAAGAATGAATGAATTATTATTTTTTATTTTTCTTAAGATGGAACATGCAACATGGTCCATCTGATGAACCTATTGGTTTGTAGGTCATGCATATTTGGAACGTTCTCTAGGATGCAACGCCCTGTGTCCAATCTAGCCACATGTACTTGTAATTTGACCGACACCTCACTCTTCAAACTCAAACACAGCAATACTGCTCCATGGCAGAAATAAGCTTTATTTACTACTATTAACTTTATAACGTCATTAAAATGATAATTAATTTCTAAAGAAATAAAACAAACTAAGACTTAATAAATATTAAAGTTAATTGGTGGTCTTAAAATTTAAATTTCTTCCAACATTCATTGTTATTTCCAAAACAAAAACAAAATGGTGAGTCCCTATTTGTTAGTTAGTCATACACAGAATACTAGACCTAATTTATAACCGACTTCAAAAAGGAGGAGGTTCTCAATTAGTCGGAACCTATTTTTTCGACTTTTTTTATGTATGTTCACCGTTATCTCCTTCAGTTGTAAACCGATTTTCAAATTAATTTTTTTTTTATTAAAAGAGTATACTTTACAGGTGGTCTCATATAAATTTTATTACTGAGGGATTGGTACTTTTCCCGGAAAACTCAAAAAACCTCATCCTCACTTGTAATTTTCGCCCTATGATCACCAATATCTGCGTCGATTGTAAACCGATTATCAAATTATTTTTATTTTATTTATTTTATTATACTTTAACTACAACGGTGACAAACCAATTACATTAATTAAAGATACACATTAGAAGACAAACCAATTACAGAAATTAAAGATACACACATCAAAATTCTTTAGGGCAAGGAAGAAGTGATTTATTTGTAGTCGGTTTTTTTTTTTAAAAGTCCTACTTGTTCAGCCGCAGACATCGCATTGAGATAAAGTATGCATCCCTTTCTAGCAATATGTTCTGTTCTATGTTCTGAACATCAACTCATACGGCTGATCTCTACTTTCTTATGTCCTTATATCATTTGCTAGAAAGGAATATTCTGCGCCAACCTCAGTGATCTCTGAAGATGTTTATCGCAGAAACGATAATATTTTATTCGCAATCATATCTAGTGGACTTCACAGCCATAGAGCACTTTAACTGTACGTTTCGTGCACTTGTGCACTTGCTCGAGCACTGTGTTTTATAAGCTTTTATTTAAATTGCATTTTAACTATGTATGGACGGGTGATATCTTGCAAATAAATTTTTTTAGCAGTCGAAGTATGGGAGGAGTGGTCGTTGGATGGTCTGAAAACTGGACACCAGATTTAGCCACTATCTAATACATAACAACCTAACCTAGTATTGGACCTAGATCCACTCCTGAACATAGGTTTTTAGCTCATACGCTAGAAAAACAAAAAAACGTTTATCATCATAACAAGCTTCTGTCCGTGACTCGACTCGCGTAGTAACGGTTATGTTATAAGAAATAACCTAATATGTCGTCCAAGTTTCATCTTAATACGTTCCAGAGTTGAATGGATTCACGCACAAACTTTCGCATTTAAAATTGTTTGATTATTCAATGTTGAATGCACGCATTGCTGAGTAAGCCTGTATTTTTTTTAAATAATCCAATAACTCTCCCTTCACTTCCAGCTGCTGACCTTCATCTACTTCCCCGCCAGCATCTACTGCGATTGGCGTGAGCTACGGGGAGAAGCAAGGCGGAAGCACGTGGAACTCCTCAACAAGGCCAGATATCTCTGCTTTACCAGTCTTCTACTGCCGACGACAGCCGTAAGAATTGTACCTAGCCTACCTAAACTAACTAACCGCTGGTTAGAGAATATAGTTTTTAGATAGGTAAATGCAGACAATTAACTTTAAAATTTGTGTATATTTCGGGCGATCAAGATTTATTTAGTAAGGGACTTTCCCTGGGTATAATTATTATGTTGCTAGACGGTCACCAGCCGGGATTTACTGTTCAAATTCTTGACAAGACAAATATCAACACGTGCCATAATATTGAGCTCTCGTGCAAATATTGCAAAAAACTAAAAACTTTGTTGACTTCAAATAAACTGAAAATTTCCAACTAATGTATGGCTAATACAAAAGGCTAATAATGATAATAATATCGCTAAATTTGAATAAATTCTTGGGCGTGCGTATTTATTTGATCAACTTAGTTTAACGCATACATTTATATTACTTACTAGCGGTCGCCCGCGGCTCCGCCCGCGTGGATGTCGGTTACCGCTGCAAAAAGCCTACCCAGGAAAGACACGGTCAGCAAAATGATTCCCAGGTCAATTCACAGACACCGACAGTAACATTGACGACGCAGTCATTATCCGCAGGCTGCACAGATTGTCTTTCTGTGTATGTTAAGTTGTTAATGATGAAAATATTTAAATGTAATTAATACTAAGTTTTCACTTCTGCCGGCAGTCCCGGAGCGCAACCCGTTGTTTAAGGATAGATAACTAAAGCGATTATTGTAGAGCTTCTCCATAAACAACATTTGACGTTAAATTATTTTCAGGTAACAAAATATACTGATGGTCGGGAGCCCCGACCCGTGATAGGGCAACGTAAAGTTGCCCATGCGTAAAACATTCTTTTCGTAAATCAATTCCTACTAATTTGAATGTTTGGCCCTGGGATTTGTTTATCGTTAGTGCGAAAGAAATTTTTACTGGAAATTACACGTACCTTTTGAAGGGTATAGGCAAATCAGTAGGGATCATGGGTATTCTTGGTATATGAGCTAATTCACCAGCTGCAGGGCCGGTGATAATCTTCGCTACTATTAAATTATCTTTTAGCTCCTTTATAAGAAGTCTCGTGCCATTACACATGTTGGGGGGGCTTAAATTTCTGAGAAGCATTATCGGCGTGCCAACTTTTAACGACAGTTCATGAGGTGGTAGCCCAGCGGGGTTCAGAGAATTTAAAAATTCCTGGGGGTAGTGCACAGCGTCCTCGATGTTAGTGACGGTGTCTATGGATTTATAGCACTTAACTTCACCCGGTACTTTCTGCATAATTAAACTGTTTATTTCGTTGACTGTTTCATTCCTGGGAGAAACTATTGCTCTACAACACAGCCAACGAAAATCATTTTGATGTAAGTTTTCGATGTCAGGATATATAGCATCTATCAGACTATCTAAATTATGGACTATTTGGCCTAGAGACTCATCCAAAGTAACCGCATAATCGGTGCCCAAATTTAAAGATGGAAAAATTCCTTCTCCAAGTTTCAGCAGCTGTTGTGGAAAATTGCTATGCGTATTTCCATGTAGATGAGCTCTCATATTGGTGCGCAAATTCAAATGTTGAACAGATGTCCAAAGGTGAGACGATTTTAAACATGCCTTCATAATATCTGCTCGCGTACCTCTGTTGACGACTGGAAGCGTTTGTCGGAAATCTCCAGCAAATACAAAAGTGATACCACCCATGACATTAGCAGAGCTTCGGAGGTCTTTTAAAGTACGGTCCACGGCCTCCACATGAGCTCTATGACTCATGGTGCATTCATCCCATATTACCAACGACGCGTCTTGCAGCAACTTACCAAGAGGCCCATTTTTCCGAATAGAGCACGTAGACCGTTGATCTAAAGATACGGATAGCGGGAGTTTAAACGTAGAGTGAGCAGTTTTTCCTTCGTTCAAGAGAGTTGCAGCAATTCCTGACGAAGCAACTGCAATCGCTATCTTCCCTGATTGCAGTTGCTTAGCAAGTATCAAATTTGCGAGAAAAGTCTTTCCGGTGCCTCCTGGTGCGTCCAAAAAAAATAATCTCCCCATGTTATTGTTCACGCTGTCCACAATAGTCTCATAAGCATGTCTTTGATCTGGTACTAATTTTGGCACATTGTCATTAAGAAACGCTGTTAGATCATTTCTGTTATACTGTTGTACCATTGTGTCAATAGTATTATTCTGGGTACGAACGGGAGAAGGTAATCCAAAATCACTTAAATTTTTGTCGTTTAATTCTAGAAGTTTGTTTTCTATTTCGATTAATCCTTCATTATAAATGACTTCAGTGAAGGGTAAAGTGTTATCCTGATTTTGTTGTCTGATACGATGTCTAATATCTTCACAGAACTGATCTTTGAAAGTATCCCATAACTTCAATGGTTCCGATGGTTGACAAAATAAAAGTATGACTACGAACAACTCCCTTAGTTTTTTTGGACAATGTGATAACGAAGCTTCGCTTAAACTGTTACCCCAATGGTCATCGTTTTCAAGTAAACCTCGGTCACGGCAAGCTGCTTGATACGTCTCTTTGACAATACCGTTTACAGTTTTAAGGTATGCAAATGAGGTCGGACCGCGTACGTGGTGCAGTAGAGTCCTAAGATAAAAACACTCTGATTGGGATGGATGTATCCCGTAGACTCTACCTAAAGCGGTATCTTTTTTTATCCCCGGATGTTCAACTACATCTTCACCACGCCTCCTTCTAGTGAATTTATTATTTGCCCATGTATAGTATTGCGGGACTTCATGATACAGAAGAGTTTTCGCGAATTCATCTTCATTACAGAGAGCAAAAAATGCCAGTAATGTTGTATTGCGTGGGTTTTGGACCACTTGATGAGCTGTCCCTGGTGTAAAATACACCCTTTGACCGTTCTCTAGATGAACGGCCAAATGCACTACAGTAGGATGCCGGTCGTGAACGGGAAATTCAAATAAGCGCCAGACAGCTTCAGATGTGCTTATGTACCTGCCATTTAAATAGTTTTCAACCTCATCGTGTGGGTTTCTAAGGCTAAAAGTTGCCTGATCTGAACCTTTATTTATATACTTACATATATATTTAATGGCTTGGACAGAGTGGCAATACTCCACGTTTATATGAGCGTTAAAAGTCTTACATAGTAGCGGGGAGTATGGAACAATCCACCTATTATCTATCGTCACCATGTTGCCCCTGATTTGTAGCGTAGTGCTCCGACCGCCATTTCCTGTATCGCGCCTACGATAAACTGGATACCCATCCTCTCCGGTCTGGGTATCGTTCATGAAACGGCGAGGGTATTTTTTTGTGCAGACGCCGTTCTTCATGCATGGTGCAGCTAAATTATGTTCTCCGCAGGGTCCATGTACCATATTTTTAGTTATAATGTCGTGTAGTACCGGATCAATTTGTTGATCGGGTAGCTCCGCAACTATGACACTGTCGATCTCATCTGGTTGTATTTTAGTTTCTAGCCAGAAAAGCAAATGACAATGAGGTAAACCGCGCTTTTGCCACTCCACACTTGCCATATAACATTTTACTTTACCGAATATCTGTTCTTTGACAAATAATTTTATGAATTTCTTCATCTTTAAATGAAATACACGTGAAATTATGTCATGACGGTCGAAAGACCGTTGTCCTGGTAGCAGCTCCGCTTTAATTTCAGGCCATTCGGGGTTACATGTAAAAGTGACAAATAAGTCAGGTCTACCATAATTTCGGACGTACGTCATCGCGTCCTGCGTTTTCTCGTGCATGAAACGCGGAGAACCCGTAAATGACGATGGCAATATGACATGTTGACCGATATTTGTTGGGTCAACATTTGCGTCATGATTTAAGGCATCTCTGAGATGAATGTAGTCATCAGCCCTCAGTCTTTGTTGATTCCGAGAAATATAATTTAATCTTTCCGATATCATTTTCGCCATCATGTCAACACAATATTGACTAAATAAGTCTCTGTAATAATGTAACGGATTAAAAGAGTTAGTTCTAAACATTAATCTAAATGCATAAAATTGCATGCACGAAACAGTTTTATTACGCGCAGAACCCTGCTGAGGGATAGTCAAATAATAACCGTCTTCTCCTGTCGCAAACATTATAGGATACTGTAGTGGATCATAGGACCGATGTAGCTCAGAAACTCTTTTGAGCTGTCCGTCTCTACCGTGTAAGACTATATCCCTGGGACCTTTGTCTTCATCGACCAAGAGAACGGCTACCTCGTTTACAGTAGGAGCATTATATCTGCCTCTGTGTGCTGTCTGTGGAGTGCGATCTGAATGAATAATTAACTTTAAATTATCTGAAGAGTTAAGTTCTAAGTTTTGTTTAAAACTTCGTATATACACGTTATGATTATTCAAAGCGGTCTGTAATTCACGAATTAAATCCATTTTTAAGGTTGGTGCGATGCTTGATCGCAACGATAACTGGTCTGCATCCGAAATAAAATATATTTGCAAGAACTGTGGGTTTTGGCCTGACGGTGGTAAAAGGCTACCAATGAGATGATACACCTGTCCTTCAATTTTAAAAGTGGGCATAAAATTTCCTTCCCTGATTTCTTTTGCGCCAAACGAAGTCATTTGAAAAAGACTATTGTATCTACGTATGTTTGTTAAAAAATGACCAGATAATGGATGGTTATTAGTTAAAAGATTTTTTATTGGTTGTGGTGGCTCCTGAAGGTTAGGAAGACAAATTTTACCTGAAGCACAGCACATACCATTAGGTTCGTCTGTCCATTTATTGGCAGAGCAGTTAGAGCAGATCTTATTCATGACTCCGATTTGGACGGACGCTTGTTGTGCATAATCAACCTGCGGATCATATCTGAAAGCCAGTCTGTTGCTGTTAGCTAAAATTCGATTGCGAACTGTGTTTGTGGACAACTGCTGTCTCTCTGCTTGAGCTCTAAGTCGCTGCAAACGCTCGACACTCGACTCTCTTTCGCGCAACTGAGAGGTCCTTATATTTTGTTCATGAAGACGTTGGGAACGCTCCAGCCTCGACTCTTGAGCGCGTAGCTCGGAGGTTCTCAGACTTTGTTCGGCAAGGCGTTGCGAACGCTCGACACTTGACTCTCGTTCGCGTAAGTCAGAGGTCCTTACATTTTGTTCATGAAGACGTTGGGAACGCTCCAGCCTCGACTCTCGTGCACGTAACTCAGAGGTTCTCAGATTTTGTTGTGCAAGGCGTTGCGAACGTTCGACACTCGACTCTCGTGCGCGTACCTGAGAGTTTCTCTGATTTTGTTCAGCAAGGCGTTGTGAACGTTCAGGTGAAGATTCTCCCATACGACGTATTCTTGCTGCCCGTGCTTGAGAACTATGTTTAGAAAGTTGAGACCTGGCTCTCTTAGGCATTTTCAAATGTTTAAGAAAATGTTAATAGCGTGTAATAGTCTAGCTCTGAAAAGAACTGTTATTTAGCCCTGAAAAGAACTGTTGGTTAGCCCTGAAAAGAACTGTTGGTTAGCCCTGAAAAGAACTTTTGTTTAGCTCTGAGAAGAACTTTTGCGTAGGTGTAGTTTTAAGAACGAAATCTAAAAAAAATCGCACGAAAATTATTAGACTTCGCGCACGACCGCTGCGTAGGGAGCCGACCTCGCTTACTCATAGATCTAAACTCCCCTCCCGCACGCGCACCCCCGCCTTGGTGACGCCCACTTCGCAACGGGCCGTGCAGCAGAAATCGTAATATTTTAATTTCGCCATAATTTCAAAACCAAACGTCCAATTTTAATCATTCAAAGACCAAATATTATCTCCATAAACTGTTCTTAGTGATGAAATTATTTTGATTGACATTTATTTTGATAAGGATTAATAGCATGAGTAAAATAAACGCGTTTAAATGTAGTCCAAAAAAATTCAAGATTTTTAAATAAAAAAATGGTTGCTGTGCCTCACTCGACATAGATGGGTATAGTGTGTCGCGGACTTTTTTATAGATATTTATAAGATCTACAATTAATTAGAACATTTTATGGTTCTATCTTTTATAGTTTAGGCAGCGTACGCAAAATAAGTAACTTTTCTGGTTGATTTTTTACACCTTGTGTCTGAAAAACCCAAATATCTTACGGAACCCTATTTTTTTCCAAAATAAAATATAGCCTATGTTACTCGTGGATAATGTAGCTTTCGAATGGTGAAAGAATTTTTAAAATCGGTCCAGTAGTTTTTGAGCCTATTCAGTACAAACAAACAAACATACAAACAAAGTTTTCCTCTTTATAATATTAGTGTAGATTTCAACCGAATTAAAACTCTCATTAACTTTTAGTAATACGGCTCAAAAGTACAAGCTAATATCCGTTTTACTATTGAAATGGTAAACATATCCGAAAGGCATATTAGCCAAACTGCGGCACACAGGATTGAGCAATTTCCACCAAGGTCTGTTTGCCGGGCAGACTTGCATAATCCAACTCGGCGCGATCACTTTCGTCAAGTTCATGGCCAAGTCTCGCTTACCATGCATTTCCACTGAATTAACATGAACCCAGCTCGTTGATCGTTTACGTTTTGTCAAGAATTGTGTTTTCACTATGTGAAGGAAGTAGACGGATATTGAGACAGTAGCGCGACTGCTCGATTGACTAGTTTGATTATACTGTATTAATGGAACATTGTTTAATGTCCTCACGGTTACTGCTACACTGGCTGTAGTCGCTGTGCTGTTTCACTTATTCGATAATTTGCTTGAAACTAATGTTTCGCTTGCTGGTTTGTCTTCTTTACTTAGCGTAGGTAATACCTGGTGTTTTTCTCCTCGAGACGTTGTGGACTGTAGTAGGTCGATCGGTAGTCATTAAAATTTATGTTTTAAGCAAAAACGAAAATGACTGATGTGCCTTTTCTACGGCACTGCCATGTGGAATGTCATTTCATTATTATTATCATCATCATCAACCTGTAAGCACTGCTAAATATAGGCAGTTTCAACAAGAATGGGGATAGCTGCATACCTATCCCACAATGAGCTTGCTGGTTCAGGATTGCAGGGATCAGCTTCTCGCATTGCCGACGCTCTGCCTGTGGGTGGTCAAGAAATTGCCGATGTTAGGTTGCACTACGCCGTAATCAGCCAGCTGCAAGATCATTATTTGGCAGGGTGTACCACGGGTATGTAAGTTACATACCCGTGGTACACCCTGCTTGGGTTCCAAAGAAGAATTTTGAAAACCCATACTACACACCTTAACATAATTGAAATACTGAATTTCTGATTTTAGTTCGGAGATATTCTCTTCTGGAGAGTATGGAACAAAGATCGAGAGCTAATCGCGCCACTGGCAGTGGACAGCATCGTGCCGTTCTGGACACAGCACTGCATGCACACCGTCTCCTTGGTCTGGATCCTTATGGACCTGGTCATGGTTCCGAGGGAGCGACCTAAGGATATGACTATGGGCATCACATTGCTGACAGCATTCTTGACAGCTTACATGTTTGTGTAAGTTGAATTGTATTTATTTGTCACCTACTTGTGCTTATGGGGGGTATGAAGGATTCCAAATACTGGCCCGGGGTACAGTCTGCTAACTCCTACAACAAACAAATGGGGCTCTGGCGGCCGCTGCTACACTGGCACAGCTAAATTACTTGAACGCCAACGGGCAGCAGCGTTCGCAAGAAACTGCGCCCTGCGATTCTCATACCAAATGACTAACATGGGGACTATATCCCATTTATTAGGGGAGACCTGTCTAGCAGTGAACTGATGTAGGCTGGTGTTATTATGGTTTTATGTGTGTATTATATATATATCAATAATTATAACTATTATTGGAAAGCCTTTCCAATCACGGTCAATTGTTTTTTTTTCTGTTATGTATGGTCGGGTATGTTGACGTTGTATTACGCATATTCCATGTGGAAATGTTTTTCTTTTATAAGTATTCTTAGTTCAGTAATTTGCCTAATTACTTTTAGAAAAGATTCTTCCCTTATTTTATTTTTCTCTTTTTCAGTTGTATAGACAGCTGTCTCAACGGTGAATTCATCTACCCTGGCTTGAAAAACTACACGGAGCTCAAAAACATTATACTTTTGATCACGTACATTTATGTAGAAAACTTTTTCTACTATACTAGTCAATTTCTCATTGTCGATATGGTTTGGGGTACAAATCGACACAAGAAAATATCTTGAAGAGGAGAATTGAGCTAGTCATCTGAATCATTAGAAGATTTGACGACTGGTCATGATTTTCCCCAAGAATATCATTTTTTATTTATTATTTTAGTGTTAAATAATAATACAATGAAAGTGATATTAGAATTTAGTTTAAATTTAGCGATTTGTGATCGATATGTTTCAATGGCCGCAGTAATATAAAAGCCATAAAATCAAATAAAAAAAGAACAACAATTGATAATCTGCACAGACAAAAGTCACATTATTTGGATATCTCGGAGGCCTTTAGGTGGCCTACAAACTCCAACACGATAGTTCGCCATTAGTAATTAGAATAAACGTTTAAAAAGTAGACAGCTATTTCTTCTACATTTGCAAAGACCCTATAGTGCACATATTATGTGCCATGAAACCCTTGACATAGCCTGAATGGTTAGCTAAAAGGTTTTATAGTGTGTTTTTTCAATGATAAATTTATGTGATAAGACCCCTGGACATTTTGAAAATCTTCTTCTATTCTTCATGGCCTACATGGAATAGCTAATGTCTAAAATGTATTATTTCAATTCATCCTTATCACACAATGACAATGCTAAAATCTACTTGCTACGGAAGATTTCGGAGCAAGTAACAGAAAACAGGTACTTTGACTAAGAAATAACAGCTTAGGATGCACGGAGACCCTACTAATTTGGGAAATCATACATCAGACGAACATAGAACCTCCAATTTTTTTCCTCAAGAACAATTTTTTGAACTCGGTTAAAAATACGTTTTGTTCTCTAATAAAGAAAATACATAAAATCATATCTACTGAGGGAGCTAGACGGAGCATCAGTAAAAAGTTTGTACTTAACTGTATTTTTATTGTTATTTTTATTGTTATTAAAATAAATAGATTGTAAATTAAAAATGATAGAAAATTGTATTCATGTTTTCATTTTCTACTTTGTTTTTTCCATACTTAAATACGACTACTGGAGAAGATTTCATGCGATTTTTGAAGGACAGAGTCCAGGGTCAGGGTCATGGGCCATTTCAAATGTCTCTTATGACGCTGAAGAGCAGCAATAATACTGGTTTGAAGTCATACTCTCTCCAGAACCTGGCGAGGCACAAGGATGTATACCTGAATTTCTGGCCAGCGGGTATAATCTACAGACAATTTAGGGAAGCGGTGCAGAAACGAAACCCCTTAATAATTTAGATAGTTAGATAAGATATTTATTATACACCACATACACCAGAAAAATTAAACAATTTGCAGGAAAATTTACAATTTAAAAAACAAGATACAATAACAACAGCCCAGTCTTATTGCTAAAAGTGATCTTTTCCAGACAACCTTAGTTTAGTTTAGTATTATAGATCTTTAAATACATTAAATGTGTATGTTAGTCCTTAAGGTATTTATAACTATATATGTGAGTAGGTCTCATGTTGCGTCAAATAAACATTATAATTACCTATGAATAAGACAATAAACCTCCACATTTTCGCAAAAAACTTGTCATTACTACAAGAGCGTCCTAAAAACAGATAATAGTATTCGTCAAGGCTTTTTCTTGCATTACAATTAAACTGTCAGTGATGAAACTGCATTCACTTATAATTGGAAAATAAATGGTGACCTCTGCTGTTTCATTATAATGTGATCCTACTTATGATTGCAGCTCAATGTTAACTTATTTATGAAACACTAGCTTATGTCCGCGGTTTCGCTCGCATATTGCCGGGATGAATTCAAATTCAAATTGGTTTATTAATACAAGATATAACATTACAGATTTATCCAATGCGTTATACCTAGCTAATTTTGCAAAATAAAAAGTATTCTATATGTTAATGCAGGTTACAAACTATGTATACTAATTCCAAGTTTCAAGTTTCATCCAAATCCCTTCACCCTTTACTGAGTTGAGAGGGGACATACTCATCATCATCATCTTCATCAGCCTATAGCAGTCCACTGCTAGACGTAGGCCTCTCTTAATGAGCGCCATTGCGCCCTGTTCTATGCTCGACATTCATACTCACACACACACAATCTTTTGCATTTCCGGTATATAGATACCTTTTAGGTGTCGAAAAATCATTATTTAACCAAGCTTAAACTATTATATTATCAATAGGATCAAAATAAAACTTTATTTTCCACCAATAAAATTATATATGTTTGCTTATAAGTATGGAAATTTATGCAAAGAAAATTTGTCTACACGCTATCCAAGACTTTCGTCCAAGACTCGGACCTTTTTCATCATCAGCTTATAGTCCACTGCTGGACATTGACCTAATGAGTGCCATTGCGCCCGCCCTCAACTTGACGCGTCCAGCTTCTACCAGCAACCTTTTGCAAATTATTACTCCATCTAGCTGGAGGACGTCCTACACTACGTTTACCGATTCGCGGTCTCCTGTCCTCGGACCTGTAGAGGTAATAATGCACTGCTGAGTTTAGGCAGAAATGTGGGTTCAAGTCCCGTGTATTAAGTATAACAAATTTAGTTATTTAATTCTATACAAATCAGACTGTACAGCGAAAATAAACATTCTATTTATCTTTGTAAGACATCTCGTGTACCGCACACTTGTCGCAATCCTTCAAAATAGAGATGTACAAAGAACTCAGACAGACACTTGATAGAAAAGAGGTATAGGGTACGGAGTCGTAGAATATAGACAGTTGCAGCGGTCTCTACATAGATGCTATAAAGAGCTCTAGAGAGCTTTATAGATTTTACGAGTATATTATGGATTTCATGCTTTTGAATTGTGTGTCCCGGGTTGCAGCCTGCTAACTAACAAACGGGGCTCTGGCAGCTGGCTGCAGTCAACGTATTAAGGTCTGCAAATATTGCTATACTAAAATAAAAATACATCTTTTTAAGCCTCCGTCCAGTTGATGGATGGGTTGCGTCGTAGGGCTCGTTCCTAAAATGCGTGACCGAGTAATACTTTGTTATCAGAACAATTAATAATTAACATTAGGTGTGGCCACTGCTTGCTCGATCTTCAAGTAATTCTGCAAATATTATTTACTTACCTACTGCAGTGGCGCAGCGACCCAAAGTGGATCATGGCATGAAACCAGAGTTCGACCGAGAATCCGGTCTCATGCCGCTTCTGTCCAAGAATTATTTTATTTTATTTTTTGGCAAAAAGAAAGATTTACCGCAATATACTAGGGCCAATAAAAAGGGAGGATTGACGTGAAGAATTCGCGAGAACTTCTGCAAAGATTGCTATACTAAAATAAAAAGGCGTCTCTATCGCCACAATCACTTGCTCTACGACAATACGTGTCGAGAGTTCCGCTTTGTTCCTAGAACTAACTTTGCGAGAAGTTGGCCGACAACAATACGATGCCAATGTGTGTCTGTTACTTCTTTGCTTTTTATTCAAAGTACCGCATTCAAATCGAAACGTAGAAGTTCACTAAAGAAAGAAGTTGTACATATTAAACGCTCCTGGAAAAAAACTTGATTGTTCGTAACAGAACTGTATAAGAAATAGCTAAATAAACTAATAACATAAATTATTTTTCTGAAAAAAATTAAACCGACTTCAAAACCAAATAAGCAGTCAAAAGCGAAAAATAAATTAATATAATTATTGTAAGCGCTACCCACTCATCTATTCGAAGTCGGTGCCTTAAGCCAAGTCTAAGTCTAGTTTTAAGTCTAGTTTTTGGAGGTAGTAGAGTTCTTTGTGGAGGGCTCGTCCGGGTAAGTACTGCCACCAGGCGTTGCATCGTAGAGCACGTTCCGGAAAAATTTGATCTACGATGCAATGCTTTGTGATAAGTAATGGTTACCACTTAGCATCAGGTGGGCCATATGCTTGATCCATCTTCAAATAGTATTAAAAATAAAACGGTAGTAAATAGATACCATGTATCTATTTTAAGTATACTGCTAGCAGTAAACTTATTATAAGCTGGTGTTGTTGTTATTGTAGTTGTAGCATTAGCAAAAAATGGTCACTACCTGAATGGGTGAACACTGAACACATTCCATCCAGACAGTGGTGACCCGAACGCTTCTGTGTTCCGGAACTGAAGTTAACATTTTGTTTTCGGCTTCGTTACGTTATTGTCGGAGGTCTTTATCGGCTTAACTCCAGCACCAGTTTTGATTCAAAGTAGATAAAATGTGTGTAATGAACCTGCTTATTAGCAGACAAAATGCTGGGAATGCTATAGGTACACGCTTACGTTACTAGGAGGGATGCTTATGAAGGTACCTACTCAGATATGAAAAGCTCAAGTTTCTACTTATTAAACTTATAGTTACAAATGTTCCAGGTAAGACTCAAACTCAAAATCTCTTTATTTAGTAAATATATGATCACATAAAATTTTATTGTCTGTAAGATAGGTGTTTATAAATAATTTATTGAGGTAGGTACCGCATTTATAACGATTCCAAGGCGACCAAGCTCTAGTAGAATCAGCAACAATAGGTTTTTTAGAGTAGATAATATTTTTAGTAAGAAGTTTTTTTATTTGGTACAAAACTCGCTTTTTTAGCACCAGGCCACTTTTGCAATAAAAGTACTTAAACTCAAGACATAACTTTCTTAACAATGCAATTAAAACCAAACTAGATATTATATTTTCTGGTCTTATTTTACCAGGATTTCATTTTTCAACATTTTCATCAGAAATTTTCAAATCGTTTAACGTATTTTTAAGTGTTCATTAGCTTCATTTGAATAAAAAAAAATCTGCAAAACAGAATTGGTTTAAAAAATGACCTTAATCCTGAAAATGAACGTATGTTAATTTTTTTAATATACGTAGATTGTACACGTTTTAATGGGGAAATAGAAAAATAAAATTATATAATTGAGCAAAAATAACGAAAAATCTAATCAGCTAGGTATGGTGTCAATCCGATCCTACTTCCTACTAAAATACTATCCTACCAATTTTATAAATGCGAAAGTTTGTGAGTATGGATGGATGTATGGATGAATGTTTGTTACTCTTTCACGCAAAATCTACTGAACGGATTTGGATGAAACTTGGAATATACACAGTTTGTGACCTGGATTAATAACCATACCACTAACTAGCAGATCGTTCTAAACTACGTTTGCCGAGCCATGGTCTCCACTCAAGAACTCGTTTACCCCAGCGTTTGTCGGTATTTTTGGATGATATGGCCAGCCCACTGTCATTCCAGCTTGCACGATGTCGACAACTTTAGTTCTGTCGGGTAGTCTCGATGTGGACCCTTTACTACTCCAAGCATAAAAAAAATTTTTACTCGATCAATAAATAAAAATTGCTTCAAGTCAATTAAATTGCTCATATTTTTTCGGGTATTCCATAGAGAAAGTAGTTTGAGTAGATACTGTTGGTACTTATGTAAACCTACAAAGCTATGCTTTTTCTCATTAAGTATTCTGTTCATTCTATTAATATATCGCTGGAAATAAGTAAAAAGGCTAGGCGTGGACAAATTAACACCAATTAGTTACTTTTCTCGTGAAATTAAGAAGTGAAAATGTTAAATGGACATTTTCTTTGAATTGTGCTTCTTTGAAAATTAACATGTTTTATAACACAAGGCAGTACCAAATGTGCATCAGTTCAAAGGAAGGTAATTAAATTTTTTCATGATTTTACTTATATAATTAATATAATAACGCGTCGTAGAAATTTCGTCGTCGTTTCTGGGTGTGTTGTAGTTTTGAGGCCTCGCCGTAGGTACATGCCAATGTAGATTATGCCTTCCAAAGCATGGCAGTGCTTCTATAAACTACTTAATGTTCAATCTTTTTTTATGAGTACCTAACTGAAGATGAAACAAGCACATCGTCCACCTGATGTTGAGCGGTAACCATTACTTATAACAAAGATCTACATCGTACGTCACGCATGATCGTCATGTGTGATAACTTTGAGGCATGAAGGTGGTATTTTACTTTTATTTTTATCCTTCAATCCGAAATTCAGCAATGCTACTTTACATTATAAATAGAAATGGTGGAATTACTCCTCCGTATGAGCCGTTCACAATGAACTTTACTATTCCATTACTACAATTCTACTATTTCCAAGTGTTTTGATAAATAAGTAAGATCAGCTAAGAACATCGAAGCCCAGGTGCTCAAAATGATTATACTTAAAAGATGATAAAATTAAAAATGAACATGAGAATTATTTATATTGGTTGTTCGTGCCTACATAGCAAAACTACTTTAGTAATATCGTTTACCCTAGCTCAACCTCAAAGCCCAAGTTTGGAGCTTCTCAAAGTACTATGATAGCTTCTTACATAAACTTATTCTTGCGTTAGTGCTCACTGCTCACTATGAGCGGTACTTGTTCCAAACTATGCAAGCGCTGGTAGATTGTTACTCGGAACTCGATTCCTTCTGGTCAACGTTTATTTTGGTAAATGAAGTGTAGGACGTCCTCCGGCCAGGTGAGGTGACGATCTGCGAAAGGCTGCTGGTAGAAGTTGCCTCGAGCTTAGAACAGGGCTCAATGGCGTTTATTAGGGGAGGCCTATGTCCAGCAGTGGACTGCTATAGGCTGATGATGATGGTGTTAAATGTTTATTTGTTGATCGAGTGAGCTTATTCATTGAAGTTCTCAGTGACAACATGGATGTTTTTGTTTTATGGATTTATGTTAAAAAGCATAACATTTGAACCACTTATCCAATATGCATGAAGCTTAATACTACGTCATTGGTGATTTGCTGTGTATCATGAAGATTTGCCGGGAAGCATACGGCGCTCAGAAGCAATATGCCCGCAGATTATCTTATTGTGCATATCAGGTGAAGGTAACGCTGTGCAAAGCGTATTGCAAGAGTTTTACAAAATGCCACATACAGTTCATCCAATCTTTAGGATTATTAGTTGGTAATCAACCTATGAAGTTCATAATTAATAATGAATTTTGCATGTGCTCGTAGGTAAGGTTGTAGATACTAGTGATAGAAGGCTGTTGGTGCATACAGTGAAAAGATTTTCCTATATTTGGTTTGTAACTCAACGAAGCATGAACCGATTTGAAAATATTCATTGATTTTATTCCGTAGAGTGTAGATTATGATTATACATAATATTTGGCTAGATTTTTTAAACGGTCAAAAAATGAGTGTTTATGTCACTAGGCCTTTTTGTGGTGTTTGTGCAACGATAGTGTAAGTTTCCAGGATCGTTGCAACAAATAAAAAAACTACCGACTAAGTGCGAGTCGGACACGCGTACGAAGGGTTCCGAAATACAGAAGACGGCCCCACTAAAATTAACATTTTGCTCTGTTTTTAGTATTTGTTGTGATAGCGGCTACAGCAATACCTAGTGTAAATTTTGACTGTATGTTTTGTTTATGAGATCCAACCTAGTGACAGACAGTCAGACTGACAGACAGACAGTGGAGTCTTAGTAATAGGGTCCCGTTTTTACCCTTTGGGTATGGAAACCAAAAAACGTAAAATGCCAAAAAAGATCCGCTGAACACTAACATTAAATGAACATTAGCGGGACAAATGTTTGTATGTTCTGTAGATGTATGTATGTATTTACAAAAAAAAAAATGATATGTGTAGCATATCAATCATGTGGGAACCACACTAATACAAACTCTGCTTAGTTTGGGGCTACATCATGGTGTGTGATTACGTCCCACATTATTTATTAAGTTTGTGTTTAATGACTCTATATGGGGTATCATTTATTTAATACACTCTATAGACAATTACAATAAAAATCTAATTCAACTTCTATGTACTCTATTAATAAAAAATAACTGAGTAGAAAATGAAAGTATCATTTTTTACTCTTGTAACATCTTTGTAAGATTGAATAGCAAAGTGGGACACGAAGGCGTAAGGTATAAATAATTTGAAATTCTTCTTTCATGCGAGGGTATAAACTACCAACACCCTACCCTTCGCATAATCAAACATATTTATCACACAAATAAATGTTTGTGTTGGGTAAAGGTGTATCCACACTGTGGGGTTTTACGCATATATGTAAAGAATTATATCCCTCTGAAGTAAGTGCAACCTAAACATAGGAACTACTTCGCAACTTCCAGCCTACTTCAGGGGGACATAGATACGTTATGACCATTGTTCTTACATATATGTAGATATATAGAAAAGAAAATAAATAATAAAAAATTTTTTTTTTTTTTAAACTTAGAAATAATTCTTTACAAACCTAGTTATTGTTATCTAAAAAAAGTCTAGTATAACGTACGCTATAAAAACGCAAAAAATTCTAGTCTTAAACCGCCTTACCCTTACCTTATTACCCTTTTTAGAGGCCGTTTTATCTAATACGAAAGACTGAAATATTCGTAATTCTACACGAGAATGTACAATCAATGTGTCAATGTGGAACTTACCTTGTGAGAATTCACAAAATAAGAATACAATGGAGTTGATTTTTACACAAAAAACAGAGAATTAAGATACAATAGAAGGAAATAGGATTAAACAAGGAACAGAAGGAAGATTTGTAACAAAACAAACTATTTATAGGACAATACAAAGGACAATACATTCGCAAATATATTTACTGTATTTATAAGTTAGGCTTATTTATTATTTCCCTAAATATTTCTTGATTTAATAGAATATTTAATAGAATAAAATGAATGACAGACATTTTCACATAACATCATATAGCCCTAAAGCAGTACCCAGAGTTTGTGTTATGTTGTGATATAAGTATGTTCATATAAACACATAAAAAACACCTAGGTCCGAGACAAATCATAAAAACATTTGTCCCATAGCAGGAATCGAACCTTCTGCGCCGCAGAAGTCGTCAACATTTCGGTACCTACAAATCTACACCAACCTATATCAGTCCACTGCTGGACATAGGCCTCCCTTAAAAAAGGGCAATATGCCCATAATCTCCACGCTGGGCATTCGGGTTGAGGATTACAGGGCACAACTTCCCGCACCACCGACACTGCTGCCCGTCGCCAGTCAGGTAATTTAGCTGTGCCGTTAGTTTGTTAGTTAGCAGAATGCATCACGTGCAGGTGAGGTTGGCTTAGGGATCCAAAGATGGGGGTTAGAACCCCTTACACCCCTCCATACATGTCCAGTGGATTGATAATTATGTGAAAGATGATAGGAGTAAGAAAGGAGTGTATTGAGGTGAATGATTGAGGGAAATGAAGGGGAAAATTGTGTTGTTTCAAACCCAATAACGTGGGCTGAGGCAGAAGGCTTATGGGAGGAATATTTCCAGCAGTGGACTGCTATAGGCTGATGATGAAGTGCAGGAGATGACAATGATAATAATGTTTGACGACTTCTGTAGCGGGCATGTGGGCAAAGACTGGCCTGAGATGCAAAAGTTTGTGGGTTCAATTCCCACCGCGAGACACATATTTGTATGATCTGCAAATTATTTGTCTTGATTCATCATCATCATCCTAAATCATGTGGTTTTCCTAATACAAGCTCTGTTTAGTTTCCTAAGCATTTTACGAAGTAAGTTTGTACAAAATCCTATTATCTGAATAAATTATTACTATTATTAGGTTCTAAAGTTTTAGGCTAGATATGTTGTTTTATGACAATGTAGAGCAATTTGTATTTATTAATGTCTATTTTTTTCGCCAGTAGTAAAAAGTTAAATATTAAAAACAGTTGTCTTTTCATTACGAGAAAATAAGTTTCCACGTGACAAAACTCGGAGAGAGCACCTGACCTTAGAAAAACAAATTACCATACCCAACCTGTACCTTTAGTGAAAATCCTCCTTCTAAACCTCCGATAACTTACATGTTGACGACACCTGAGTGAATCAGCTGTGATTTTTGCAAAATGTTATTATAGCGTGATACCCGTACAAAAAATAGACTACCTATGTCTTATTTTTTCGACACAATACAACCACCCTATATCAGTCCTCTGCTGGACAGAGGTCTCCCCTAATAAGAAGAGGGAAATGTCTATGATCCCCACGCGCTGGGCAGAGTTGGGGATCGTAGGGCACAGCATCTTGCACTACCGATGCTGCTGCCCGTCAGCGGTCAGGAAATTTAGCTGTGCCGGTATTAGGCTGCACTATGCCGCAATCAGCCGGCCGCCAGAGCCATATTTGTTAGTTAGCAGGTTGGCTTGTGTTCCTAAGAGGCAAAGGGAACCCCTTACACCCTCATATTATTTCTTCAGTACTACATAATTATCTATGTATCTATTCAGCTGGTAACAGTCACTTCGACTTCGAATCCACTTTCCTACTGCCTTCACAATACCTCCGGTTATTGGGCCGGTGGTCTGCTTCGAGGTCGCCGCATATCTCTTGGTCACCATTCTATAACTGCTGTCTTCCATTGTTGGTCATCCCGTCGGGCCAGAAGTTTTTCCATCTCTACTACTGTCTCTTTAACTATATATTCGATCTTAGTGCAGCGTGAAATTTCGATGTTTGGTATAGGTACCTACATACGCGTATTATGTATACTAGATAGGTACCCTACGACTTTGTCTGCTTAAAGGTTAATGCAACGTCCCTTCATGGCCTGAACTTCAGTTATGACTTACAGGCTAAGTTATGGTTATGCTAATAATAGATAATAGTGATTTTTCAGTCATTTAGTCAACTTCAACTTTCATTAGAGTTTTATATTTTAATTTATTTTTAAGATGGCCTACAGTTTTAGCCATATTCTACCCTTATTGTACCTCCATCTATTCTAAGATAAACTTTACAAGCCAATAACTCTAGGTAGGTATGTCCTAGCTTACGTTTGCTTAGTCCCAGGTAATATTTTAAAACCTAGGTATAACGGAGCCTCCTGCGTGGTCGAGATAACCAGAAAATCTGGTGATTTAGTAAAAGGGGCTCCGCTGGACTAATTTAGTTGCCAAATTCTATTCAGTTTCATGAAATTGTTTTGACTAGAGTATTAGTTAGCTGAATAGGAAGTTAAAAAGTTAGAACCAATGAATAAGCGACCTTGGTCTACTAATTAAAATACTTACAACTTATTTATAAAGAAAGAAAATCATGGTCTTAGTTCTCTAACTTAAGTTATAGTTAAGTTATTGTTTTGTTTTGGACTATAGAAAAAAAACGTATGTATCTGTCAATAACCTGTCACATCACAATAATATTATAAGTGCGATGGTTTGTGTGTGTGTGTGTTTGAGTACCTATAATTGTTTCCACTCAACCCATTACGCTTAAACTGATTTGGATGAAACTTGGAATATACATGGTTTAGTACCTGGATTAACTAGGTAATTAACCAATTACCTAACCAATTAGTATTGGTTACCAATGGCTACAGATACGCATTTTATCTCCGTACCATGCGAGTGCTAGTGGAAGCTAGTAACCCATTAATCATTCGTATTTCCTATTTTTTGTAATGTTTTCAGATAGCACCATCTATCTGCAAGAATATGAACTCACATTGTGTATAAAGAAAAATGTTTGGTCCTAAACATGAGTTTATTACGGCTAGTGTTGTGATTGATTACAAATATGTTTGGAAGATGGCGTTAGAGGACGCCATGACTGAGACTTTAGACGCTGCTGCCCGTCAGAGGCCAGGGGATTTAGCTGTGCCGGTGTTAGGCTGCGCTAGCTAACCATGGTCAGGTGAAGTTGAATTGGCTTCAAAGGGAGGCTTTACTCAGCAGTGGGTGAAGTGGGCACCGTATATTATTTTATTAGGTGAATTTCTGCTGCCCAACATTCATCCTTTTGAGTTGCCTCTTCGGTCAAAGGAGGGGTTATAACTGTGGGGTCTAAATTAATTGCCAGAACCGTCATATGCCTTGATCTACGTTCGTTTCCACTGAATTAATATGTTCTCGACTCGTTGTCAATAACGTTAACGTTTAGACAAGAGTCGTGTTCTCACTATGTGGAGGAAGACGTATACAGTTGTGCAACTGCTCGATTGACTAGTTTGATTAGACTCACTTCTTTATTAAATGGCTTCTGGCATAGTATTCCACAATTTTGGAAGTATCAAGTACAATTATTATTGTTTATATTATTATGAGGCAACGTAAGTAGTACGGTTTATAATTCTAGTCTTTCCCCAGGTCCTTTTTCTGCCATAGCAATGGCGACTATAACAAAAAATGATCGGGGAACAATTTTCTTCATCAGAGAATTCCAGTATTCACCCTTTATTTAATCCTCTTTTATTCCATTTAACTGCACATGTGTCTTATTTTATTACTAGCGTCTAACGGTTCATCATCATCATCATCAACAACCTATAGAAGTCCACTGCTGAACATAGGTCTCCCCCAAGGAATTCAACGATGAACGGTCTTGAGCCCTCTCCATCCACCGATTACCTGCAATCTTGACGATGTCATCGGTCCATCTGGTGGGGGGTCTCCCCACACTTCGTCTTCCAGTTCGCGGTCGCCATTCGAGAACCTTTATTCCCCAACGATTATCGGTTCTACGAGCTATATGGCCTGTCCACTATAACGGTTAAAATACCAATAATATTATACGACATAAATCAGAAAAACACGAGAAAATTATATAAAATAAAAAAAACGCCCTTATAATATTACTAATAAACATTGTCTAATATTTATTATTGGAGACGCACAGTTGAAAGACTTTACAGATCTCAAAAACTATTTATTAGGTTTGACATAATAAAATGTTTTTGGGTCTAAGTAATAATTCAGGTTGACTACCGACTACCTAATTATAATTTATGGCCTAATAGGTAAACCATACGATGAGTAGGTGGGCAACTGTTTCTGCTGAAAAAAAAGGAATTCTGAAAATTGCTTTTTTGCAATGAATATGAAAATAGAAAACTCCAAAGAAACTTCAGTAAACAAAACATAAACAGTCACAGGCCGTGCCCAGCCCTGACTGACACAGTTGACCTAAATAGACCTGACCTACCAAGCCCTAGAGGTTGGTACCCTGTCAGATTTCCATTTACCTAACTGACAGGCTACGATGTCAAATCCGTATTCTGCTCAACATTAAGAGCACTCTCCTCCCTAATTAAAGATTAATTGAATCACGGTGACGATGACAGAAAGCCTTTTGTCGTTTGACGGCTAATTTGAAATACCTCTCTAATAAACCAAATATTAGGTGCCTTTTGATGAGGGTGCAAAGGGTGGTAAGCCCATAGATCAATTTTGAATTTGGAATGTTTTGATACTCACGGACGCGACGAGAATGTGAGTTTGTCAGTCGGCTGAGAAGCGTTACCGGCGACGCACGCTCGCCAACGACATGTTTCGTGCGGTCTCGGATAGTTGGAAGCGATATTGGTGGGGAGCAGGTACGGTCGACTTCCTCAATAAATTACTATTAGCAAGGCAATTTTCTAAAACACTTTTCATTCAAAAATTCTTTGTTTTCTAATGACGCTAGCAATGCAGCTCCGTCTGGAGAGCAATCAAAACACCGATCACGGGTTACATTTTCTTAGAATCTGGTTGTTGTAAATTGTTTTGTACTGGCTTCACCAATTAAATTATAATTTCTGTTCGAACAGGCATTTTACGATGGTATAAAATAGTATAAATGCAATAGTTCGAAGACTTCGAAGTGCGGCAGTGGATTGTTGATAAAGTTCAAGACTATTTACGTCTACATTCGTGAGCTTCCGGGTGTATTCGGGTATTTTCGGCGCACGTGGTGTTTGTAGGTACCTTGTCTTGTCTGACAGGTGGGCGGCGGAAAATACAAACTTTATAAAAAAACAACAAGTTTTTAAATCCTGATTATGAAAAGAACTCAAACAAAGGATAAAATGGTTATACTATATAGGCCAAAATTTCTAGAAGTAAGATTGATAAATTTTGCATTTATTATGTACCTACCTCTAAACCAAAAATAACATCGCTTACCATTTATATGGGCGAGCGAAGCCACGGGCGGAAACTAATACCGGTTAAATGTCTTATTGACGCAGTATCGCCAAAAAAAGTAATAACCTTGAGTAGTTTCTTATTAATATGTAGGTAGAACATTTACATAAGTAAATGTGATATTTATGTTATTATCATATACCTATCTAACTTTGTACGCGACGCAATACCTATCAAGTACCTATCTAAAATATATAAAATATATGCGTGATTTAAATAATTTAATAACTAATCGATAAAAAAAAATAACATTATAATTTTATCTTAATTTGGCTGATAATTTGCAGACAAAAAAATATGGCAAATTTTACCGTAAACTTTATCTTATCATATCTAAATATCATTATCAACAGACATTGCTCGGATCCGCAAAAAATATACGGCAACGCTAAAATCACTATAAATCATAACTACCTATCAATAAGGTCTACTTTTCAAATCTGTGGCGATGTAGCTTATGTAGCCAATGTTTCAGATGTTTATCCACCGAGGCACGTCGTGCAACGCGCGAACGCTTGAAAGTCATTAAAAAAACAAAACGCATTCCTACCTACCTTAGTTCAAGGCAGTTCAGTTTATAAGTAACTTTTTATTTAAATGCTATAAATAACTAAATAGTGTTCGATCTAGGTCTGATGGAAAATTAATACACTTCTCACCGGAATCATACCGTTATTATATTACGGATATTAGTGATTACGGTTAATTATTATCCAAGCAATGCATTACATAAATTACATTAATATTGCGCTGTTGCAAATAATAGCACCTGGATTATTCTATTTTTCCCTAAATTCAGAACTATCATTACTTTTTTTGGGTGAAAAGTACCCTATGTCCTTTACTGTAATAACAACGTTTAAGCGATATTTCATGATCCATTGGTGGAATAGATTGTTATGGTGAAAATAGATAACAAACAAAAAAACTCAAATTCGATATTTTGTAAAATAAAATATTACAATGAAACGTTTATTTCAGCTCTATAACAAAAATTATATATTATAAGACTTCATTTTATTAAGTATCTAAAATATAACCACACTAGATTCCGCCCGCGGCTTTTCTCACGTGTTACCGCGATAAAAAGTAGCCTATGTGTTAATCCAGGTCACAAACTATGTATATTCCAAGTTACATCCAAATCCGTTTAGTAGTTTTTGCGTGAAAGAGTAACAAATATTGATCCATCCATCCATACTCACAAACTTTCGCATTTATAATATTACTAGGATAATTTGTGTCCTTATAGCTGCAAGACAACTTAATTTTAATATGATTAAATGTGGTCTTCACACGGGCTATTTTAGCCTGTATCGCGAAGTCCAGTTTATGAGTTACATTTTTGTAGAGTAATCATGTGTAAAATAATATAAATAATATGTACTAGCTTCCGCCTGCGGCTTCACTCACGTGGTACTGGAATAAAAAGTAGTTTCAGTAGTTTTTGCGTGACAGAGTAAACAGAGTGTACTCACAAACTTTCGCATATATAATATTTGTAGGACTAGTAGGATAGGATTAATTTTAAAGTATTAGACTGGCAAATCAGGGTATGGTTTAAAAGTGAATTTAGATTGGAATTATCTGTTGAAGAAAATTATTCACCGATAGGTTTGTTATAGTCGTCATTGCTTGCTATAGCAGAACAGAATACTGGAACTGACTGAATACAGCGCACGGCAGCTCGTATTGTCGAAAATCCTAAGCTCACAGACAATCTAGACCCGGGGAGTGTTCTAAGGAATTGTTTAGTCTGGTGCCCGCGGCTGCTTTTCACCATAGCACCATACGCTCCTAAACCAAATTTCATTCGCACCACCTGGAAGGTTGATTCTCTACAACCGTTCGCTTTGCACGATCTTTCCTGTCACGTACGTGCAAGTTGTGGAACGAACTCCCTTCTGCGGTTTTCCCTCAGAGCTATGAAATGTGGTCCTTCAAAAGGCGGGTATTTCATTTCGTCAAGGACCGGCAGCGCATCAGTATCGCCTCTGGTGATGCAGGTGTTCATCAGGTGGCCCTATGCTTATGGTGTTTGTTCGTATGCCAGCTTGACATACAAAACGTCGACTGGACTTATATTATTATACCGTCGTAGTACGTTGCTTCATATTATTATGATCAAATACGTAATACTGATGAAATTGTGGAAAACTGTCCCAGAAGCCATGAAATAAAGAAGTGAAACAAACTTTCGTATATCGACTGTCAACGCTGGCTAATAAAATAAATAAATAACATTTCACATAAGTATCCAGTAATGTCCCCATACTCCGTACATACAGTACCATTGTAAAAATACTAAAATCATACCAATTAATTCACAACACATTTTCCTTCCTTGTCTTTTGATATTCTTAGACACACGTACATCCTGTTTGTTTGCAATTAAAATAATATACATATAATTTATCAGTATGTGTTAAGTTAAGGAAACATGGGATAAAACATAGAAAAACAACGTCGCTTTTCTGTGGGGGTAAACCCTCATACACATACACATACTTACCTATGATAATGTTTCTAATTAATGAAGGCTGCGCTCAATCTATCGGAGATGAATTATATTGACGTTCAAATTCAGAAAATAATGTTGAAGAATAAAATTAAAATGAAAAAAATATTTACTGTCCAAAAGGAAATTGATAGCAATTTAACCAGCAACCTCCACACTAGGCGTAGCCTGTATCGTAGACTCAATAAGAATGCTAAATAACCGTTTCTATTTCCCATGTATGTACAATAAATCTATTTATTTACAGAAAATATAAGCTTATATATTAGGTAGTATATTAGTCATGTGGTTCTGATAACACAAGTACTGCTTATTTGGGGCTGGATGATGCTGGGAGAACATGACTAGGAACGTTATTGACTTCATGTAACGAAAATGATATCTAATAAATACCTACTAATAATTATAAGTCAAAAATTGACAAAATTCATTAATTCAATAAGAACCTTTGAATCGTATTTTTTACACCAATTCATAACACGACAGAGAAGAATTGGCACGATACTCTGCTAGGCTTATATTTTTTTACACTAATAAATAAATAATTAAAATGAAAATTCTAATCAAATTTGATTAATTTTTGTTAAATAAATAATTAACATTATAATTCTATTACATTGTTTTCGAGAGAGTTGCAGATAGTTTTATCTCAAGCTTTTTAGTTATCTTATTATTTTATAAGTTACTTGAAGATGGAACAAGCTCATGGCCTACTTGATGTTAAGTGGTAACCATTACCTATCACAAAGCATTGCATCATAGATCACGTTTTTTTGGAACGTGCTCTAGGACGCAACACCCTGCGTCCATCAACTTGAGGCATGAAGATGATAAGCCTCTTGTGCCTGTAATTTCACCGGCACCCACACCCTTCAAACCTGAGCATCAAACCGAAACACAGCAGTGCTGCTTCACGGCAGAAATAGGCATGGTGGCAGTACTTCCCCGGATGACTACTGCTAAATAATCAGGATCAAAGTCCTGACTGGCTGAATACAAAACACAACTTACTACACATGTCCTAGATACTTGTTTGAAGGGTATTCTTTGAATAGATCAGGGATGCACTGTGAAAGAATTTCTCAACCTCCGAAAGGATGCAACGGGAATCGAAGTTGTAAAACCTTTTGACGACCTCTGTGGCTCTGTGAATAAATTCTCGTCTGAGATGCAGAAGTTTGCGAGTTCGATTCACGCCCCGAGACGAATGTTTGTATTCTGCATAAAAATTCTCAGGTCTGTTTCCTATGCATAATGTGTATGCAATTACAAAAAAAAGTATTAGATAATCTACGATTCACACCTACCGGCGCACGTAGCATTGCATACCGTGGCATTGAAGTCCATTTTAAAACATGCTAGAGGAAATAAGGAACATAACTGCTTTGTGGATGTTTCAATGTCCTTTAGCATGTTATAAAATGCTCTCTGATGCTCTTCGACGCGCGTCGGTGTGAATCGTAGATAAATCAGTCTTGTTGCCTCCCATAAGCTCTGCTTAGTTTTGGGCCATTATGATGCTGTGTGATGGTGTCCAGCATTTTTATTTATTTTATCTAAGGCCTCAACGGCATAGCACTGTATGCCCCTTGACTTTGTTCACGTATTTACCACGTGTCTTACATATTTTATTAATTTTGACTAGTGTGTCAAAATAAAAAGTTATAGCTATAAGAAAAAGATTTTTACTAAGTAATAAATAGGAACAACACAAAGTACAGCATCAATTGAATTCCATTTCACCTAATCATAAAAATCAATTGGTAAATTTGTAATGGAAAGTATCTTTGTACTGTTAATAGGACCTTCGGGACGCCAATTGGGTACAATTAGACCTCATTAATCGAACTGATATACCAGAACAGAATATAGTCACGAATTAATTTGATCATGCAACATGTGTACTTATAGTACTAAGAGCCTTTTGAAGTGGCCATACACGATCAAGATGCAGCGGGCTTGAAGCGGAATCCAGTAAACTTTATTGTGTGCTACTATCAAAATATACTTATCATGCTAAGTTATTACTTACATGGTTATCATCAGCTCTTTAAATATTAAGAAAAAATAGAGAAGATGGTTATGATACTCCCTTACAACATCTTTTACTCTCATCACTTAGGTCATCATCATTTCAAGTGACACAAAAGTTGACCCATTTACACAAACAACTAAGGTCTTGTGATGTGATTGAGTCGGTAATCAATACGTTTCTAACAGCGGCCAATGACCTATTCTCAATACTGACTTAGGTTTAGCTCACACGTGCATCTTTTCAGCGACTGTGGAACGACAGATCTAAGTCATCTCCACAGAAGAGTCATGGATTTATTTCCTAAAGGCGCATCACATAATTCGGACCCAAAATGTTTGAAAGCTCGCATTTTCAACAATTTTCTGTCATACCCAGGAAGTGGTAGAAAATTGTAAAGATACACATAGTAAGGTTATCACCATCATGAACTGTTACTATACTTTCGGAGACAGAGGCTGAATCACGAAGACTAATAGAAAAAGAGAGTTAATATGCATCTCCTCGGAAAACTCGCCCCATCGTCGACAATATCCTTGCCCAAGCAACCTCGAAGTCAAGATGATGATGACCCATTACTATAAAAAAAATCTAGCGATTAAGTATTAAGAACATAAAATGTTGGCCAATTAAAAGCGTAGATGCAAAATAACGTTTTGTCACTGACCAAAATTTTTCGTTAGATACGCTTCCGATACGTCAGGTAAAAATAAGCCCTACAGTTCAAGTCGCGTTGAAAAGTGGTTACGTGTGAGTTAGGCCTACGTTCTATGAATTTTTAATCAGTCGAACCATGATTCAGGTCAACATGCCCCTGAGATTGAGCTGCGTACATTACATGTCACATATGTTGTGGTCTATTATTTATATCACTTAGAGAAAGTTTTACATTTATTATTGACGTAAAAGAATCTTTGAATACTTGATATGTTTTTAATGGAGCGCTATGATATTGATGAAAAAGCCGTAACGACACTTTTTCGTTGTTACCTACCTAAGTATACTAAGTACGTGAGTACTTACTTTGTATAATGATGATTATTAAAGGTACTTACAGTACCTACTTAGTAAAAGATGATCGTAGGTAATGTACATAATTTATTAAAAATACTTTTAGGAGTTAAATATGTAAGTAATAGGAATAAATAAAAAAGTACCTACCAAGAATAATAATATAAATTTATCTTTCAAAGGACTACGGGTATAGGTAAAATTAAAAAATTTACTTGTAACTAATTTATCTCTTAATATGTAGGTACCTATATTGTTTGGCGTATTTATATACTATTACAAGGTTTAAACATCCGTCATACATACACAAAGGTAGCAATTTTAGTCAATCTTGAATAAATCATGCAAATATTATCGTAAATTTTATAAATTGTGTATGATTACGGTGATTTTTTCATGAAAAATCTATTATTCTTGGTTCAGTTCTCTGTTGGTCATAGAAATATGATTGTGTTATCTGTGCTTTTTTTGCTATTCATATCAACGTGGAAATCTAAGGGTACAGATTGGTATAGGAATAAAAATAAATTAACTAGAAATAAAGAAATAAATTAATAATTCAACTATTATTAAGTATTAGGCGTTATTTTAGTTAGTTTATTAATATGTATTATTATTAATTTACAATTTATTTTAGCCCTATAGTTTATAAACTTAGATTAGTTTACACATTACGCTTAAGCTTTGATGATGGTAACTTAATTTAATAGTTGTCAATCAATTAATGTTCGACAGTTCAATAAAATATATCACATAATATTGTACGTCCGAATCAGACAAACTGTTGAGTCTATTAGGCACAGGCCTCACCTGTCTGACCTGGCGCGGGCATGGCGGGGGCGCTTTCCTATTCCATTCAAGTTTAATACAAAATGCACGGAAATAAAGCACAATTTAGCTCGACGACTTCGCGTCATAACCACGTCCGATCAACGACATACCGTGTGTCCTAAATTATACTTTATTTCCATGCATTTTGTACGAAATTTGAATGGAATAAGAAACCGCCAGTGCCATGTCTGCGCCCGACGCTAGTCACATTCATCGGGCACGGACATGACACGGACATGGCACAGGTGGTTTCCTATTCCATTCAAATTTCATACAAAATGCATGGAAATAAAGCACAATTTAGGGCACATAGTATGTCGTTGCTCGGACGTATGACGCGCCTTTTCAGCGCCCGCGCCCGATCGCCGCCAGATGAGCGTCCGATGGCCGCCAGTTCGTAGTATGTACTTACTTGCGACATACGTCTGTTAGTGATGTAAAAATGCGTGACGAATGACGATATCGAATTTAATATTGAATTTTGTGAATTGATTGTAAAATATGCAACGCTTTATGATCATTGTCGTTCCAATTATTGTAACTGAAATGTTCAAGATAAATTATGGCTGGAAATCGGAAAGAGATTAAACAGGTACTAAGATTTTTTTATGTAATACCCATGGTAATACTAGCTGATCCTTGTGCAAATTCGTTTGCGCGTATTTTCTTCATCTGTATCAGGGCCCGATTTGGTAACCCGATGAAGAGGTTTTCGGCAGGGTTTTTACAAAAGCTTAGTAATTTATTAATTTCAAAAGCTTAGTTAACCCTCTCCGTATGGGTTACACTATTATTTGATGGGTCTAAACCATTCAAAACCCTTTTGATTAGGTTACCTGATCATGAGGGTTATCAATAGTATTGGGTTTTGGTATTTTTCCAAAACCCATTCCTTAGGGTTACCCTTTTTATCATTGTAACACGGGTTATACGTGGGTTATAGGAGATAAAGGAGAAAAAAAAATCTGTCAAAAGATGAAAATTAATTGCGGTAATTGTGTTCTAAGCATTAAGGGCGGAAATACAGACTATTAATTGTTTATTTTACGCAATAATAATTATATTATAATAAAATTGGAATGAATTTTCAATAACAGCTGTCAAACTTAAATCGACCATATCTCGGGAACTACTTATCTTAGACTTGCCTTTACTAGCTCAAATGATAGCTATTGACAAGACCTTAATTTTCGATGACAGCTGTCAAACTTAAATCGACCATATCTCGAGAACTACTCATCCTAGACTTGCTTTTACTAGTTCAAATGATTGCTATTGACATGAACTTAATTTTCGATGACAGCTGTCAAACTTAAATCGACCATATCTCGAGAACTACTCATCCTAGACTTGCTTTTACTAGTTCAAATCATTGCTATTGACATGAACTTAATTTTTGATGACAGCTGTCAAACTTAAATCGACCATATCTCAGGAACTACTTATCTTTGACTTGCCTTTACTAGCTCAAATGATTGCTATTGACATGAACTTAATTTTCGATGACAGCTGCCAAACTTAAATCCACCATATCTCGAGAACTACTCATCCTAGACTTGCTTTTACTAGCTCAAATGATAGCTAATGACAAGACCTTAATTTTCGATGACAGCTGTCAAACTTAAATCGACCATATCTCGAGAACTACTCATCCTCGACTTGCTTTTACTAGCTAAAATGATTGCTATTGACATGAACTTAATTTTCGATGACAGCTGTCAAACTTAAATCGACCATATCTCGAGAACTACTCATCCTAGACTTGCTTTTACTAGTTCAAATGATTGCTATTGACATGAACTTAATTTTCGATGACAGCTGTCAAACTTAAATCGACCATATCTCGAGAACTACTCATCCTAGACTTGCTTTTACTAGTTCAAATGATTGCTATTGACATGAACTTAATTTTCGATGACAGCTGTCAAACTTAAATCGACCATATCTCGAGAACTACTCATCCTAGACTTGCTTTTACTAGTTCAAATCATTGCTATTGACATGAACTTAATTTTTGATGACAGCTGTCAAACTTAAATCGACCATATCTCAGGAACTACTTATCTTTGACTTGCCTTTACTAGCTCAAATGATTGCTATTGACATGAACTTAATTTTCGATGACAGCTGCCAAACTTAAATCCACCATATCTCGAGAACTACTCATCCTAGACTTGCTTTTACTAGCTCAAATGATAGCTAATGACAAGACCTTAATTTTCGATGACAGCTGTCAAACTTAAATCGACCATATCTCGAGAACTACTCATCCTCGACTTGCTTTTACTAGCTAAAATGATTGCTATTGACAAGACCTTAATTTTCGATGACAGCTGTCAAACTTAAATCGACCATATCTCGAGAACTACTCATCCTCGACTTGCCTTTACTATCTCAAATGATTACTATTGACATGAACTTAATTTTCGATGACAGCTGTCAAACTTAAATCGACCATATCTTGAGAACTACTCATCCTAGACTTGCTTTTACTAGCTCAAATGATAGCTATTGACAAGACCTTAGTTTTCGATGACAGCTGTCAAACTTAAATCGACCATATCTCGAGAACTACTCATCCTAGACTTGCTTTTACTAGCTAAAATGATTGCTATTGACATGAACTTAATTTTCGATGACAGCTGTCAAACTTAAATCGACCATATCTCGAGAACTACTCATCCTAGACTTGCCGTTACTAGCTCACATGATAGCTATTGTTAAGATCTTAATTTTCGATGACAGTTTTTAGTTTGACAGCTGTCATCGAAAATTAAGATTTTATTAGTAGCTATCATTTGAGCTAGTAACGGCAAGTCTAGGATGAGTACTTCTCGAGATATGGCAAATTCAAGTTTGACATATGTCATTTAAAATAAAGATCTTGTCGATAGCTATCTTTTGAGCAATTAACGGCTAGTCTAGGATGAGTAGTTCCAGAGATATAACCATTTACAGATGAATTTGTAGAATGAGTTTCGAGTGGAGCTTTGAGTTGAGTTTTGAGTTTGAGTTTTAGAGTGACAGTGACAGTGACAATCCAAAATTATTATTCAAAATAGTTTTCAAGGTCATATTTTTTCTTTTTAACACGTTGACTGCGGGTCTCGGAAATAACGCTTTACAAAATGCTCATTATGTGTACTGTTGGCTTTGCCTAATAAATACAATAAAAATAAAAAATAACGCTACGCAGAGTACTCTGCGATGATGCCCTATGAAAACTGACTGAATCATATTTTTTTCTTTTTAACATATTGACTGCTGGGCCTCAGTCATGACATAACTGATGACTTATGAAAACTGAAGCACCATTTTTTTTCTCTTCAATATGTTGACTGCGGGTCTCGTATATGACAACGCATACTCTGCGATGATGACCAATGAAAACTGACTGAAACACAGCACTTTCCTTATGTTTTCAAAACTTTTCTTTAATGTAGTGACGCTTTTCCTTCAACCAAATAAAGCGATCCGAACTAATACCTAATGATTGATGACATCAATCAAGAGTCAAAATCTAAATTCCCCCACCCAGTGTCAGGCGTAATGATAATCTTTGTGTAACATTAAAAAAAAACCTATCAAGAGGTAACTCCATTCATTCGTTTAACCTCATAACAGGGTAACCGATAGGGTTACCCTGTTATGAGGTTGACTCACTGAAACTCAAACTCAAACTGACTGAAAACCAAAAGGAACGGGTTACACTTTCGCTTGTGTTAGGAGGAGAATACCCAAACGAACTGTATAACCCAATGAAGGGGTTTCACTTTCGAAGCAACTAACTCGAAATCGGGGTTGTACGGGCCCTGATCTGATATTAATTAATTGTATGCACGAGAGCAAGAGCATCTTCGTCTTCTGAGGATGACATGCTGACACATCGATATCGGACAATAGACTGCACTACACATGTGCCTCTGTCACGTCATTTCTGCGTCATGTCCGAGCCATGTCCGCGCCATGCCCGCGCCATGTCCTCGCCACGTCCGTGCCACGTCCGCGCCATGTCCGCGCCATGTCCGCGCCCGATATGTGTGACCTACGCCTAAAACCAACATCATTAACCTTAGGGCAACGACTCATTAATCTAAGCTCTTTGCCTTAGGGCCTATATAAATAATTAATTCTAATTTATTATAAATCATATCCTTGGCTTTTCAGTCAATAACCGATTTGGAGAAGTTTGAAAGGCTTAATAATTTTGCCACCAAAATCAGCCAATTTATGACGGTAAAAAAAAGTAAAAGCTTCACATTACTAATATGTTTTTTTTTTCAATTACAGGCATTTTACCAGACAGAAGTAATCGAGTGGAGGATATTTATCTCAGATTTTATAATGGGTGAGTTCTAATTTACAAGTACTTTAACGTGTCCAAACATTTATAACATAACATAACATAACAGTTATGTTGACGGCTTCTGTGGCGCAGTGGGCGAAGGTCCGCCTGAGACGCAGAGGGTTGTGGGTTCGATTCCCGGTGCGGGACAAATGTTTCTGTTAGTAGATATTTGTCTGTAGATATTTGTCTCGGGTCTGGGTGTTTCTATGTATGATATGTATATATTTACAAAAAATGTGTAGTATATCAATCCTGTGGTTCCCATAATACAAGCTCTGCTTAGTTTGGGGCTACATGATACTGTGTGATTAAGTCCCGCATTATTTATTTATTTATTTTAGTTATTACATACCTACTTAGCCTTGAGCCCACACTAGGATTATTTCTTGTGTCCTGTCATATGTCAAATATTGGGAACACAACATACAACCTATTTACGATACATAAACGACATATTTGCAGATTATGCAAACATTTATGTTGCCCTTTGCGCAAACACGTGCCTCCTTTTCGATATTTGAAGCTAATGCATTTATTCCACTGCAAGGCAAGACTCTCTCAACATAGACCTCTGCATACCATACTAATAGGTTTCACCATAATCACCAACTTTAGCATACCGGAACAGCAAGCGTGTATGAAAACCATGAAAATATATTATTTTATTTTCATGAGGTAGGGCATAGTGGGTTTATCTCACTCAAACTGAGCAGCCCGACTGGGGAGGTATTTCTGCTTTCCAGAAGATCGCAGCCATAATTCACCGTGAATAATGTTGTGTTCCTGCGGTGAGTAAAGTTGCCAGAGCTCGATGAGGAGGTGATATAGTGACAGTTAGGAGACCTGTGGTGGCTCATTACCGCTATTGGCTTAGGCCATTTTGAACCTGACGGAAGAGGGGTTAATATGTAGTTCTAGACCAGGAATAACATAATAGGCTACTTTTTATCCGGTTACCACACGAACGATTTAATTGAAAAAGTAGGTAAATACTTCCTTATGATCGATGATGATTATAGGTTTTCATATACAGCTACACGTTTTTTTAAGTGAGAAAAGTTCCGGAGTTACTCAAGGCATTTTCTGGGTCCCTCAAGTTTGCTTTAAATTGGCTATAACTTTTGAACCTTCGAAGTACGAAACACACATTTTGGAGTACAAATTAGCCTACATAATATATTTTGAGCTAATTCATGATCTAAGTTACTATAAATCTCTCGTGGTCGTGCCAGAAAGGTACTACCCAGCACGACTAAAGCCACTATGCTGTATCTTCAAAACTATATGGGTACAAATTTTTTCTTCCAGGGTACAAAATAGTACATTTTATTTCATGAATTTGTCACAAAGAAATTATTAAAAGCTTCCATGGGCGTGCTGGGTAGTATCACACAACTTTTTCATGTATTTAAGATTATGGTAGGTAGTTAAAAATATAGAGCTAGTCAAAAAATGTAGGTCCTTTGAGTTTGACGCTATTATTCATGCTTTATTTTTTTAGCGAGCATTTTAAACTTTAAGATTTTGCAGGAGATATTTTTCGAAATTAAAAAGAATCCAATTTAAAATTCGAATTCAAGCTATTAAGTACGGAGTACTAAAAACAATTCCATGGTAAACGTACTATTACGCCACGGGCGCCATATTGAATCACGCGTGCAACGAAGGATACTGGAGTTCGTATTTATAATAACTCCTGAATCCTGATAGAGCGAGGGAGTTTTAACAAGAATCCTGGGTGCAGCAAGGTATTCAAGCTCAGACAAATTTTCCGATATGAATACTCTTCTCCTCATCAAGTCGACTCCACAAAATTCTTAGGTCTGCGAATTGACAAAAAGCTAAACTGGAAAAGCCACATCGAGGAACTAAGTAAACGAGTTAGCAGCTCAGCTTATGCGTTATATAAATTATCATCAACTCTAACATAGAGTCATTGATCATAGCTTACTACGGAATCGTCGAATCGATCCTAAGTTAAGGAATAATTTTTTGGGCTAACTCTACTGATAGAGATGTTATCTTCAAAGCACAAAAGCGATGCTTAAGGGCCATGTTTAAGGCAAAAATGACTGATACCTGCCAACCGTTATTTGTAAAATATAAAATTCTTACACTTCCGTCACTATACATTTTAGAAATGGCTTTATTTGTAAGACACAACCCTACTCTATTTCCACGGATGACTGATGTTGTGAAACGTAACAGACGTGATGCCAACAGATTAGGTATAGGCCCCACTTGTCTGACCTGGCGCGGGCATGGCACGGGCGCTTTCCTATTCCATTCAAATTTAATACAAAATTCATGGAAATAAAGCACAATTTAGCTCGGACGACTTCGCGTCATAAGCACGTCCGATCAACGACATACCGTGTGTCCTAAATTGTGCTTTATTTCCATGCATTTTGTATGAAATTTGAATGGAATAAGAAACCGCCAGTGCCTTGTCTGCGTCCGACGAGGTCACATTCATCGGGCACGGACATGGCGCAGACATGGCACAGGCGGTTTCCTATTCCATTCAAATTTCATACAAAATGCATGGAAATAAAGCACAATTTAGGACACACGGTATGTCGTTGATCGGACGTATGACGCGCCATTTCGGCGCCCGCGCCCGATCGCCGCCAGATGGGCGTCAGATGGCCGCCAGTTCGTAGTATGTACTTGCTTGCGACATACGTCTGTTAGTGATGTAAAAATGCGTGACGAATGACGATATCGAATTTAAAATTGAATTTTTTGAATTGATTGTAAAATATGCAACGCTTTATGATCATTGTCGTTCCATTATTGTAACTGAAATATTCAAGATAAATTGTGGCTGGAAATCGGAAAGAGATTAAACTAAACCGGTATTAAGATTTTTTTATGTAATACCCATGGTAATACTAGCTGATCCTTGTGCAAATTCGTTTGCGCGTATTTTCTTCAACTGTATCAGGGCCCGATTTGGTAACCCGACGAAGAGGTTTTCGGCAGGGTTTTTCCAAAAGTTTAGTTAACCATCTCCGTATGGTTTACACTATTATTTGATAGGTTAAACAATTCAAAACCCTTTTGATTAGGTTATCTGATCATGAGGGTTATCAATAGTATTGGGTTTTGGTATTATTCCAACACCCATTCCTTAGGGTTACCCTTTTTATCATTGTAACACGGGTTATAAGTGGGTTATAGGAGATAATGGAGAAAAGAATTTCGATCAAAAGATTAAAAATAATTGCGGTAATTGTGTTCTAAGCATTAAGGGTGGAAATGCAGACTACTAATTGTTTATTTTACGCAATAATAATTATATTATAATAAAATAGGAATAAATTTTCAATGACAGCTGTCAAACTTAAATTGACCATATCTCGAGAACTACTTATCATAGACTTGCCTTTACTAGCTCAAATGATTGCTATTGACATGAACTTAATTTTCGATGACAGCTGTCAAACTTAAATCGACCATATCTCGAGAACTACTTATCTTAGACTTGTTTTTACTAGCTCAAATGATAGCTATTGACAAGACCTTAATTTTCGATGACAGCTGTCAAACTTAAATCGACCATATCTCGAGAACTACTCATCTTAGACTTGCCTTTACTAGCTCAAATGATAGCTATTGACAAGACCTTAATTTTCGATGACAGCTGTCAAACTTAAATCAACCATATCTCGATAACTACTCATCTTAGACTTGCCTTTAGTAGCTCAAATGATAGCTATTGACAAGACCTTAATTTTCAATGACAGCTGTCAAACTTAAATCGACCATATCTCGAGAACTACTTATCATAGACTTGCCTTTACTAGCTCAAATGATTGCTATTGACATGAACTTAATTTTCGATGACAGCTGTCAAACTTAAATCGACCATATCTCGAGAACTACTTATCTTAGACTTGTTTTTACTAGCTCAAATGATAGCTATTGACAAGACCTTAATTTTCGATGACAGCTGTCAAACTTAAATCGACCATATCTCGAGAACTACTCATCTTAGACTTGCCTTTACTAGCTCAAATGATAGCTATTGACAAGACCTTAATTTTCGATGACAGCTGTCAAACTTAAATCAACCATATCTCGATAACTACTCATCTTAGACGCCTTTAGTAGCTCAAATGATAGCTATTGACAAGACCTTAATTTTCAATGACAGCTGTCAAACTTAAATCGACCATATCTCGAGAACTACTCATCCTAGACTTGCCTTTACTAGCTCAAATGATTGCTATTGACATGAACTTAATTTTCGATGACAGCTGTCAAACTTAAATCGACCATATCTCGAGAACTACTTATCTTAGACTTGCTTTTACTAGCTCAAATGATAGCTATTGACATGAACTTAATTTTCGATGACAGCTGTCAAACTTAAATCAACCATATCTCGATAACTACTCATCTTAGACTTGCCTTTAGTAGCTCAAATGATAGCTATTGACAAGACCTTAATTTTCAATGACAGCTGTCAAACTTAAATCGACCATATCTCGAGAACTACTCATCCTAGACTTGCTTTTACTAGCTCAAATGATCGCTATTGACATGAACTTAATTTTCGATGACAGTTTTTAGTTTGATAGCTGTCATCGAAAATTAAGATTTTATTAGTAGCTATCATTTGAGCTAGTAACGGCAAGTCTAGGATGAGTACTTCTCGAGATATGGCAAATTCAAGTTTGACATATGTCATTGAAAATAAAGATCTTGTCAATAGCTATCTTTTGAGCAATTAACGGCTAGTCTAGGATGAGTAGTTCCTGAGATATAACCATTTATAGATGAATTTGTAGAATGAGTTTCGAGTGGAGCTTTGAGTTGAGTTTTAGAGTGACAGTGACAGTGACAATCAAAAATTATTATTCAAAATAGTTTAGAGGTCATATTTTTCTTTTTAACACGTTGACTGCGGGTCTCGGACATAACGCTTTACAAAATACTCATTATGTGTACTGTCGGCTTTGCCTAATAAATACAATAAAAATAAAAAATAACGCTACGCAGAGTACTCTGCGATGATGCCCTATGAAAACTGACTGAAACACATTTTTTTCTTTTTAACATGTTGGCTGCGGGCCTCAGTCATGACATAACTGATGACTTATGAAAACTGAAACACCATTTTTTTTCTTTTTAATATGTTGACTGCGGGTCTCGTATATGATAACGCATACTCTGCGATGATGACCAATGAAAACTGACTGAAACACAGCACTTTCCTTATGTTTTCAAAACTTTTCTTTAATGCAGTGACGCTCTTCCTTCAACCAAATAAAGCGATCCGAACTTATACCTAATGATTGACGACATAAATCAAGAGTCAAAATCTAAATTCCCCCACCCAGTGTCAGGCGTAATGATAACCATTGTGTAACATTCAAAAAACCTATCAAGAGGTAACTCCATTCATTCGTTTAACCTCATAAGAGGTTAACCCTATCGACTGAAAACCAAAAGGAACGGGTTACACTTTCGCTTGTGTTAGGAGGAGAATACCCAAACGAAAGGGTAATCCCGTCAACTGTATAACCCAATGAAGGGGTTTCACTTTCGAAGCAACTAACTCGAAATCGGGGTTGTACGGGCCCTGATCTGTATATTTATTAATTGTATGCACGAGAGCAAGAGCATCTTCGTCTTCTGAGGATGACATGCTGACACATCGATACCGGACAACAGACTGCACTACACTTGTGCCTCTGTCACGTCATTTCTGCGTCTTGTCCGAGCCATGTCCGCGCCATGCCCGTGCCATGTCCTCGCCACGTCCGTGCCACGTCCGCGCCATGTCTGCGCCATGTCCTTGCCCGATATGTGTGACCTGGGCCTTATACATCCCTAGCTGTAAAACCGCTTTACAGCAGAAGAGTGTCATCTGTATGGCATCAAAAATATTTATTAAAATACCAAAATGTTTTAAGGAAATGAGCAATAGCTTGTTTAAATTAAAATTTAAAGATCTATTGATAAGTAAATGTTATTATGATATAAAATAATTTTTAAATGACACAATGTAGGGCTAATTCAATATTTAATTTAACTTGACATTAATTTGATGTATTTTGATTTAATTTTTTAATATTTTATTATCTACTGTTTATTTTATAACTATATTTTGCATGCCACTCTCTCTACAATTTTGCATACTTATATTTATAGGTAAATCATGTTGTGACATATTTTATTGTAATTCTATCTTATTCTTCACATGTTTTCGCAAAATAAATTATCTTTATCTTTATCTTTATCTCACACAGCGAGAAAATAAAAAGCAAGACTGAGGCAAGGTCGAGTTTCAAATTACTAAATTCTTTTTGCTGTAGATCTCTATTGTTAAACTTATTCCGCCTTCAGAACCTCGGCAGATTTGAAAAGGCTACTTCGAATTTCAAATCAGTAATTTCATTTTGGTGTTGATCTCTTTGGTATCGAGACCAATGACTTAATTCTAATCTTATAATAATTTTGAGGTTCCGAATTTAAAACCATATTTTTCCCTTGGATGATAATGGTAGAGTTATTAATTCATTCCTAAGCAATATTTACACAATATATTAATTATTTACATAATTTTTTTCAGTAAAACAATTGAAGACTACTTGGACATCCCCCTCAGCCAGGCCAGTTCGCTCCTCGAAGCAGAAGGTTTCAACAAAGAAAACCCGACAGTCCTCTACGCACATGGCTTCATAGAACTGGCACAGCAAGAAAGTGTTCAGGTCGGTAATCTACATGAAACTTTTTTAATTCTTTCCTTAATACACACTAGTTCAAAATTCGAAGCCATTTTTATCTTTTGTTTTTTTTTATTAATGTTGATGATATTGTTTTAGTAGGTCCTGCATTTGTCTTGCCTTTGTTATTGATCATTTAAACTGTACTGAACGAAATTAAAACTGCTATATGATGATGATGAAAACTGAGAGACATCTAAAGCTACCACTTTTAATTAAAAAAGGTTTTTCATGGATATAAAACCTTTACATAAAATCTAGAGCTAGGTGAATAAGAAATGACTTGTTCTTAAACTTAAAATTCTATATTACCATTGGATTATGATTATGATAAACAGTGACAGAACAAACTTTAAGAAATGCATAACTTTGATTAGCGCTTTTAAAAAAAACGATAACTTTGAGTAGCACTTATAATAAGCAATCGATTTTCTGTTGGTATCAATAAATATAACAGGAGCTTTACTTCAACAAAAGTTGGTATATTTTTTTAAGTAAAGTAATGGCTCTTTTAGAAAACCTCTATGGCGCAGTGCGTGAAGGTCCGCTTGAAACGCAGAAGACAAAAATTATTTTTATTTAAATAGAACACAAATAAATTTTATTACATTATAGAACAGACGGTTGCAGGTTCAATTTCCGCCGCGAGACAATGTTTGTATGTTCTTCACATATTTGTTTCGGGTGGTTTCTATGTATAGTATGTATATATTACAAAAAAATATTTAAGTTGCATATCAGCCATGTGGTTCCTATAGTACAAGCTCTGATTAGTTTGGGACTGCATGATGCCGTTGACAGCATCTTGTAGCAGTGTCCAGCATTATTTATTTATTATTTATTTTATTTAACCCGCGTTGTCGTCTCTTCCAGGTAGTGGTGACGGCATATCTAGAAGCCAGGCCTGACACAAACGTAGTTCTTTTAGACTGGTCCAACATGGCTCATGGCTCTTACATCGTGAACGCTGCAAGAAACACTAAAAAGGTAACTGGCATATTCTAAGTAATCGAGATAGCATTATATAGTCGCAGCAGTATTTTCTGTAGAAAATAATTTTCTGTTACTAATTCACAGTCTCCAAGTGAAACTGTCAAAAATCATTCGAGCGTCGCTCACTTGATACTGGAAAATTGTGAAAATATCCCAGAAGCCATTAAATAAATAAGTGAACTAGGTCGCTGACATACATAAACATAAACATACAAATGCCACATTTGTATTAATATTAGGCGCGGGACAAATACAAGAGGCGTCGAGCGGTTGTGTGGCGCGGGTGAGGTGCTGCGGGCGTGGCGCCGGCGGGCCGCCGCGCCGGTGCAGCGCAGAATAGGTGCGCAAACGGTGTCGGAAAGGCGACATTTGATGCATTTTTTTATTCTAGTGTTGTTTTATGCCATTGCTAACTGCGGGTGTGCCGAGGGCGAGAAGGCGGCACCCGCGCCCCGCCCGCGCTTCACCTGCGCCCCGCCGTCTCAGTATGTCTCGCGCCCCACCTCTTGTATACATTTTGTATGAAATATCAAAACTCTTAACATTAGGTAGGCCATGTGCTTGTTCTATATTCAGATATCATAAAAAAATACCACAGTCTCAAAGCTCTAACACTAGGTACCTACCTAATCAAAGTTGTCACATCAAACCGCTTTCAAATCTGGAGAAACTGTTAAAACACATTTTACAGTTTGAATTAAACAACTGCAATGATAAGGTATAATGTAAATGGTTTAACTTGAACAGACGTTGGAGGTCATGTTCGCTTTATGACTTTCCTCATCCATTCTATGTGTATGATACCAAGGTTCAAAATGCTATGGAAATGTTAATGCAGTGTGGGATTCTTGCATGTTGTGGTTATGTGAGGAATCTTTGTAACAGATCTGTGCAAGTATTTCTATACAAGAGGTGTTTCATTTATTTAGTCTTCTTTGATTCTATTATTAACAAGTACCTAAATATTTTTCTTTTACTTCAAATACCTATTTATCTGTATCTTATCTGTATTTTTTTTTTATAAATAAACCGGTGGCCATCTGTGGTCTTCATCATCAGTTCCAGTTCAACAAATGGTGTTTTCCGAGAGCAAATGAGTACTAAAAAAATTGCAAAAGGTGTGCCTTTAATATTTGAAGAGATCTCTTGATTTCTCCAGGATCCCATTATCAGACCTTGATCCCCACCAGTGGGGCGGCTTGGTGGGGATTTTCGGAATAATTCGATCTGATGACAATGGAACCTAGCCATTCAAACAAAAAATATTCTTTCAAATAGGTCTTGTCGTTTTTGAGTACCTAATCTGGGAAAATCCTACTTCCTACTAATATTTTAAATGCGAAAGTTTGTAAGTATGTATGGATGTATGGATGAATGTTTGTTACTCTTTCACGCGAAAACTACTGAACGGATTTGGATGAAACTTAGAATATACATAGTTTATGACTTGGATCAACACATAGGCTACTTTTTATCCGGGTACCACGCGAGCGAAGCCGCGGGCGGACGCTAGTATTATAAATGCGAAAGTTTGTGAGTATAGATGTATGGATGGATGGATGAATGTTTGTTACTCTTTCATGCAAAAACTACTGAACGGATTTGGATGAAACTTGGCATATACACAGTTTGTGACCTGGAATAACGCATAAGCTACTTTTTGTCGCGGTACCACGCGAGGCCGCAGGCGCGGAACCGGATCCCCCAACGCTTGGTGATTCTACGGGATATATGCCCACTGCCACTTAAATTTCTAATTCTAGCTATGTCGGTTACCCTCGTTCTCTTACAGATCTCTTTATGTATATAATTACATATTCGGTTTTATTATAATCGTGTATATTTTAAAAGTAAATACTTACCTTCCTAATGACATTATTTTAGACAACCTGTAGTTGCACGTTGTCTGGCGACCTTCATTCAGAACGACTTGAGCAAAACAACTACCTACCGACTGGTTAGAGCGTAACAACTTGACAGGTTTTAAAAGTGCATGTTCATTTTGCTTTACCAAACATTATTCTTGTAGATACTTATTTATAATTATTTAGGGTACCTACACAGTATCGAATCTACCTGCCTGTCTACCTATAAAGTACTCAAAGCTACGATCTAGGGTAAGACAAATTTTAAACTGAATCTTGACTTGCAAGACTCTTATGTCTCAAGTCTCTCAAATCAGTCTCAAGTCTTGAGACTGACTTGACTTGAGAGAGACTACTAAGACAGATAAGTAGGTAATAAATCTTGTAGTCGCTTATTTTTTACTACATATTTAGGATACCTACACAGGGTAATCTTGACTTTAGATATTTCTAACAGCTTTTGATACAAATCAACATAATTTGTTCAGTCCTTTTAAATATGATATTTTTTCATTACTGGAAGACGGAACAAGCATCCACAATGGCTCACCTGATGTTGAGTGGCAACCAATCCAACTAATATTATAAATGCGAAAGTTTGTGAGTATGAATCAATGGATGATAATTTGTTACTCTTTCACGCAAAAACTACTACTTTTATCCCACGTGAGCCAAGCCGCGGGCAGAAGCTAGCCTAATAAAGTATTGTACCGTAGGTAACATATGTGTGAATCGTGCCCTTCGCTGCAAATAACTGCATCCACCAACTTGAGGCTTAAATGGTATATGCATGTAATATCACCGGCACCCCACACCCTTCACACCGAAACACAGCAATGCTCCTTCACAGCAGCAATAAGCATGGTGTTAGTACTTCTCCGAGCTCTTCATATAGAGCTCTACTACATATGAATCGTCATGATGTTTTAGTACCATGTTGTTCAATCCTAGTAAATCGATGGTTTTAACGGCTGGATGTTATGGTGGTATGTTAATTGCAGGTGGGTACAGCGACGGCAGAGCAAATCAACAAGCTGAACGAAGAAGGTCTCCCTCTGGATAAGTTGCACGTGGTCGGTCACTCGCTAGGCAGCCACGTTGCCGGCTATACCGCGAGAGAACTCAAAAACAAATACAACAAGCCTATCAAAAGGTAACTTCACTTTTGAGCCTTCCCAGATGCGCGTTTTGCTCGCGCGTGTTGCTCATGCGATTGACATGCGTATCCAATCAGGCTTGCTAAATGACACGGGTTATGTGCACGCACTTCACATTCCACGTGACAAGTCGTGCAAGTAAATTGCCCATCTGGGAAAGCTCTTTGTATCTAGATGCCAAACGTACTTACTTTTAGCTGTATAGTACTTGGGATATGATTCGATGGAGAAGGCTCGCCTATAGCTCTAAATCCATCCTCTCAACCTAAGTTTAGTTGGCCTTACCCACAGGAAATACATAACTAATACATGTGAAGCTGCTTAAGCTGCGGGTTTTCTTGCCCGTTTTAAGCACGTAACGCTGTGCGAAGCCTACTAGCTCCGAGGTCTCGCATATGTCATTATGACTGTATTGTAGGAACCAGAACCAGCATCCATACAGGCCGTCCGAAGCAATGCAATCTGAATGATCCATCAGCCATCGTTTTACATAGTAACTGGGTAAATCCACACACACCAGCCTATATCTGAACATAGGCCTCCCCTAATAAAGAGGGATCTGCTCATAAGCTCCACGCTGGAGCGGGTTGGGGATCGCAGTGCACAACTTCCTGCTTTGCCGGCGGTAACTGGGTACAATGATGGCTTGTTAGCCTAACATTAAGCCACGCCACGAGCGCGTCTTCTTTGTAATGAATACATTTTTAGATCCTAAATGGTATTATGTATTTATTTGAGTGTATTGTTACCAATTTCAGGTTAACAGCGCTAGACCCAGCCTTCCCCGCATTCTACCCAGATGGCGTGGTAATGGACCATGTCTGTTCCAAAGACGCTGACTTTGTTGACGTCATCCACACTGACGCCGGGGGGTACGGCGCGCCCGTCAGAACGGGGACCGCTGACTTCTGGCCCAATGGGGGAAAGAGCACCCAACCTGGGTGCCCGAGATTCGCGCCTATTCCACTATCTGATGAAAGTGAGTAGAGTCATCCAAGATGAAGCAATAGAACCTATCTTGGCATTGTTAACAACTTATTTCTTCGTATGAGCTGGTAATCAACTCGGTGTTGGAATTTTAGACCGCACCTTTGTCTAAGTTTTCCTCTGATATGGCTTAGTGACTGAGAAAGCCGGGAACAAGATCTTAAATGCCACTAAACCGTCACCCTTACAAATAATAATCAGCCTGAGGGACGCATTGACCTTAGTCAATGCGTCCAGATGGTCCAGATGGTCTGCTGAGATTAAGCCACGCCTAGAGCTTTTGAAGAGCAAAATAATTATCTGTATTATTATCGTACTATTCATCTTATTACAAGCTCCTGCGCGCGGCGCTCGCATGGTAAAAATTATGTGAATTAAAGTGAGTATAGAGCCGTAACCAAGAGACGGTCATTGGAACAGAGTCTAGATCACGAACCTTACCGAAAAAGTATTCGTATCGTTGACGTAAAAGTTTGGCCAATGAGAAATCGTAGATTCAAAACAACGCATTGTCATTTGCCAACAATGTTATTGTTACGCTTATGACACCTCAGCGTCAGATTTAAATATAATATACAGGGGACCTCTCCAGCAAGATGACGATATCAAAAAGACCGCGAGTAGCTCCTGACTCAGACTAGCACAGGATCGAGGCGAGTGGCATAATCAAAAGGGCCTTCTTCCTATAAGGGGTCGAAAATGGTTGATGAAAAAGTACCTTAAATATTTCAAATTTTAGATCAATCCGACCATTTGTTTTATCATGAAAAAGTTAAAATATACATCTTCATATTCAATTATTCGGCTTTGTTCCGGCTTTTTCAATTGTTAAGCCACGTTGGAGGCCTTCGGGTGGCTTAAAATCTCCGACAACAGAGTTGGCCACTAGCTCATACGAAGTGAGAAGGAAGGCTTTATAATTCATATTTGGCTTTATAATGTTAAGATATTGGTCCTGGACTCTATCAGTCCTTAAACCATCTCAGAGGCCTTCCAGCGGCCTAAAAACTCCGTACCAGAGTTGGCCACTAGCTCATGCTAAGTAGGAATTTATAATATTAGTAGGATTATTCAAAGATTCCATCTTTTGTGACAGATCTTTGCAGCCATTGGCGATCGTGGTGGTTCTACGCGGAGTCTGTGCGGAACCCTGAGGCGTTCCCGGCTTCGCCCGCGGAATCCTTCTCCAAATTCAAGGAAAACCCGACACCTGAGACCAATATGGTTTATATGGGCTACAAATGTGATACTAGGTACGCTCGTGGCTAGCATATATCGTATCTACGTAGATCGTAACTTTTGAAACTCATGTATGTATATTAGCGAGATATTTTTGATGACCTCTGTGGAGTAGTGGGCTAAGGGCAACGTCTGACACGTAGAAGGTTTCGGGCTTGATTCCCACCGCGAGACAAATGTTTGTATGTCCTGCAAATATTTGTTTCGGGTCTATATAACTAAATAATGCGGTAAATAATCACACAGCATCACGTAGCCCCAAACTAAGCATTGCTTGTATTATGGGAACCACATGATTGATATGATACACATATAATTTTTATTTTGTAAACACATACATATAATACATAGAAAACACCCAGACCCGAGACAAATATCTACAGAACATACAAACATTATATTTATAATATTATTCGATGTTTTCTATTTATAATAATAATAAATAATAAAGCTGGTCATTATCACACAGCATCATGTAGCCCCAAACTAAGCAGAGCTTGTAATATGTTTACATAAAAAAAGTATCAATGTAAATTATCAGTCATGTTGTATTATTATTGTATACACATGATACAAGCTCTGGTTAGTTTGGGGCCACATGTTGCTGTGTTATAATGTGTACCTACCTTTAAATTTTTATTAAGTAAATATTATTGTATTTTACAGTGCACAAGGATCATACTTCTTAACGACCAACGCAGAGTCGCCATTCGGAAAAGGAATGGACGGGATCTATCACAGTAAAAAGAAAACAGATATCAAATCATAGACTAAGTAGCAGTTTCAGACATCACATATCAGTTTCATCGACTTGGTGTAAAGGAGTTCAATCTTTGGAACCCAAGCCAAAGTTGGCAAATACCTTTAAGAGGCTGGACAAACCCAGATCCAATATCTAGAATATTTTCTTTCCTTCATAGAGGCGAAGCTGATACTTGCATCCACTTGGGACACAGTGACGGCCTCTGTGGCGCAGTGGGCGAAGGTCCGCCTGAGACGCAGAAGGTTGCGGGTTCGATTCCCGCCGCGGGACAAATGTTTTCATGTTTTGCAGATATTTGTCTCGGGTCTGGGTGTTTCCTATGTATGATATGTATGTATTTACAAAAAAAGTATATTATGTGTAATATATCAATCATGTGGTTCCCTTAACACAAGCTCTGCTTAGTTTGGGGCTATATGATGCTGTGTGATAGTCCAGCATTACTTATTTATTTAATTATTTATTTAGATAGAGTTGAATTGAGAACCTAATCCCTTTTTGAAGTTGGTTAAAAGTATGTATTGACAAATCAATAATTTTCTCGATATTCTCTAAACAAAACGCCAATTTCATAAGTAAGGCATATGTACTTCGTATGTACGAGCGGGTCTTGAACCTGCACCTTATTTGATCTGTAGCCTGAAAATATTAGGACTATCTCATATATCTCATATAAGTCATGAGTTAATCGATATCGGGATTATTTAATTTATTATTATTTAACTTAGGACAAAGAGTATTATGCTGATGTATCCATAGCAAAGTTAAAAGTTAAATCATTACTTTTTTGACTACTGATGAACTTACCATGGAAGCCTATATTATACGGAAATCGATGACGCTACGTTTTCCCTTGAAAAAACTATCAAGTTTTTCAAGGTGAATCGAAGTCATAGCCAGCATCGAGCTTACTTTTGAAGTAGCCGATATAACGTTTTCAGGTAGTGAGTTCTAATTGTGGACCACTCAGTTACTAAGGAAGGGATGGCCATAGTCTTGTCACCATTGATGACAAGACTATGGCCATGCCTTCCTTACTACTACGCATGCAATCTGCCTGTTTAAAATGTGGGTACCGAATGAGCGATAAGCACGTCGGTCATTGCATCGCAGATTTGTACGGTGCGGCGTCGCATTTGAAATTTCCACGATGCGCTGTTTGACACCGTCGCAATTTCGTTGATTTTTGCGATTGTAGAATGTAAAAGAAATGATTTATTATTATAAGATATACTTATATGGGCCAGTACTTATTATAAATCTTATTGTTGTTTATTATATTGTTTACCTACACTTATATTCATTTGTTTTTTAGCGATGAGGGAATTTTGAGGAAGGTATTTATTCATTTAGTCCATTTTTTCGATTTTTTTACTGTTACCATATAAATTTTGGGGTCCAAATTCTGTATCGTAATTTTTACGAAGTAGGTACTTGCCTATTATTATGGTATTTATCTAAAAAAAACTTTTTCATATTAAGGTTTTATTTACCATACCTAGTGGTAGAAGGATAATATAAGATACTTATTGTAAAAAAAACTATTCGTTGGCCTAATGATTTTATAAATTTTTATGACATCACAGTGGCTCTGTGTTATAGTTATAGTAAAAATAGAGATAATGTTTTTTTGCTGTTTTTACAGTATGTTTCATATAATATAAAGAATATTAATTTTTCGAAGCCATCGGAAGAAAGGATGGTGGGATATCTCAAAGAATAGAGTAGCTGGCGGAATTTGCGGGGGACCTTTGGCCAGCAGTGGGACGGCACACGTTGCTTAAAAAAAGGTAAACAAACACGACGTACCATAATTTAATTTTAATTTATATCACAAAAATCAAATCATTACATTAAGTTGACTTATCATACATGTTTTAACTTTTTTTTTTATAAAATGTTTCTTGGATTTATTATAAATATTAGTATTCATATCGATTTATTTTGATTAAAAAAAATACAATATCCAGATTTCTGTTTTTATTATAGGTATACTAATTAGGCATCTTTACAAATATTCTTGATAATTTATAGAGATATTATTTGTGTACATTTTATAAAGTCTACAAACTAATGCGTAACACGTAAATACTGCACACGAATATTTAGTTGTATGTATAATAACCCGCTACCCACCCTACGGATTAAACTCCTCAAAATATGATTTCCAAGAGACTGCACCCATTACTAAAATGTATATATCTTGATGTTTCAATTTCATTAGTAGTTATGTTCTGCCTATCAGATTGCATTCCAGTTGGGACCTTATTTCATAATTATGGTAAATAATTCCCACTAGAGGTGGCTTTGGAATTTCTAGAATATCCCATCTAAACAGTATAATTTGTACTTCCATTCTCGAAGCTTCCATCAGACCAGTTCCCATACATCGGCATGATAGAGTCCATGGCATCTCCGTCATCTGATAAATAGTTGAGTCCGTACTTTCTTCGGATATCCTTCGTTATCAAGTACACCCAAAAAAAGACGACACCACTCAGAAGAAATCTGAAACCAGACAATATCTGTTCAAAAAATCAGCCTTTCAGAGGGAAACGGGTTAGAGTGGAGACTGCGGCTCGGCAATATTGTAGCCTGGCTCTACAGCTAGGTGGAGTGACGATCTACGGAAGGCTGCTGGTTGAAACTGAATGCGTCGAGCTGAGGTCAGGAGGCAATGGTGCTCATTGGGGGAAACTTATCACAGCAGAGCAGTGCATTGATAAAGGCTATCTATGATGATGATGTGTATATAATTCAAGGCAAACCGACATTTAAAGTAAAAATATTTTCATAAGAAAATGGTCAGCATATCCGACCTGATGTTTAATGGTTACCATTACCTATAACAAATTATTGAATAGTAGGTAACGGATGTTTCTTAATCTACGATGCAAAGTCATGCGTCCATCAACTTGATGCATGATAAACCTCATGTGTCTGCCTTTCACACCGATCACTGCGGTGTTACATGGCAGAAATGGGCATGGTGTATACTCCTCTCTGGATGAGCTCTACTTTTATGGTAAGTCCCATAAATTAAGGTCACGCATGTATACATGCAGCGTAAAGCTCGCCGTCATACAGCCGGAATCCCTATCTAAATTCAGAGAACACAAACTCGAGCTGAGAAAAACTAGACTACTGATTAATCTGAAATTTTAAAATTGCTCACACAATCTTAAAATTTCATTTTCCGGCACAAATTGTTCCGGATTTCACAATAAAAACGTCTCCGAATTCTGAAAGGTATTCTTGTATATGAGGTCCTGTGTTGTTAGTACCTTAAGAATTATATAAATGCTTCAGTATCAAATTCAGGCAGTGAAGTGCGGGTGGTGTTGGTGCGCTGGTGGTGGACGTTCACTGACAGCTGGAGATGCCACTAATTTTATGAACTTTGCCGTCCAGAAAGAGGTAAACGCGAAGGCTAATATAATTAAAAAGCTGAAAATATTAAATGCTTTGAGTTTGAGTTCGTGCCGATAACGCTTTCTTGGCTGACCACGAACTTTTCCATCGGGCATCGGATAGTGATGATTAGCAGAATTTGAAGCAGATCTTTACCAAGCAGTTCGACAATTCAGGTTGATAAAAAAAAAATTGATGAACTCGGAGGACATAACCTAATGCTTCGTACTAGATGTTACCTCTCTTGGGCTACAATAGGATTTTATACCATCTATATATATCTAGTGCATAAACTACGGCTCAACGGCATAGAACAATATAAAAGCGATTAAAGAGCTGGTGAAGTAAAAAACACCACAAAATTTTCATGACCAGGCCAAGAACAGTAGGGAGCTTTAGGTCCTCCCTTACCAAGAAATACACCTGCCGAATGACTAGCTTTTATCTTAGCTTTGCTAGCGTTAATGTAGGTTTTGTCAAAAGTACCAACCCTATGTCATTTTCTGTGCCCCTTACAAAATGCCTGTGAAATTTCATGATGATCGGTATACATAACAAATAAACAAACAAATAAACTCACTTTCTTGATCTATTAATATTATAAATGTGGAAGTTTGTGGATATGGATGTATGAATGAACTCTTTTGATACTCTTTCACGCAAAAACTACTAAAAGCAATTCCACGAAACTTGGAATATACACAGTTTGTGACCTACTTATATACTAAAAATAATACTAATCTACTAATACAAATACACTTATAATATTATAAATGTGAAAGTTTGTGAGGATGGATGGATGGATGGATAGATGATTGTTATCTTTCAAGCAAAAACTACTAAACAGATTTGGCTGAAAATTGGAATATATATACAACATATATTTGTTACCTGAAATAATACATAGGGTACTTTTCATCCGGGCACCACACAAGTGAAGTCGCGGGCGGAAGCTAGTTTAAAATACATATAAGTATCTAAGGACTCTAGGATTAGGATTACCCTGGTGTGAACTTTGTCTACCTACTTGGTATTTATAAAAGACTTAAAAAAAGGAGGAGGTTTGAGAACCTCCTGTAATTCGCATGTTTGTTTTATTTATATTAGAATTAGGGTAAGAAAAATAAATTGCAACTATTGACCTAGTTCAATGTAGTATATTAAATGTATGGATCTACGGGCGCCCCGCGACTTCACTCGCGTCAAGGCTTTCCACAGGAGCTGAATTTAAAGAAATTCTGGGGCCAGGAATGTACCCTTTAAATTTTGTATTTCTAGGACTCACGATCTCGTTCGTGGTCTGTCAGTTATACAGTTTTTTTATTATTATTAGAATAAAGTATATTTTAATAAATACTCACATTGAAGCCATTGGCATCAGGCAGGGCACTAATAAATGTTCCACAGCTCGCTTCTAAACTAACAATTGTGCAAACAGTGAAGATGAAGGATATCTGCTGATTTTTGCATTCAGTAATATTGAAATATTTCGACTGCGAAATGAGATTTTGGTTACAGGCATTTATTTCGAACTTTCTTATATCTGTATGGATTTGAATTTATGAACATAGTGTTTCCCGGTGGTCCCAAGATTTTAGGTACACTCAAGTGGCGTATGGCGCCCTCCGTGTAAAGTGTCCAGTGTCGCATTCAGAGCGGTGTTGGGGCTGCCCCGCTACTTCGGCGCCTCCGGCATGTTCTCGCAAGTACACACCGATTGCTTTTACGCTAGGATGCGGATGAGGTGTGTATTCCTGGTGCGAAGGGTGCGGGCCAGCACCAACGCCGTCTTGGCAATGATCGCCGGATGAAATGACTGCCCTCATATACGTCGCTGTTGCGACAGACATGTCGTCTATAGGGGAGATCCTTCAACTCGTAAAATTTATAATGAGCAATGAGAATTTTATTTCGAGTAAGATGAAATAAAACTTTTTTGTCGAATTGATGCGACGAGTTGTTAACCCTGTTATGTTTTATTGACTTAAGGTCTTACTTATGAACATCATTCAAAAGTTAAACGATGCTTAAACTATTGCCATCTCTTACCGTTGGATAATTTCAAACAGTGACAGGACTAACTATGAGCATTGATTAACTTAAGGTAGCGTTCATAAGTAAGGGGGTTAGTGAATAAGCTTTCAATATAGAGCTCTAATACTACTAGCATTCTTCAATAAGGCCAAGCCCTTACGTAATTCACTCACTTTTGGAACGTGCCCTAAGATAAATAAATAAATAATAATAATAAATAATAAATAATCCTGGACGTCATCACACAGCATCATGTAGCCCCAAACTAAGCAGAGCTTGTGTTATGGGAACAACATGATTGATATACTACATAGATACTTTTTTTTTTTTGTAAATACATACATATCATACATAGAACACACCCAGACCCGAGACAAATATCTGCAGAACATGCAAACATTTGTCCCGCAGCGGGAATCGAACCCGCAACCTTCTACGTCTCAGGCGGGCTTTCACCCACTGCGCCACAGAGGTCGTCGATATGCAACAACCTGCGTCCATCATCTGGAAGAATGAATGTGATAACTCTCTTTGACCTGTAATTTCACTATAAATATCTAAAATAAAATAAAATCAATTTGAATGCTAGACCTACCTCACTCATTATATTGTATAAAACCATCAGTGACAAATCTTTCTGGACGTGAAGTGTGGTGCAAAGCGTGGTAAGCAAGTGGAGTGGGCTTGGTAGATGCGTTGTTATACACTTCTGTCAAGAACTTAGACGACCAGAATATTGTGAAGCAAACGGCTCCTAGAAGTAACACTCTGAAAGAGATGGCTTATTTAGTTTGTTAGAGAGGCTTATATTAACTTTTACTACAGATCTGTACATTTATGTATAAACTGTTCAACATCTATCGTTTATTATAAAAACAACTTCAAAGTTGCTCAGCGAGCAGCTCTCTCTCTCTCTCTGAAGGATATAATTTGCAATGAGAGAGTCCGATAAAGAACTAAAGTTATCAACATAACATAATTAGCATGCTGAAGTGGCAGTGGACTGGCCATATGTGTCGAAGAACCGACAATCGTTGGGGTAAACGAATTCTTGTGTGGAGACCGCGGCTCAGCATACGTAGTGTAGTTTGTCCTCCGCTGGCGGAGTGACAGTCTGAGAGAAACGGCTCGTTGAAGCTGGATACATCAAGTTGAGGACAGGGTTCAATAGAGCTCATTAGGTAGGCCTATAACTAGCAGTAGGCTGGTATAGGTAGACTGATGATGATGATGATGAAAACCAACTAAAATGTAACTTAAACACTTTTCCCAGCTTATGATCACTACTTACTGTTAGAATGTGTTGTTTTGTTAGGGTAGCTGGTATACGACCATGGTTATGCTCTGAACATCACTATAAATAATATAATATATTTTTAAAATATGCATATCATGTATTTAATACATTAAAATATAATTAAGTTGTTTATTTAATAGACAATAAATATTGACTAACTTGTACTTAACGATTTCATAATAGAAATATTCTTGTTTTTATACTTTTTACACTCATATTTATATTTTTTTATAATTATATACTTACTAGTTTATTCAGAATGACATCTTAATAAGTGCATAAGTGTGTAAGCGCATCTGAATAAGTGTGTGTGAATAGTTTTGGCAATAAAAATGTAATTAAACTGAGACCGTAAAACTATCAATAGTAACCAAAAATAGGTAGTACCACAGTATAATGACCTCCTTTATGATCTTCTACAAACTATTGAACTACTTAGGTAAATACAAAGCTAGGTGCGGGCAGTGCGGGTTTAATACGTGCTGCAAAGGCTTACACTAAAAAAATCCCATCTCAGCTTGAAGCTGCTTTACCACGGGAGTCAAACAGCAATCAATTTCAAAAAAACCTGAAACCTCCTGACCAAAGTGCATAAAATAAAACTTTTCGGTACTTTACAGTTTTTACAGGCTTGTGTAGGGTGTACTAGGAGGAGATTAGACTGTCAAACTCGAACAGGACTTAAGATGACATCGCGTACTGCTAACGCGCGCACAGGTTCAACAGTCTTACCTTCTAACAGCGCAACGTTTTTGGCCTAGCTTCAGTATGCGTCGCTATACGCTTTCTTTTAGACCAAACCTTTATGCCTGCCTTCTACTGCGAGTGGAGCGGACCCATGAAAATGAATTTATTTATTTATTTTCGTGAAGTGTGGTACAATAAAGTTATAATATTTTTAATTTGATCTGACATACGTCATATACCAACATGCCGCAGTAATTACGTACATAAAAAAACAATCACTAATTTAAACTATAGAATAAAAATAAAATAAGTTATGCAGAATTAAACCAATATCAACGAAATCATAAAACTAAAAATTAAAAGAAATCAAAATCAAATATAATAGTCATTAAAACATTTCATGAATACTATAAAATACATTTCTCGCTGAGCCACTCATAAAGTTTTTATTTAATATTCGAGTTACAAACGAGATCGCAGAGTTCAGTGGGTTCCTAGCGGACTCCATACGGAATCAATTCGACTCAACACTACATTTTCAAACAAGTACCTAATTCTATAAAAAAAAAACTAAAACGGAGTGAATTTTTGTGTGAAAGCACACAACCTCGCTCATTTGACCTCCGCCCATGTTTCGACTAGACTTCGCTCACAATTTTTTGCTGCCAAGGGAAGGCCAACACACCTTTCTAGAAAACTCTTTCTAGAAAGTACCTAATTAATGGAAGGCAAAAACTATTTTACTCCATTCCGCCCTATGTTGTTTGTGTTCTGTATTATTTCCAGGTTATTCCCGTTTTGCAATGGAAGGCCGGCATTATGGCCGAAATTTTAAGGTAGTGAGCAGACGGCAAACTTATACCTGGACTTTGAAATAAATCTTACCCACCCCATTATGAGTAAGTATTTTTTGACATTTCAACTCCGAAAAAGCATGTCTCAATTGGAACGAATGGAAAGCTTTGGGAATAATGGCATTAGAATACTTAAAGACAACAATAATTTATATTAAAACTTTGTAAACAAAAATATACTCACAATCCCGCAGACATGACACGATTTATTATTCCAAACTTATTTTGACGATTCCTCTACTATTTTCACCAACTGCAGTATTTAGATTTTTTTTTCTATTCCTCAACTCATACGAAGGTACTTCACAGGATGGTGCATCAAAAGGGACTACGAAACTCTTCATGCCGTAACTAAACAAGCATTATGCATTGTTTTTGTTTGAATTATATCATGAGGTGATATTTGTAAACAGAGCATTTTCATTAGTGGCATTGAATAGGGCTATTTCATAAAAATATTTACATTTGTCCAGTTGTAGCCTATGGGAGCGGTCTGTTTTAAATATTATTTATGTAAATAATTTGATTATGTTCTTAAGTTTACACATAAACTGCCCTATTATGTGATTAGTTATATTTCCTACAGCACGTCTGTATTTTTCCGAAGAAATAAATAGAAATACTAAAAAATACTATAAATATACCACTTTTTAAAGCTAAGAATTAAAATTACCGTAGTAAAAAATATTAAATAATGCCTTACTTGTAAATAAGGTCGAATATTGATATGGTTTTAATATATTGTCCTCGAGCTAACTCAAGGAAGAAAATGTTTTGCAACCTTTATGGACCAACAGCCCAAACCAATTATGGGCTAATGTATTTATCCGCAGATCCTGTAATAATTTAATCTGAATTTCTCCGACATTGACATTCTCTCTCTCTCAATAGTTTTAAAGTACCTAGTATTTTAAAGTTTTTCCAACGTTAATTCTTTTTTATTTTTGTTTTTACTCTTCTATTTTTGTTTGTCTTCATTGTATTTCAAACTTGTTTTAGTTTTTTGCTATTTTAAGAAAAAAATATGTATTTTTGATAGTTTGTCCACTTTTTTGCTATGTGTTTTATCGAAGTGTGGAAACTTTTTTGGATTATGTGTTATCTTAAATTATTTTAAATTATAAGTTCCATTATTCTGTTTGTTTCCAAATAAAATAAAATAAAATAAAAATAAATAAGCAATCCCATCAAAACACAAATGTAAAATGAGAGCCAAGTTCAATATTATGACAATGTGCCCTGGTTGTTGACTTCTACTACAAAAGAAGTGTGATCTAAATGGGGTGCCAAGTTCAAAAGTCAGTCCAGAAATTTATTTATAACAACATAAAATATTTTATAACAACTAAAATATGTTTTCGTCTTATAACTTAGCATAAATATTGAAGACCAAAGACTGGCTTGGCTAGTTCTCATATACAAATTATTATTAAGTACCTACTAACGCAGTCATGGAAGAGTCCTATGTTATATATATATATATATATATATATATATATATATATATATATATATATATATATATATATATATATATATAAATATTTTTTGTATAATTTTTCTATTTATTGATTATATTAGAAATACTTAATTATAGTGCCTAATATAATCAGCAATCATAATTGATGACAGCCGGTCTTTATGTGGTTTTTAAGTACTTTACGTATATATATATATATATATATATATATATATATATATATATATATATATATATATAAATACGTAAATATGAATATATATACTTAAAGAACTTAAAAACCACATAAAGACCGGCTGTCATCAATTATGATTGCTGATTATATTAGGCACTATAATTAAGTATTTCTAATATAATCAATAAATAGAAAAATTATACAAAATTATAAAAATTTACTAGTTTCGGATTTGTTCCTTTGTATTCACCCAACTACCTTTGTGAATGCCAAATTTGAACTTTCTAGGTTAACTGGAACTGGGTTAGAATTTTGATTTATAGATCAGACATTTTAGGACGTTATTATCCAAATAACGCCTAAGTTACAATTGAAATTATGTATAAAATAAAATTATTTCATAAGAAAAAAGACTCTCCGGCGGGGAATCGAACCCCGGTCTCCCGCGTGACAGGCGGGGATACTTACCACTATACTACCGAAGACTTGACGTGAAAAGATAAAATAATTTATCAGTTTAAGTATGTTTCGCATGAAATTTAAGAAATACGTGAGTTAGCATCGAATTATTCTTATTATACCACATGTTACGTTTTTCAGACCATCACTTACAATTTGTTTTGGGTTAATTATGAGATTGTAATTTAGTACCTACGCAATAAAGAGGTAGAACTTTACCTCTTTACCATGACCCCGTCAACACACAAACCCCTGGGAAAAAACTACTGGTAAACTTTTTGTATAGGAACATTATCGCGTAGCAAATAATAATATTGTGATAAATATCAGTTAGTTATATTTGTGGATATAAAAGGAAGCGAATGATAAATAAGGGTGAATGGGTAGAAATTCGAGTGAGGAAAAATGTGAATGGAAACTTTGCTACGCGGAATTAACTAGTTTGGGAAAACGATCTAATAACTCGTCGAGCTAGTGACAGCTAGTAGCTGCCGGAGAGCTCGACAGATCCCTCCAACTCTCCCCGAGTTAAAGGACATGCGTATCGCATTTTCACACCGACTAAAGAAAAGGTTAGTGTTCAATAAAAGCGGTGATGGGTTTGCAACCTGTCACGTCACATTCAATAATAAATTCCCATTGGGACTTTTAAAAATAATTGAAATCGGTCCAACCCATAGTATATTACCGAAGATGACCTGAGGGTTCTGAAAAATGAAACAAATATCAGATTGACAAAAAAATGCAACCGCAAATGTGCATCTGTGATGACTGATGACTGATGAACTAGTGAAGTTCCATTTTTATATCGACTTTCATTTATCGATGTTTTTACTCTACCTACTAACCCATACCTACTTAGTTATATTTTTAATGGCCTACGGATTTTTGGCTAGGGATTTGGTAACCGATATATACAGAATAGTGCTATGTTTAATTTATAAAATAAAAAAAACATTTTTAAATTAAAGTACTTTTGCATTCTAAGAAAGTAAATTATGGCAAATGAATATTGTGATTTTAGCATCATTATCAGCCTCCCCCAATGACCACCATTGCGCCCCGTCCTGAGCTCGACGCATGCAGCTTCTACATTTCAATGGGAGTAGGTGTTTATGTGGATGTGGAGGAGGCTAAAGGAAACTGTCTTAGTTTGTGTATATAAAATATTCTTTCTTCTTTCTGGATAACCTGCAATAAAAAAAATTGTAAGGTTGGAGGATTATAGCCTCGTGCGGAGAAGACATGCAGAGCGTAGAACGTGAAAAGACAGGTTGTATAAAAGAAATAGAAATGATTGAGATGATTGATGAGCAATCTAGATAAGGAATCACTGTCCCTTTAATTATCTTTATATGAACATTATATTTTTTTCTGATCCAAAATTTATTAGGCTGAAGTATAAAAAACAACATACTTTATTTGCAATAAAGATGCGCTTCATCAACAAGAGGCAGTACTACAATGTCAAATATAGATTTTGAACATTGTTTTGTACTCTTAGTATAGAAAATAAAAATTGAATTTTAGAATAATTCTGATATTTACTGAGTAAACTGTACCTTTTGTTCCGATTTTGTAGCACTATTTATTTTAAATATCTGCTGCATAATGTAGAATATTTTGTTAGCTCCCATTTTGGCCTATTTATAGCATTTATGCATATTATTTTCATTATTTCGTCTTTACGAAATCTATAATATAGAATATATATAAATTATGTAGTTTTTAATAGGATACAAATTGACAGATTTACTGAAATAAAATGAGGTGGGTGAGTTAATGTTTTCACGATCACAAAGCTTTACTGTACCGTACGTACCTGAATGGCAAACTCGCAAGGCCTTTCTACATTTAATAAAAGAGCAATCAAGCTTACACTACTTTGGTACTTACCTATTTCAAAACATACTTTACATAACTTCTAACATTTATCGACAGAATTATCGACACTACACATCACTAAACACAACTATAATACACTAATTAACTAGGATATTTAAATAAATAAATCTCAAGAATCCTACATTAAAATACGCCAAATCAACGCGTAACACAACATATACATTCTTAGAAATATAATCATCCATCTTTACAGTCAAACGCGTTCTTACTTTTTACAAAGATACAAAGTAATGGAGCGGATGCTTCTTACCGATGAAACCTACAATTATCTGGATTATGGTAATCTGTATTTGTACACTTTTGAACAGAACATGCGACCATGATCACTTCACTCTTTTATGAATAATATATAATTCAAACTAGAATAAAATTACATAAATATGAAGGAAGCTTATTGATTAAAATATGTCGTTTTGGTTGATAATCAGTGACCACGGATAGTTTTACAAAGTTCTGTCGTAGCGTTTAATTTCTCTGAGTACTGTCAAATTTTCGAATCCAAAATGTATAGACAATGTTCTTTTTTCCACTCATGAATAATTCATATATAGCCATCGTTTTTTGTACCTCTAACTGAAAAGAAAAAAAAATCCAACCTCTTTGGTCCAACCATTCTCAAGTGATGCTTACCAATGAAAAGCATTGAATATTTATTTATAAAGAATTTAATAATTTACATTCTTATTCTAAAATATTCAAAATTAAATATGTTTGCAAAAAATTATGTTCATTAAAAAGATCTTAGTAAAGTAAAAGCTTACTAGATTTCTAAGCAGCTTAACCTCTAGCCTAGTCCAGTCAAGTTAGTTATTGGCTTAGCGTTGATATCTCTGTCCATGTCAAAGATTAATTTTCCTCCAAGAAACAAGGCGACTGCTAATACACCAGATAATAGTGCGCTGTAAAAAAAACACTGGTTAGATCATAACTATTTATAAAGTGTAAGTTTATTTATTTGTTACGCTTTCTATGCCTCGATCATCATAAAATTTCGCATATACATTGCCAAGAAAACAGAAAAAGACATAGGGTATCTTTCATCCAGGAAAAGTTCCCGAGGGATTGAAGAATTACTTTAATGCGAGCAAAGCTACAGGCGGAAGATGATTGTCTCTAAAAATATACCAATGACACGAGAACAAATATTGAGTTATTCCCGGTTCGGCCCGCGAAATCCATGGCCAGAGATGGACCAAATTGGAATATACAAAATAAATGCGATTTTGATTCCCATTTTGGCCCCTTTTTTATTTTTGAAAACAGAACTAGATTCGTAGGCTGACTAAGGCGACGGTAAGAACTGATTGCTCTTCTTTGAATGTTTTCTCCTCATTGAAGAAAATGAATTATGTTAGGTACTTCAAAAAGCTGTATGTTATTCATTAAGTTTTTATCGTCTATAAATAAAAAGAAGAAGAAAAGGCGCTTTTTTATAGATACGATAGAGATAGTAGTTATGTTTTTAAGAAAGTTTTAACTCTTGATAACGCTTTGAATATTGAAAACACAACTGTGCTGCAGGCAAGGCAACCACGGTCGCCCTCCTCTCCTCCTCATCTCCCTCCGAGACCTGCAGCCAACGTGTTAAAGCACTACAGACATATTTCACTTCTGAGTCACCTCCAAGTCTAAAAGCTCGTGTATAAGGTATTTTTTTTTCAATTTTAATGTCCTTTATTTCATAAATATACATAACAGGTGGTACATATTCCATTGTTGATTTTTGACTGCACTATCACTGACAAATTAGTTATGTTTTTTAGGCTTCTTTGCTTGTCAAAACTTTTAAGGATAATGTGACTATATTTAGTAGGTTCTATAACGTACAAATTTAAAGAAGAACAAAAATTGAGTTGGTTCGTGGCCATGTAAGCTTTGCGAAGAACAATAATTACGAATCCTCTCGCCAGAAGACTCGATGAGTTTGTGACCGGAACATGCCAGTTTTTGCGCAGGATATGACATCATAGCCCACATTCACACAGGGAGGCAAATTAAATCTACAGAAGTCTCATAAATATAATAAGCCTCTGTGTCAGGCTTTTATGGAAAGCCTTTGGTCTCTGTCGAAACTTGGACTGTTTTGGAATCCTTGCAGCAATGCCGCGTAGACTACCGTTATATGAAAATATCGAAGTGTTGAGATGTCTCAATGAAGCTACCACTATGACTGTCCAAGTACAAGACTAGCAGTCTAAACCCATCAAAGCGCAGATTAGTGAGACAGAGAGACATAAGTATCTCCGTAATTGTTCACGTGCGTATTGCAGGATATGTATAACATAAACGGCGATCTCACACTTTTGATGATGACATGGTCTTACTGGTGGAGTCGCTGAAGGAGCTGCCACAGATGCTGGACGCCCTAGCATTAGCCTCGTGAAGGATGTTAGGTCTCAGCGTGAATTTGCGGTAGGCTGATGGAAGCTAGTTGCTTTGAGCTGAGGACAGGGCGCAAAGAAGGTCATTGGGGAAAGCATAATGTCCAGCATAGACAGCTTTAGGCTGATAATGGTGATCTTTTCGGATCACGAGGTTTTGGAAGCTAAATGTTCTTGGGTGCAACTCGGCTGTAATGAGAATGCTGTGAGAACAAAACGTCCTCAATTTAAATTGTTTTTGGAAGCTTAATGGCCTTTCCTATAGTTAGTGCTCTTATATGCGCGTAAGAGCGCGTTAGTGTTTTGAATTAATGTGACCACTACAAAAAAAAAAAGAGCATGACATTTTACTTGATTTCAGAAAGTTTTTTTTTTATGTTCAGGTAGAAAATATGTAGTGAATATTTTTTATAACTTCAGTATCATGTATTATAACAAGTAGTATTGCGGACATTTAACTCCCATTACGTTTTACACTGCGATTATTTGTGCTCTGAGAACTAGCATTAATTTTAAATTGAAGACGTTTTTACAGTCGATGTTCACACAAGAACATTTAGCTTCCAAAACCTCCTGATCCGAAATGATGATGATGATGATGATAAAAACAGCTTACTTTTTCAATTTGATGCAGCGCCAACATCATTCCGCGCTCTTTTTTTTTGCTTGCGTTTTTTACATTTCGTCCACTTAACCAGTTCTTACAGTCGCCCTAAATAAGAAAGCCAAACCGTGAACTAAGCATGTAGAAGTCAAAAACCAGCTTCCACCTTACTTTGCGTGATCCGTAATCCAGGGTAACTTATTTTTGTTCTCAGCGTCTTACACAAGCAACACTCTGCAATCATGCATCTGCTCTGCCCGATCACTATTTGGATGGCAGAATATTTTGGAAGCAATCAGATCTGAGGGTTTCAGAGGGTCAGTGACAGATGAAAGGTCCGGTGCTAATCGTTTCAGTGGGTAATTGAGGTACTTAATAGATCCTCTGAAAGCTATCGTACTTTGGAAGGCAAGTGAACCTTTCCCTGTGTATGTTCTACCGCTTGGGGAAGAGGCAGAATTTTAAAAAGGTCATCAAACATCAACATGGTGAATGGAAGGAGTACACATGAACTTAATGCGTATGCGCAAATAGTGAATCTTTTAGGTAACTCTTTAAAATTTACTTAATTTATTGGTAAAATACTGAGAAATAGAAGAAGTAGAATACTCACGCTCCCGCGATAAATGTCATTTTATAAACCTTTTAAATTAATTCAGCCCACTACTAAAAAGTAATTAATTTGCCTCCGTAAATGTTAGTAAAACATTATGTACTTTACACAACTTAAACTTTTATGACAAAGAGGTATACGTAAAATACGTTAGCTCAATATCATCTACTGGAAGGTACTGAGTTTCTTACTGAGGTATTGAGATTTTCAGAAAGAAAACATCGAAAAATATTTGTTATATCAACGGATGTCGGAATCCTGTTTATGTTTACAACATGTTTATACGGTGCAAGTAGCTGTCCTGAAAATATGTTTACGACAGACGAACTGGCAAACAATATGGGTCGCATTTTTCTTAGTATAAAATTCAATCGCCCTGCGCGTATCGCGCAAAGGCTAAAACGAGTCGACCGATTTGAATTATGTTTTTTAATCGCCTTGATTCAAGGGTGACTTAAAAAAAAGAAAATTAGGTAAAACCCTTAAGTATAGCCAGAAAAATTAATATATATAAATCCTACTTATCATACTTCCTTCTAATATTATAAATGCGAAAGTTTGTGAGTATGGATGTATGGATAGATGAATGGATAAATGCTTGTTACTCTTGCAAAAACTACTGAAAGGATTTGGATGAAACTTGGAGTATATATACATATTTTGTGACCTGGATTAACACATAGACTCACAAAATTTCGCATTAATAATATTAAGTAGGAGTAGGATTTGGTAATATTGTGTTATTTTATCAACTCCAGAATTTAGTCAGGGCGTCGTCTGTTGGGCTAGCTGGTGTAATAATAAATGGTGTCACAAGGGACCAAAATAATGTATTAAAAGCGTGAGCGATAGTTTGAATCCAGAGCGAAGTGAAGGATTCCAGAGTATTGTATATAGAATATAGTAATATTTCACAATCGTACACTGCTAGGACTCATCTTTCATTCAATTTGTGTGAATCAAATTAAAATTGTCTGTAATATTTTTATTTATAAGTAATAAAAAAACGATTAAGAAGTTTCCCGTATTTTTTTTTATTTGAGTCAATGCCGCGTCGGTCTCGGTAGTCTCGTTTATTTTAGTACCGGCCAGGACTTTATCGAAGCGAATTGCGTTCAAACTTTTTAAATTAATAGTGTTCCAGATTCACATACTAGCGCCGAGTCGAAGCGCATCAAAGCGTCAACCCGAAACTTAACATAGCAAATTAAACCCTTATCTCAAGACAACGCACATATTTCTGCTTGGATAAAAAGAGACGCGAATTCACGCGCATTCGAGACGTTTCGCGCGTCTGAACGCGACCAACTCTGACTGGTATGCGAGGCTTTGCGCCCCCACCCCACCTTCTTATTCTTATGGACGGATACCTATAGGTTGTTGTTATACTCTAAAGGGATACTATCAATCACCATGTAACTAGGGTTATGAGTAAAAATAAAAAATAAAAAATGAGAACCTTTTTTTTTTTCAAACTCTAGGTACCTACTTAATCAGCCAGCACTAAATAAGTGTAAATAAAAATACAAATACTACACTAGCCACCATTTCTTTACTGCGATGAAGTTTCCATACTAGTAAAACGAGCCCATGGTGCAACTTTGTCCGTCAGTTCGTCTAGGTGTCAATCACTGATTATTTCGGGAACAACTTAAAAATCTGCTCTGTGTGCATAAGAAATCTTAATATGAGAGACACAATGTGAATAACAAAATATTTTTCTCATGTAATCTTTTGATAATAACAGAACTTAATACTTTTTAGATTGTATGCCGGCTACATCATGGCAGCCACTGGCAGCCAGCGGTACCCAGCAGATTTAAGCTATCGACTGGAAAGGAGAATGCCGAGAACCCGTACCAATTGCGTCAAAACCGAACGGCTTAATGTCATTTATAAAATATAATAAATTTTATAAAAGACATTAACATTTTCTTTAGTTTTACACACCGACTCGATTAATAATTAAGTAAAAAAATATTTTGTTGATTTGGTTTCCGTTGCACGCCGCCATTAGACTAAAACAACCAATGATATATACGTTGCTATGGCAATAAACATTGACGTAAAGTGTTACTATGGCAATTACCCTCATTTTTAATTATTTTATCAGTAGAATCGACTAAAAACTTATTGGATTTTTTTTTGACGCACTCACTTTAGTCTTGCTACCGAGCGCCATACATCAGACGGCATTCTCCTTTGGCATTATGTGAATCTTACTCACTAAATAAGATTGCAAGTGAAAAATATTTTTTTGGTCCCCCCCTTCTCGCAAAGAGTATTTTTGCTCTTCGATATCTGAGTGCAAAAGCCGTTTTTATCCGCTAGAGGATAAAGTAAAATTGAATTTAGAACATCGCCTATTTATTTCTACTTTCATGCTGCCGAATTTGTCATAAAACCTTCTTTAATTTGATAAAACATCAGAATCAGAACCTTCTTGGTGTACTTTATTTTATTTTTTACTTTAGATGTTAAACTGATTCACCTCGTGCTATTTTGATTCCCTCGCTAAGCGCTCAGGATTCAGAATTTTTGAATCCTTCGCTTGCTCGGTCATCAAAATTGAGCACGCGGTTAAAAAGCAACTTTGCACTCTTGTATAACAAATAACTATTTATTCACATTGTGTCTCTCTTATACAAGATTACTCATGCACACAGAGCAGGTTTTGAAAATAGCCACTATTTTGTACCACGGCGGGTCACACTATGCTATGCTGGGTACCGCTGGCTGGCAGTGGCTGCCATGACGTAGCCGTCATATAAAAAGTATTCTTCTTCTTCGTATGAGCTAGTATGAGCTAGTGACCAACTCTGGTGTCGGAGTTTTTAGGCCGCCTGAAGGCCTCCGCCATGGCTTAACGACTGTAAAAGCCGGGACCAACAGCTTCCGTGCTTCAGAATGCACGTTAAAAAGTATTAAGTTCGGTTATTAATATTAACTAAATGATGAAATGAAATAATCTGATTTTCACATATTTTTTTTCCATTTTGCCCTAAAGCTCATACCCTATTAATTAACATCTTTATACTTTTCATTAATAAAGACCATAAAAAATCATAATGATTGTTCAAATAGTTTTTGAGCTTTTTATTTTTTCTTTTAAATGAAGTAATCATAGATCTGTCCACCTTTTCTTTACGTGTATGTTTTACTTAATAGTGGAAACTTTGTTGGATTGAGATCGACCTAATAATACTTTTAGTTTATAAGTTTTATTGTTTTGTTTGTTTGCCGAATAAATAAATTAAAAAAAAAAGATCTTTTATTAAAGATCTATGGAAGTAATGGTCAAAGATGGTTTAGTACCACAGTACCAAAATAATTATAAACAGTCGTTGTAATCACTATTTTGATAAAAATTAAACAAACATTCTTAGTATTTGAAGTTTAATTATTTATAATTGATAGAAAAGTCATATAATTTCTAAAAGGTACTTTTCTCTCTTCTGATGTACATATTTTGAGATACTCTAGAATACTGACTAATTAACATTATAATTTTATTTTATAAAAATCTACACAAAAACCACCATGCTAAAAATTACATGCCACCACCATGCTAAATAGTTGCATTAATACATATAGGCATGTGTAGAAAATATCCATTATAAAACATTTTATATAACTCTCAACCTCGCTCACATTTGAGCTCGATCTTTACCACAATAGAGTAAACCAACCTACTTTTTATTAGAAAGGCCATAGTGTCGCTGAGGGTCGCCCAAATTAAGAGCATTTACTCATACTTTCATACAATTTTGCGTATGAGTTTTTTGATGCGCAAGAGTGAACACTGTATAGTCTCTGTATTACAGTGAAATCTAATAGCCTTTTGCGTGAAAAAATCCATGAAACTACTACTAGTAGGTACTAAAGTACAATGGAATGCGTGCTTTGAAGGAACATCTGTGCTTAATGTATTCGCCCAAAAAACTCTTATTGGGCATTTTTATTGAGAAAAATCAGGCTCAGATTTTTTTTCTAAGCGCGCTCACCCCGAAAACTCCTTCGAAAAACTAATACATGGAGTACAATAATGTATGGGCGAGGGAGTGGAAGAAATAAACCAGCGACAGCAATTCTCATGCATTGCTCTCCTATAAATTGCGTAGTAGGTTGAAATACCAGCCAGAATTCAAGGAATCTACATTTTAATAAACTTGGGATGGTGGTGCGGCCTCGCTGTGGTCATCATGCGTATAGAGGTGGTGGTCGTTTGTTGTGGCATGTTCATCATCAGGTACTTAGCGGTCCAATACGCGCCAAACGCGAGGATACCCGTGATAAGTAAACTGAAAAAAAATATGTTTTTTTTAGTTATTTCTTTGGTTTTTAAACATGATTTTAAGTCACGCTATCATGACCATCATAATTATTATCAGGTTGTAGCAGTCCATGGCTGTACATAGGCGCAATAGCGCTCATTGACTCGATGCTGCCACCTGCCCTATCTTCCTGCCTTCAGAATTTTGCAGATTGTCAGTCCACGTGGTTGGAGGACCTCCTAAACTACATTTACCGAGGCGCGGTCTCCACTCAAGAACTCATTCACCCCAGCGATTGTCGGTTCTTAAGCAGATTATCTATCTGCTAAGAATACAGAAGTAAGCGACGCCACGAGCACTGATGTACAACTACCAAGGAACACATATCGGAGCACCATAACACGACACAAATAACTGCAGATCTTTCAATTTTGTCCCGCAGCTGGTTCAAAGCTGCAACTTGCGTCTCAGCCAAACAAATTCTAAAACTGGGTTATTTAAACACTTCAAATGAAACTTACAATCCGAGCGGCATTTTGTAGTAAAATATATAGTATTTATTCGTTTAAAACTAAAAATGACCTTCTCACATGACGATTAATTTTATACTGTTCAAAGATATACGTTTCTATCATTATATACTTTGTCATTACAGCTTGTGTTGCAGTAGTAGATATAACAAAGCTATTGTTCTATGTGAGTTATACAAAACTGCAAGCCAGATAGAGCGTACATTAGCACGTGTAGTCGGTTACGCGTGTCTTGTAACTTGTCTGTACTTGCAGCTACGCGTACACTTTGGGGAACGCATGCCGCGTGAGCTGGCTCGCGGTGCGATCCGAGGTCAGTCGGTTTCGGCTCGCGTAGCGCTACGGATCAATTGACCTCGCGTTCATGTTCGCGGCGGTCCACATTAACTGTACTGATGATCCAATGTACGCGTAGACAGCGTACCCCGTCTACGCGTATACAGGAACGCGGTATCCGTACCCAGCTTTAAAATAGTCACAAGGGATCTATGTCTCTCTGAAGTTAGGTTCAGAATACGATTCGACCAATCCTAGTACAATCCGACCCATAAATAGGTACTACGTCGTTACTTGTAGTCATCTTCTGAGGGACATAGATACGTTAGCACTATACATTCGTGTGTATTGGCCAATGATAAAGCGTTATTTCTTAGCTAAGCTATGTCATTGGTCAAACTTAAAAGTACCATATCAGGGTGCCTAGTACGAGTTTTTTTCCAGCTCGATCGCGTTTGCGTTTACGGAAATTTGTATGGAAAGGAGTCGGTGCCACGCGTTTTTCACTAGATGGCGCTACCTCGATTCCATATAAATTTGCGTAAACGCAAACGCGATCGAGCTGGTAAAAAACTCGCACTAGACACCCAGTTCCTTATGGGACCACTGCACTTACTTTTATTATCAATGACATGATTTTATCAAACAAATCTTTTGATGATAATGGTACCCAATAATCAGTAAATTTTAAATTCTTACGACTCTCATTAATCTGTAACTTCTTTTCGATAGCTTCCTAAGCAAGGATTTAATAGTAGACCAACCAATAGTAATTTTTGTCACATGGAAGAGGTGACAAAAACTTCCATCTTTGGAACCAAAGCCGACATCCCCTGCCCATGGTGTACCCTGCTAACTTAAAGAAGTCAGTTAAAAACCGGGCTGTGGTTGCTGGCTGACTGCGGCATACAGCACCCTAAATCCCCTGGTTTCGAGCACGAGCAGCAGCGTTGGCGTAGCGAAAAGCTGCCCAGCAACCCTCACCCCGCCTACCCCGCATTAACCTGGGATATCCACCTTCTTGTTAAGGATAATGCAACAGTGCATTGATACATACTGTTTTATTGTTGTGCTCACACGTAAAAATGCTTTAAATTTATTGGATTTTACATAAGTAATTCAATATATCAAACAGTTTAAATATATTATATCAAGACTGTCTTGAGTGGAAAACCAGCATTAGCTTAAACTGAACATGAGTAATCCCCTTATGTTGAATAAATACTAATTGTGTAGGACAAAAAATAATAAACAATTCGTAACATTCATAATATAGGTAGGTCATGAAAATATATTATACAAACTGATCAATACAACCACAGAACATCTTATAGTATATACATAAATAGATCAAAGAAGAGGAAAGGGTTGTCAAAAGCAAGTCCGAAAATTGGACTTACCTCTGGGAACCCTCTTCCTGGCATGCATTCAAAAGAAGGGGGTTTCATATTACAGGTTGAAAAACTTCACAACCGACTTGTAATTTAAATAAGTAAATAATTGCACGTGAATTAAGCTAAGCACATAGGTACAGCAGAGATCTAGGTATCTATACATAAACAATTTTTAATAGGGTTTAAAACCAAACTAAAAAAAAGCTCTTGTACAATGATTATTCACTTTCAGGGATAGTAAAAATGTTTTGAGAGCTTTGGATCACATTGTTTATCTTAGTAAATTTAAGTCTTCGGCTACGCTAAGAGGATGCTATAGGTGCTGAGCAAGCCTGTCCATCTAACCATGTTCCAGGCACTACAGCGTCCCGGTCGGTGACTAAAAGTTATCACTTGACACTATAGAAATCATTTATATCTAGAAAAGGTCGTATTTAACACTTTTAGGGCTAAAAACATAGATTTGGTTCTGCACGACCTCCTCGCGCAAAAGTAGCGTCATGTGCGAGACCAGCAGTCAACGTGTTAAAGAACCAATTCCCGTTATTTTAGGATTCTGGCGTACAACCCTTAGCATGCAAACAACAATTGCGACGCGGGCTAAGGCCGGATATGCAGAAGGTTGCTGGTTCATTTTCCGCCGCGGAACAAATGTTTGTATGATACGAAATCTTCTTATTCTAATCTCGAGTCTGGATTGTTTTCTATATTCCTAATTTAATATGTATGTACTTAATAATAAGTGGCGTTTGACGGATGAGGCTTACGCCAAACAGTGGGTGCAAAAAAGCTGAGAATGATGAATGATGCATTCCAAACTCTTTGGAATTATGATGTGCTGATATTTTAAAGTAGTATATCAGTCATGTGGTTCCCATAACACAAATCACAATCCCTTCTTACGTTGTTGTTGTGGTAAATGTCCAGCAAAGACTAAGCTACAAAATTAACAAAATGATGAATTCTGCTAAGGTCAGAGATCCTGCTATTATGCTTATCACACCGATGCTAAAGTATATGCTATCGTATCGTTGCAACTGAATGTTTAGTCGCCTATCAAGACTTCTTTCTAGGCTTCTCTCTGGTCTGTTAATTGCTCTTATTTCCTCGATTATCTGTTGAGAGAAAATATACAATTATCTGCAGTCAAAAAATATCTGCAACAATGTGAAAGCAATCTATACGCGTTCGTTCGAAAAAACCTCTGTTTTGGGTAATTGCTTACCACACACACCAGCCAGTATATCAGTCACATAGATTAAACTCATAGACTTTTTATACCGGTACCACGTGAAAATAGTTCCGCGGGCGGAATCAAGTATTGGTAGTATTATAGCGTCTATCCTAACTATAATAATATTTAAGAAGGATAGATAGTAAATTATTAGAATACTAGAAATGTTTTAGAATGACTGGCTTCATAAATGGCGTTCCTTTGCGCACCTTTGTAGTTTCAGTTAGTTATCATCACGGAGTATTTTTCATAATCAGGCATAACAACAACCAAAGTCTATTTAGTCCAATACTGAACATAGGCCTACCCTAGTAAAAGGGGGGATATATACCCACGCTGGCCAACGCCGCCGCCGCCGCCGCTGTCGTCGAGACCGCGGCCTTTTTCCACAATCATTTAGTTGTCAGAGCCTCGTTAGTTAGGAGGGTGTATCACGGGCAAGCGAGGTTGGCTTGGGTTCCGAAGTTGGAGGTTGGAACCCCTTACACCCAAGCATATCAATCAGGCACGTCAGTGACTAACCAGTACTAAGCCTGTTATATAGCAAAGGACCACTCCAGCTGCCAGGAAGTAGCCATGAATAAATAAAGGTAGCTTCTCATTCAACATCCTCGATAGCAGCAGGCCTATTGGTATGATTAACTGGCTCCAAATAGTCCCGCCGACCAGGGTCTGTGGAAATTTGTTGGGATAACTCACGCTGTACAAAGGATGAACTCATTCTGTTGGCTGTTCGGCTTTGGAACACCTTTCCGGTATCTTTAAGACTTGCTCCTTCATTGGAATCTTTTAAGAAACGTGTCAAAGATTTTTACCTTCATCAATTCACATCAACTGCTTAGCTAAATAGTATATTATTGATAATTTTGGCTTTGAAATTATAATTGTACTTAGTTTATTATAATAGGATATTTTCTAAATTTTGTTTAATAGTATAGTGTATAATATTAATTATTTTTTAATATGTAATTTAACTAATATAGGTAGGTATTTAGTTTTTGTATTATAAGCACCTTCGCTCAATTATTTTACTTATATTATTTCCATTCTTTGTCTGTTCAGTTGTCTGGAAGAAATCGCTTTAAGCGATAAGACCGCCCATTGTACCTACATTACTATTTAATATCTGTTTTTGTAATTTTTGGTATTTAATTGGTCTTGTGTGCAAAAAAGAGTTCATCTATCATATATCTATCTATCAATCTATAATTCATTAAATTATTATTTTATTTAAGGGCATCTAGGATAATATTTAAACATTTTGCTAAAATCAGGTATATTATATGCCAATAAAGTTATAGATACAAAAGTTTGTATGTAACAGCTGATCGTATTTGGATGTAACTTGAGTATATTTGTGTGTGATATTGTGTGTGACCTGGATCGACAAACAAGCTATACTTCTTATCAACAAAGTAAAACTTGCGTTTGCAGTGTTCCCACCAGATAATCTTGTAACTTTTTATCCGCACAAGGCTAACTTGTCACCACACCACACCAGCCTATATCAGCCCACTGCTGGACATAGGCCTGCCCTAACATAGGGGGATACGCCCATAATCCCCACGCTGGGCATGCGTGTTCGGGATCGCAGGGCACAGCTTCTCGCACCACCGACGCTGCTGCACGTCGGTGGCCAGGGGATTTAGCAGAGCCGATGTAGGCTGTGCTATTCCGCAATCAGCCGAGCGCCAGAGCCCCGTTTGTTGTTTAGCAGATTCCGATGAGGGTTGGAACCCCGTACACCCCTAACTTGTCACGTTGATTCAATACAAAAGTTTTTTTCAACTAATAAACAGCATTCCACCCGGTAAAAGAGAAATGGGTGATCGTTTAGTGATAGAGAGTGCTTTCGTTCTTCGGAAGGCATGTTAAGATGTTGGTCCCAGTTTTGTTCTGAGTACGTACTAATCCTGCTATCACCTTTCGTCGAAGGTATCACCTGTTCATCCCTGTATTTGGGGCGGGTGTCTACCCCCGCTCCCGCCCACAGTCCAGCCGAAGCAATCATCAGCGCAAGACTGCATAGTTTCAGGATTGTGTGGACGAGTTCTTTGACCATTTGAGAATTATCTGATCACGACATTTTGTTATTTGTAAACAAACAGCTTTTTGAAGGTTGGTATGACATAGCAATGACATAAGTCTTGTCATCTATCTATCGGTTTCAGACATGGAGATATGTTATTCTCTATGTTTCAGTACTCTTTGGTTTGCTAAAGACTTGGCTTGGCCCCATCTTGGCCTATGTCTTTTCTTTTTGTTTATTTGAGTTGAGTATATTTATTACATAGATACTAACATTTGTCACATCTAATTTCATTTTCTATAGGTACCTTAAGAACAGTATTTTTTTTCCAGACGTAAAGTAGGTACTTTACGTCCATAATTTCATGTTGATCAAATATGTAGTAAAGGCGTGAGAGCGTAACAAATAAACAAACTTACATTCGCATTTATAATAATATTCTATTCCTAACATTATTATAAATGCGAATGTAAGTTTGTTTATGTGTTACGCTCTCACGCCTTTACTACATATTTGATCAACATGAAATTATGGACGTAAAGTACCTACTTTACGTCTGGAAAAAAAATACTGTTCTTAAGGTACCTATAGAAAATGAAATTAGATGTGACAAATGTTAGTATCTATGTAATAAATATACTCAACTCAAATAAACAAAAAGAAAAGACATAGGCCAAGATGGGGCCAAGCCAAGTCTTTAGCAAACCAAAGAGTACTGAAACATAGAGAATAACATATCTCCATGTATCACAGACTAATATATTATGTACTAGCTTCCGCCCGTGGCTTCGCTCGCGTGGAACCAGGATAAAAGTAGCCTATGTGTTAATCCAGGTCAAAAACCATGTATTTTCAATGTTTCATCCAAATCCAAGAATCCATAAAAAATTAAATATTCTTTATTGCACAACATTAGGCGAACTTAATGCTTAGAAGAATTCTATACCAGCTAACTTTTGTGTAATGTGGATCTTAACTTAATTATACTCGTGCTCCGTACTCAACATTAGTGTCTCATAATAATTTAACACAATGTCATTAATATGACATGAATGCTGTGTCCGCCTGTAATTGGTTTCTATATCAGAATGAAAACTTTGTCAGTGTAACTCTACAATGTATTGACATTTAAGCTGTTGGCGTTCCTATTAAATAAATAAATAAATAAATATGTGGTGGCAATAAATACATGCGGATATTTTAAAATACCGTAAGTGCCGTAAGTATCTATTTTCAAAGATGACTAACTAAGGGCACTTGTGCACTACAAAAAAAATGTACTGTCTGGCTGACCTCTCCAACTTTCCCCCAGTTGTTAGACATCTGGAACGTTACGATAGTAACAGTATATATCAATGTCTGGAACGGACAAACATTACTAGTCTGTGGCGCAGTAAGTCATTTTCACACTGTCAAAGATGCTGTCAAACAACCAAAAAGCTGAAATACGTTGTATGTAAATAGCTAAGTAGTAAAAAAATACAAAATAGTATAGGAGCTAGCAACGTTTTCGAGAAAGAATTTTAGGTCAGCTGATTTTGTGATATGTTGTCCTTCTTGCACTTTCGGTTAGAGTCTGGGCTATCTGGCTGGCGGTAGCGGTTGCGTTCATTAGTGCGCATCCTACCTGTCCAGGTAATAATCCTGGATTTTAAAAGTATTTTAGAAGGCGTAATTTTTATTTTTTTATTTTTAAATAAGTCTACCTGACATACTTTTTTTATTGCCAGACATTTTTGACAATGCTAACTATGTGCCATACGCGATTTTTTATTTATTTTTTATAAAAATTTCAAAGTATTTTATAATGTCTGTAATTTTAATATTATGTTATTTAAAGATAAGAAATACTTAAAATAAATTTGCCAGACATTAATTCGATTGTTAAGTCTTGAATTAAAATTAAAAAGTCATGTAAAGTATTGCAGTATGATGCTAGTAGTTCGAGAGAGACAGCTGAAGGTGCGAGAGAGATAGACAACGACAGTGGCGCGACAGGCAAGTCGCGCAAAAAAAAAATGGTGGACCACTGACCGCGGGGCAAGGCTCAAACTTATTATTATTATGACACTTTATTTAATTGTAAACTCGTCTAAAATACATTTTTTACTATAAACCTAATATTATCTACTTTAAACATAAATAACATTAAAACAATATAGTAAAAAATGTATAAAAACGGGAGACCACCGACCGCGGGGCAAGGCTCAAACGGTCAGTGGCTAGGGCTGCAGAGAGAGGAACCTCCGCACAATGCGTGCCGAGTCCAGGAGAGCCGCCTTCTGTATCTGACCCTTGATCCAGCTGCCTAGCGAGAGCCTCTTAAGGTATTGGTCAAGGCTCTTCGCTATCAGACCGTTCACTGAAACGACTATCGGAACGATAATTGTTGAGTCGACATCCCACATAGCGGTAATCTCGTGTGCCAAGTCAAGGTACTTGCTAAGCTTGTCCTTCTCGGCCTTCACGAGATTAGCGTCGTGTGGGATGGTGATGTCAACAAGTATCGCCCGGCGTTCCGACTGGTCTACCAGGATGATATCAGGTTTATTCGCAAGAATAGTCCTGTCGGTGATGATAGAGCGGTCCCAGTAGAGCGTAGCACGACCATTTTCGAGAACCGGTACCGGTGCGTACTTATAGTACGGAACCTCTGGACCGACAAGGTCGTATTGGAGAGCAAGCTGCTGATGGATGATCTTTGCTACTTGGTTGTGTCTGTGAAAGTATTCAGTGTTAGCGAGGTGCGAACAACCCGAAAGTATATGTCTGAGGGATTCACCGGGACGATGACAAGCTCTGCAAATGTCAACGGTTCCATCCTTCATGATATACTTTCTGTAGTTGTTCGTCTTTATTACCTCATCCATAATCGCACAGATAAAACCTTTGGTTTCCCCAAAGAGGTCACCAAAACGTAGCCAGTTCACGGATGCGAGTAGTAGACCTACTCGTACTCATCAGGCCCTGTAAGGGCTTTGTAGAACCGTCCGTGCAGCTCCCATACGACCTTGCGGTCGAGGGCACTCAGCACCGTAGGTTTGTGCCAGTTCTCCTTGGCCAGTGAGAGCGGGGTAAGGTTCTTGTCAACTGCTACGACATCACGATGCATCTCATTGTCGGCATGGAGGAAGTATTCTCTGAGCTTGCACACCTCGCGGTTAAGGAGGGTCTTGGTATTTAAAATTTATTATTATTAATATTATTATTATTTTGTTATTATATGCACAGTGAAAAGTAATTTACTTTCGTAATGGTTCTCTGTATCATTCTCGACTTATTCTGCAACTGTCTCTCTCGGACTACTAGCATTATACTGCAATACTTTTCATGACTTTTTAATTTTAATTCAAGACTTAACAATCGAATTAATGTCTGGCAAATTTATTTTAAGTTTTTCTTATCTTTAAATAACATAATATTAAAATTACAGACATTATAAAATACTTTGAAATTTTAATAAAAAATAAATAAAAAATCGCGTATGGCACATAGTTAGCATTGTCAAAAATGTCTGGCAATAAAAAAAGTATGTCAGGTAGACTTATTTAAAAACAAAAAATTAAAAATTACGCCTTCTAAAATACTTTTAAAATCCAGGATTATTACCTGGACAGGTAGGATGCGCACTAATGAACGCAACCGCTACCGCCAGCCAGATAGCCCAGACTCTAACCGAAAGTGCAAGAAGGACGACATATCACAAAATCAGCTGACCTAAAATTCTTACTTTTCAAACGTTGCTAGCTCCCGTACCAAAACGGCAAGTTTTTATTTTTGGAATATAATTTCTATTGATAACAATCATTTAACAATCATCGTCGGGTATTTAGATACCTACTGGTACCTTATTATAATAAATTGCACCTATTTTTGCAAACAGCAATCATTTACAGAAAAAAAAACAACTTAATTGTACCACATTTTGTAGATTTTAATCAGTTTAATTATACTTATTATAGTTTAACAAGCTAAATTTTACAATTGAAATCTTTGGAATTTATGCAAAAGTTATATCTTTTATAATCGCGATTTTTATCACAATGAAAATTACAAAATTCATAAAGCTTTATGTATTTTCGTTGTTACTCTGTTTGCCACAGTAGTTAATCTTTTGCTGTAAAAACCACATTGAAGTAATAATGAAACTTTTTATTTTTAATTTTGCGATTTGCGTATTTTATGTCATTTCGAACTCGGCATTAGAGTATGTAAGTATAATAACTCGAAAGGCCTATTTCACCGAAACGACAACTGTCGGTTTATGTGCAATAATGCCCAGAAATATGTCAATTTAACCGGTTAAGCTTATTTTGACGTAACTATAGATAGTGAAAGCCAGCCGTGCTGGCTTAGTAGGATGAACCCTAACTGCCGTTAAGGACATGGGTCAATGCTCAATACTCAATACTCAATCATTTATTGCGTTCCATAATGTAAATATACAGGTGTTAACAAATTTTCATTGTGATCATTATAGACCCTGTTGGGCACAACAATAGTAAATAGGAGAGAGGAGGACGTCATAGTTATAGTCATATGATAGTATTACATTTAAATAGATAAATTAAAGTCAATTTTTACTTAGTCAATATTTGGGTAGGTATATTACAATTCGTTAGTCAAATAGGTAGGTATTGTCGGCAGATTACTTTGGTCATATTATTAATATTGTTATTTTATAAGTAGATGCTTATCATTAGTAATTTTTGTTACTTAGAACTTGTCATTAAAGTATACCTTAACTGTGTAATAGCTTTTAGTAATAAGTAAATGTTTCAAGTTTTTTACAAATATTTTTCAATATGGTCCAAATCTTGGCTACACACCAATAGATTTCGTTTAGCTTAAAGCATTTAGCATTAATATGTGCGCATTAGTACGTGCTCAAAAAGGTAAAGGACACCATTGTACGGAAACTCGCGGCTTAGTCAGCTCCACACATATTTACCATTCCTCTGGGTATGACTGGTCTGAGAGTATGGTATAGGTGCTGGGTAACCCTACTTTATCTAACCATGTCCCTCGCACTACAGCGTCCCGTTCATTGAATACAGTTATCACTTGATGCTGTATAATTAGGTACACGTACCTACTCGTAGATGCAGAAAGTCCTTAGTAGGAGCCTATGAAAGTTGTTCATATCTCAGTTGTCTGCCTTCTGAGTTGCGGATTAAATTCAGGACCTGGTGGAGAGCTTTCGTATGTTTATCAGTCTCTTGGGCTCTATGTTACGTAGCCCTGTCCACAGCCATCAGTTTTTGTGTGTTTCCTACATCGCACATTATGGACTCGACAATATCGTCTGCTTACTGCGTAAACTGAATAAATGCATATATGATGTCAATTTGAGTAAATAGCGTTTTAAAATTTGACCTTTAATTTGAACTATTTAAAACATATCTATCTTATGTAAAATTATGAAATATTTATTCATCTTTTAAGATGCATGCTTAATTTATGTGTCGCTTAAGCATAAACTCCATAAAATTCAACTAATATGCAGAAGAGCATGCATTTATTTAATATTACCTGTGCTGAGAAAATTTTATTTGTTTTTTGTTTTATATATCTAACTTCTGTTATACTTACCTTAGAACTTTTATGCAATAGGCCAGCACTTGACCTCAAGGCGTATGCAAGGATTGATCATTGGACTCAAATGTTTTAAATAGGTACAAGTATTTGTCTCTATTCTCGAAGCTCTGGACAAGACTTATTTTATTTTTTAGGGTTCTTTCGATCTGCTGGTGAAAGAGTTTAACCAGTGCAAAGGACCCAAACGTGAAGAGTGCTGTGATGCAAACGTAACGATAACTGACTCTCGTAAACTGGACTACCAGCTCTATGTCAAAGAAAATGTCAAGGCAACCAAAGTAAGTTAGAGAGTTTATTTACTTCATCAATTAAACAGCTGAATACATAATAAAACAACACCCAACAGACACGGTAGATAGATATTTTTATACTGATAGATACTAGCTTTTGCTCACGGCTTCGCTCGTGTTAATGTTAATATTGTCATAACATTTAAAAGCTGTTTTTCTACCTCTCGGGAACCGAACTTTTGTGAATGAAATCGTCACAAATAAACAAACTCACAATCATCTAATTAGTTAGAATACTGTAGTTAAGACCCACACTTGGATTCCTTGTATCTTATGTACGTATCTTGCTACAGCAGATCACCAGTTTCTTACGTATTTTTGAAAACGAAGTTCACCTTTTGTTATTTACTTAACATCTGTTATAGGTGAGTAGGTACTGTAGTTTTTAATTTTCTGTATTCGTTTGTAACCATGTTACTGGGAATAGCAACAATGGTCAGTGTACTGCTCCAGTCCATTACTAGACATTATGCCTCATCTGTGAGCGTCATGGCGCCCTGTTTACGGCTTGGCTGTCTATTCTTGATATCCCCCAACGTTATAGGCTTCCAGAGCTATAGGCTGATGATAATGTACTTATTTTTTAGGGGAAAATAATAGCTTCAACAAATGGCAAGGAGACATTGCGCCTGCAGCTGAAGAATCCATGCGACCACCTCTTCTTGCGACCCCTGTTCCAAACTATGATGAATGTCACAAAAGATTGCTGGATTTTAAAGGTACTTTCCTTAACTTTTCGCAATATAAATATGATCTACCTTTTTAACAAGAATAAATAGAATTCAAATTGGCCAGTGCCATGCTTCTCAGTAATAAAGAGATTGTATGTCAAACTAATTGAGATATTTAGGGAGAACCATCGAGATAGTAATAGTTTATTATATCGATGGGCAGAACTGTCAAAACTTTATGGAAATTCAACAGTCCTCGCGACTATATCTGATGTAAACATAATCTCTATTCCCAAGAATCAGGATCCTCCCTAAACTTGACGATGCGTTGTGCAGTGTCCGTGTATATCAGAATGGAAAAGATGTCTTCCGTCTTTAATACTCGTCGAGCAAGATGCTTTGATACGATAGAAAATAAAATTGCGTTGTAAAAGGTTCAGGAGTTAGTATAATGAAGAAATGCAAAATTAAGTTCCAACACATTCGATGATACGAAAATTTCAATGTAAATGGTATGTAAGGCACAGGTCACACATATCGGGCAAGGACATGGCGCGGACATGGCGCGGACGTGGCACGGACGTGGCGAGGACATGGCACGGGCATGGCGCGGACATGGCTCGGACATAACGCAGAAATGACGTGACAGAGGCACAAGTGTAGTGCAGTCTGTTGTCCGGTATCGATGTGTCAGCATGTCATCCTCAGAAGACGAAGATGCTCTTGCTCTCGTGCATAAAATTAATTAATATACAGATCAGGGCCCGTACAACCCCGATTTCGAGTTAGTTGCTTCGAAAGTGAAACCCCTTCATTGGGTTATACAGTTGACGGGATTACCCTTTCGTTTGGGTATTCTCCTCCTAACACAAGCGAGAGTGTAACCCGTTCCTTTCGGTTTTCAGTCGATAGGGTTAGTCTCTTATGAGGTTAAACGAATGAATGGAGTTACCTCTTGATAGGTTTTTTTTAATGTTACACAATAGTTATCATTACGCCTGACACTGGGTGGGGGAATTTAGATTTTGACTCTTGATTTATGTCATCAATCATTAGGTATTAGTTCGGATCGCTTTATTTGGTTGAAGGAAGAGCGTCACTGAATATAAGGAAAGTGCTGTGTTTCAGTCGGTTTTCATTGGTCATCATCGCAGAGTATGCGTTGTCATATACGAGACCCGCAGTCAACATATTAAAAAGAAAAAAAATGGTGTTTCAGTTTTCATAAGTCATAAGTTATGTCATGACTGAGGCCCGCAGTCAACATGTTAAAAAGAAAAAAATGTGTTTCAGTCAGTTTTCATAGGGCATCATCGCAGAGAACTCTGTCAAACTTGAATTTGCCATATCTCGAGAAGTACTAATCAAGTCTAGGATGAGTAGTTCTCGAGATATGGTCGATTTAAGTTTGACAGCTGTCATCGAAAATTAAGGTCTTGTCAATAGCTATCATTTGAGCTAGTAAAGGCAAGTCTAAGATGAGTAGTTCTCGAGATATGGTCGATTTAAGTTTGACAAATGTCATCGAAAATTAAGTTCATGTCAATAGCAATCATTTGAACTAGTAAAAGCAAGTCTAGGCTGAGTAGTTCTCGAGATATGGTCGATTTAAGTTTGACAGCTGTCATCGAAAATTAAGGTCTTGTCAATAGCTATCATTTGAGCTAGTAAAGGCAAGTCTAAGATGAGTAGTTCTCGAGATATGGTCGATTTAAGTTTGACAACTGTCATCGAAACTAATTTCAACCCCATGGTTGAATTGCTATTGACATTATTGAGTACCGGTTTAGTTTAATCTCTTTCCGATTTCCAGCCACAATTTATCTTGAACATTTCAGTTACAATAATCGGAACGACAATGATCATAAAGCGTTGCATTTACAATCAATTCACAAAATTCAATATTAAATTCGATATCGTCATTCGTCACGCATTTTTACATCACTAACAGACGTATGTCGCAAGCAAGTACATACTACGAACTGGCGGCCATCTGACGCCCATCTGACGCCCATCTGGCGGCGATCGGGCGCGGGCGCCGAAATGGCGCGCCATACGTCCGAGCAACAACATACTGTGTGCCCTAAATTGTGCTTTATTTCCATGCATTTTGTATGAAATTTGAATGGAATAGGAAACCGCCTGTGCCATGTCTGCGCCATGTCCGTGCCCGATGAATGTGACCTAGCGTCGGGCGCAGACAAGGCACTGGCGGTTTCTTATTTCATTCAAATTTCATACAAAATGCATGGAAATAAAGCACAATTTAAGACACACGGTATGTCGTTGATCGGACGTGCTTATGACGTGAAGTCGTCAGAGCTAAATTGTGCTTTATTTCCATGAATTTTGTATTAAATTTGAATGGAATAGGAAAGCGCCCGCGCCATGCCCGCGCCAGGTCAGACAAGTGGGGCCTGTACCTAAAGTACCATCAGCAACACATACAATTCATTTTGAAATTATCGTGTTCTATTATGACAACTTCTAAACCATATTGGCTTAGAAGTTGTCATAACAGACTCAATACCAAAATAACCACAGTGAACAAAAATATAGGTAATGAATAATGCTGGACATTTTCACACAACATCATAATAGCCCCATGTAGGCATAGATGTTATGAGAACCACATACAAACAAACATTATTATAGTTCAATATAAAACTCGAAGACCCAATAAAACATTTGCAGATCATGCAAACATTTAATTATCTGACAGCTGGAATCTTATGCGTCTGGGCCTTCGCTCACTGTCCCACGCAGTTGTGATTGCAATGTTCTTTTTCCAGGGTCAATACCACTTTTTCGTCGACATCCAAGACGTAGCGACCAGGTATTACGGTGGCGACTTCATTTTCGGCAAGTGGAGGTTTAAGGCGGTGTTCTACAATGACTACTGCAACTTTTCCTGCTCCGTCATCTACGTAGAGATAGTGCCGAAAAACAAAACTTTGGCAAAGCATTGATTTTATTTCAGTTTGGGCATGTATTTTAGAAATTTAAAAAGTTTTGGTATTTCTATTGACTCATGATCACGTTTGTTGTTCTAAACTACAAGCCTCACATAAACTGTTATTTATAAATCAAACTCAATTCATGAAATTGTTACAAGTAGGTTCAGTCACGTCGATTATAATGTATACAATTAAGTCGGTCCTATAAAATTTAGTCGGTCCTATACAAACTTAAAAGTTCTTGCTAACAGGACCTCGATCACGAAGACTAGCGAAAAAGTATTCGTATTCGACGTAAAATGTTGGTCAATGAGAAAACGTAAATTGAAAATAACGCTTTATCATTGGCCAAAATTTTTCGTTAAACTCGCGATACGTCAGTTTGATAGTGATCGCCATACGGATGACAATGCGCTCGTCGAATTATTCAACTTTACAATGACAAGGTCCTACATCTTACTACATGTTCCTGTACTAACGTACAACTCAACTCTGCTCACAAACTCGTGTTGTTAAAATAACACGTTTCTATATAATTTCTATTTGTGCAACTGAAGCTCTCTCAGGTTTAATAGTAAAAGCCAAGACTATGTAGCTATTTTGCTTGCACATTCTGCTTATAAATTCAAGGCAATACGCAGCCTTTGGACATGTTCTTTGACGACTTTTAAAGATAAATACAAATGATAAGCATTAATATTCACTGTTTTGGTCCCTGTTACCACTCGGGCGAGTTGGGCTTCCCACTCTAAAGCGCTCCAACAAAAGTTTGCGTTTGATTCTCTATTTTTCATTTATCATTCATTCATCTTAGCTCGGAATCTTACACTTCCGGGCATAGGCCTCACTTTGTTTTTGCCAGCCTCTTTTGTCTTGCCTCTCTTATCCAGGTATGCTCAACAACTTTCTGAATGTGTTCAATCCAAATACCTCTGATTTCTTATTCCCTAAGCCCAAAAATAACAAATATTTTTCTATGAAGTTCTTGACACCTGAGCTAGGCACAATGACTAACCAGTACTTACTCAGTGTGTTCTCCCATACGTGGTAACAAATAACTTTTAATGAATTTATCTGTGAATAGTTCAAAAATAGATGCCATACCTTTTTCGCCATTGTCATGATTCATGCCCTGCTGGATAGAAGCCTAGCAACGGGGATGCTGAAAACTAACCCTGCGTATACTCTGTTTGCGCAGAATAGTGCTGAGCCTATCCGAATTGCTACTTAATTATTAGTTTTTTTTGTTTATGTTGTTCTGGGATAAAGTGTTTCTTTTTTGACAATACATAGATTTGTGTTTTGTATTAGTATTTTTATTTTTGTTTAGCGGCCCTTCCCGGCTTCGCACGGGTTACATCTTTACACCTTGGGTTACGTTACTTAAGTTTTAGTAAGGATCCATAATCTTTTCTAGCAATAAATTTAGCTTATGTTTCTCAAGGTGAATGTAGCTTTCCAATGGTGAAAGAATTTTTGAAATCGGCGCAGTAGTATTTCAGTTTATTCATTACAAACATACACACACAAAAATAATAAAAAAATACTCTTTATAATATTAGTGTAGATGTAGATTATGTCACTCGCCTCGATCTTGTACTAGCCTGAGTGAGATGTTGCCTATGGATAGGACCATATACCATAATTCACCGAAGTAGGTACGAAATTATGTTTTTCGTTTCGTGTGATTGGCACGAAGTTCGTAATGTTTCGACAGTCCACACGTTGCACAACCTAGTCTTTTTCGCAAAACATGCCGCTCCGACCAATTCACCGAAGTAGGAAATTACTTCCGTGTTTCGTTTCGTGTGATTAGTACGAAGTTCGTAATGTTTTGACAGTCCAAACGTATATGGCCTTACTTATGAACATCTTAAAAAAGATAAACGATGCTTAGACTATTGCTATCTCTTACCGTTGTATAATGCCAACCGTGACAGGGCTAACTTTGAGCATTGGTTAACTTTGAGTAGCGTTCATAAGTAAGGGGGTTAGTCTATTTCGCAAAACATACGACTGCATCGACCAATCGGTCTAAACGTAACACGAAATTGAGAACTTTGGTGAATTATAATACTCATACTCACTCTATTCTGACTATTTATTCATTATTTTATTCATTATTGCACTTTACACATAAATAAATATACAACCGTCTCTCGGCCTGCGTTTTAGTGAAATCACTCCGTCTAGCCTAAAATGTCCTATATTATCTCCTATTACCTAAAACATAAGTGCCTAAAACTGCGTAAAAGCGGTAAAAAACTATTCAATTAGGATAATACATAGAAAACATTAGAATCATTTTCCTATAAAATAATTTAAGTTGATCTAAATTTTGGGACATTAATTTGTACATACCTGATACATCAATAAAAACAAGCTTTTTATAAAAATAGAGGTATTTATTTTTAAAAACAAATTTCACTTAATCTTAGGTACCTAGTAGATTGAAACAAAATGAATAAATACCATAACTATATTAATCTCAAAAAAATTGCAAGTTGATGAAATAGTTCGCTACTAGCTAAACATGTTGAGGCTACGCACGTTTATCAAAACGTTGAAAATGTTATTTTTTATTAATTTTAGATTGTAGAGTCTTTGAGAAGCTTCACTAATTGATAAATTGATAAGCAAACGTATTGATAAACGTAGGATATTTATCTAACCATATTTAGTTTTGTTATAACTAATCATACTTAGTTTTGTCTTATCGAATCATATTTAGTATCATATGGGCTGTTCTCCCCATATGATAGCTACAACTGAATATGATTAATAAAAATCTACAGCTTTATCATCATCCTACAGCAGTCCACTGCTGGACATTGGTCTCTTCCAAGGTACGACACTGAGCCTGATCCTTGGCTCTTCTCATCCACTGTCTGCCAGCTACATTATGCAGATCCTCACTCCATCTAGCTAGGGGTGTCCTACGCTTACCTAAAACACAGGTTAATTGGCCCAAATGTCAAGCTCAGCTGCATGAGAAGGCGGCCTTACTGGCATTAACGGTACTCCCTGCTATGAGATCTCCCGATACTCGATGAGGCTTTGACCACCGAACAATGGCGGCGGTAGTATACACCATACACCTATTTAAACCATCACCTGGAAGAGGCTGCAGTAGCCTGGTTTTAAATCATCATTATTATCAGCAGCAGCAGCTTATAGCAGTCCACTGCTGGACAAATCGGCCTAATAAGTAATCACGCGCCAACATAGAACTAAAGTTGTCACCATAGCACAGAGAATTAGCAAGTTGAAGTGGCAATGGGCTGGCCATATCTGCCGCAGAACCGATAACTGTTGAGGTAAATGAGTTCTTGAGTGGAGATCAAATAAACTCTACAAATATCTGATGCAAATCACTGCAACTAGCGAAGCAAATAACGTCCTCAGAAAATAACCAAGAACGAACCAGGGCAAACTACATAAATTCGTTTTTAAACTACAAACGCATATCTAGTTATTACGATCTTCAGTCATAAAGTTACCGACCAAACAGAGCTGTAAGACATAATCCCCTTCTTCTTCTAACAAACTTGAATAATTAGATATCAAATCATAGAGTAGGTAGGCTTACTTTTCATTTATAATGTATGAAGTAGTTCCAATAATCTAAAGTACCTTCATAACTATTCATAGTCAGTTTTGTGTTTATCTCAAGTTTTCATTAGTAGTAGGTACTTTTAAATAATTTATTGTATTAGAACCATAAATGTTGGATCAGAAAAAAATGTATTGAAACAATTAAAAAATATCCATGTAATGACGTAATGTCAGAGCTACGCAAAAGCTATAAAAAAATATTATTATATACACAAAAAACCCGACTGCTAAAAATTAATGAATAGAAAAGAAAAAAAAACAAGTATCACAATATCAAATTATATTAAATTAAGTCAAACTTAATACTTTATGATGCGGCAGGACAAACAATACTTTGTTGCCGGGCGACAAAGATCTACCCGAACTAATAGTAGATTGTTTTACAAGGGACTAAACCATCCCATTATATACGAGGTTGTTATACTCCCGAGCGTAGCGAGGGAGGATGACAAGACCGAGTTATAATGGGTGGTTTTGGCCCGAGTAAAACACTCTACTTTTCACTTCGATTGCGAGAAAATAAAACAATTCAAAACTAGACAATTTTCAGAAATTTTATTAAAAATTAATCAACCTTCATAAAACATCACCAAGACGGTTCTATTTTCGAAAAAAAAGATTGAGCACCAAGAAGTCGAGTTTTTATGTAAGAGAACGAATGCTTTGTACGGGCTGATGATTTTAGACAAAAATTAAAAAGAAAAAATACTTTTTAGCCCGAGGTATTAAACTCGAGTTTTAGGCCCGCTAAGCTACACTATTATGATACACTTTTTGAGCAAGAGAAGTGAAAAGTATTAAGTTTGACATAATTGAATAAACAATGATATTGTGATACTTGTTTTTCTCTTTTCATTCGTTAATTTTTAGCAGTCGGGTTTTTTTTGTTTTTTAATAATATTTTTTCCGACTTTTTTGTTTTGATAATTTGTTTTAAAACAGTAATATAAACGTGACATGATACATATATTTTTGTAATGGCCTTTAACGATCTCTCATTTTGATATCCATATTGCTAGGGTACGGAAAAAAAACAAGCCCACTCACCCTTTTTTTTTTTAATTTGCGGGTGCCATTTTGAATATTTATATGTACTCATAAGTCAAAATCCATCCAGCGGTTTGGGCTGTAGGGCGTGCCAAAGAAATGGACACACATAGTCACATACATGCTCTAGAAAAATATTGCCCTCCTTCTGGCGCAGTCGGGTAAAAATGAAAGTGTTATCAGAAAAATTTTGTTCATCATCAACAATCGGCCTATAGCAGTCCACTGCTGGACATAAGTCTCAATGAGCGCCATAGCGCCCTGTCTTCAGCTCGAAAATATTGTTCCAATCTTTAAAATAGTTTTTTTTTTTAACTTAAATCTTTTTTTTACTTAAATTGGCAGTTACCTCTAGTACGAATTACAAAATACGGTTCATAGTCTTCGATTTCGAGCTCAATTTTAATGCTGTACGTTTTTTTGGAAATTTCGCAACTGATTTAAATATAAACTGATCTGAGAGCGTACGTGTTTATCACTCAAAACAATTAGGTAGGAAATTATTGAAAAAAGGTATAAAAATGAGCTGGAAAACGTAACTATATAACTTTCATACTGGGGGTAAACTGCAAGCTGAACAAAATGGAGCGCACACTTCCAAGCTAGGAGTTTTAATAGGAGAGTGCGCACTTTGAACAAAAATCTGTGCCTGAATTTTTCTCAATAAAAATGCCCAAAAAGGTGTTGTCTCGTTTTCTGTTTTGTGCAACAGTAAAAGAGGAAACAAGACCGACACCGTTTCGGGAGAATACATTAGGCACACACAGGTTTTTGTTCAACGCTCGCATTCCCTCAGTAGTAATTCCATGCTGCTAAGTACCCCACCTAGGTATTTATTTATATCAGTTTTAACGTTTGCTTAATCGAACGGACATGCCTCGTTGTGATCCAGAGTGGCGCAGTACATCCCTCGAGAACTGAAAAAAGAAAAGTAAGAATAAAATACATAAGAAATGGGTTTTGCAAAAATAAGGTTTTTTTTTTTTGGCAAAAACATGCGTATCGAAGTTGACAAGTAACGAGAAACAACAGGCTGATTGGCTGTAAGATAGGCAATTTATGATTTCTTTGCTATGTATAAGCTACTGCAGTGCGTCAGGGATATTCGCTGAGGCGAGGGTGGATGATTTTCACGCCATCATGCGCAATCGAGTTGCTTCCCTGATGAGGCGGGTGCGCAGGCAGCCCCAACAGCCTTCTGGCCACAGTGGCGGAGCGGGTGGATGGTCCGGTCCTAAGACACGACCAAAACGCATGTGTTGGCCTTCAACTCCATGCGTTGTGCCAAGAAATTTAGTGTTACAGTCCAGTTTTCAATTGTCAATTTAATTTAATTTGTAATTTTATCCTAATTTATTTTGTAATTTTAATATATTGATCTTGTAATTTGTATTGTAAGTTTAATTAGTTTATCTTGTTACCTTAATTTTTTTTTTTTTGTAATTAATTTATTTTGTCATTTTAATTTAATTTATTTTTTAATTTTAATTTAATTTATTTTGTAATTTGAATTCATTATTTTGTAATTTTAATTTATTTATGTTATAAGTTTAACTATTTTTATGGACTATGGTCTGAAATTAACGATTTTTTGACGAGTGTGGATTTTGTTCGAAGAAATAAATAAACATACTAGACCGGTTGCGGTATGCAAAATAAGTAGAGATGGTATGCAATATTAAAAACGAAGTATAATTTATCATTAAAAAGTTGGCTAGACTATATAGCACTTTGAGAGTAGTAAAATAAAATTCTCTGTTTAAGGTTTTGATCGTTCAGGTTTCTATACAATTTAAGTAATTTGTTACAAATTTAAGGAGCGACACTAACAGCACTTTTCTACATTAGTGCTGTTTAACAGGATGTGATAGTGTGTATTTAAGTAACGCAGGGCACAGCTTCTCGCACCGCCGACGCTGCTACCCATCGGCAGCCAGGGAATGTAGCTGTGCCGGTGTTTTAGGCTACGCTATGCCACAATCAGCCGGCCGCCAGAGCCCCGTTTGTTAGTTAGCAGGGTGCACCACGTGCAGGTGAGATTGGCTTGGGTTCCGCTTAGATGGAGGATGGAACAACTTACACCTCCTAATTATAACGCTTGTACAATAATCACAACGTATCTATATCCCTCTGAAGTTGGTTGCAAGTAGCGACGTTGTTCCTTTATTTGGGTCGGATTATTCTAGGATTGGTCGAATCGTTTGCTGAGTACTAACTTTAGAAAGTGGTGCGCACCAGATTCTACCTAATCTTTTTCTTTAAATGAGCTAGCAGCCAACTCTGGGACCAGAGTTTTTAGGCCGCCTGAAGGAATCCAATATGGCCAATATGGCTGTCCATCCAAAGGTTGCCTGGAAGAGATCGCTATTAGCGATAAGACCGCTCATTGTACCTATTTTTAAATGTGATTTTTCTTGTAAAATTTTCATTTATTTTTTTGTGCACAATAAAGAATCTATCTATATCTATCTAACGACTGAAAAGCCGGGCCCAACATTTTTAAGTGTTGTACGTACGATTTAAATGCCACTAAACGGTCAAGAATCCAAGAACTGACCGGACGGAGTATTGTTTTTACGCTAGCATGTTGACTGCAGACTTCGTAGGAGCAGCACGCGCCCTTGATCATGTGTGTTTTCAGCAGTCAAAGCGTTATACACTATACACAAGACATTAGCGCCCTGCACACGTATAGATCGGACCGCGCATCGGGACTGGGTTCCAAACCGCAGTCCGATCTGTACGGTTTGGACTGCGGATCAAACTGTCGTGCTAATGGCACGTATAGATCAGACCACGCATCTGGGACTGATCACTAACGTGTGAACACTAAAACTGTGAGATTTGCCTTCGCATCGACATGCCAGATCGGACTGTCAGCCTCGCGCATCTAAACGTACGTTTAGGAGTGCGGGTTGGAATGGCGCGTGCTGTTTCCCGCGGTCCGATCTTTACGTGTGCAGGGCGCTATTACACATTAGAAATTATACGCTAGACACTAGAATGTTGACTGCGGCCCTCGCACATCACGAGGCCATGAACGGAATGAAAACAACCAAACGTACCTGTAATTTTCATTCATCTTTCATAAATATTATCAGGTAGGTACGAAGTTCATCGGGCCATCTATGGAGTTTTATTATAAAACCTAGGTTTATTGCTAAGATTTCAACTAGTTTAATGTACTTACTGGTCGGGCACGTCGTCTCCCAGTTTAACAGCTGTGCCTTCAGGGTGGATGCCCCACCGGCCGGACTCCTTGGGGCACGATGAGTCGCATGGCACGCCGACAATACGACGGCTTTTGCGCACACTTGCCGCAAAGTAGCAACAACTCATGAAGTGGCTGCATCGGGAGATCCCTGAAAAGTTTGTTTGTGGCGTTTAGACAAAGCACAAGTATGGACATGCCATGCGGCATCATTCAGCCCCAGAATAAGCAAAGCTTATATTATGGGAACCACATGACTGACATTAATCGAGCTCAGGACAGGGTGCAATGGCACACATTGGGGAAGATGGTGATGATGAGTGATATACTACTTATATACTTTTTTGTATATTTTTTTTAAAATACGTACATATCATAGGTCCATAACAGTCAGAAATGAGTCAAATATTTGCAGATCATACAAACACTGGCCTCGCGACGGGAATAGAACCCGCAAAATTCTGAGCTTCTCGCGGGCCTTCGTTCACTGTCATTTTCTAGGATGATGTAATTTTTTTTCGAAAATCCGACAATGTATTTGTTTTTTTAATAAGCATATAGTTTCCTAAGAACACTCGCACTCTTCCAGCAGGTACGATGCCTCTTTCATTGAAGCTGATAGCTTCTGGAATTCTTTTCCTCACGATATTTGACCCAGTCCATCTTAAATCAAATCATAATTTAAAGAATTAGTTTTATATTTTAAGCTCTTTTGATTTTATGCGACAAAATGTATCATCTTGATGCATCTATGTTTCTTCTGGTTTATGAGCTATGAAACAAATACCAACTGAAGTCATAATGCTTGTACCAAGTGTTATCAACAATGCACTATTACACTATACAGGTTATGTAACTTATAAGATTATTTTCATAATAAAGAGTGTATTGATCTTGCATAATTACTCAGTGTATATGCAGGATATACGAGAGTTTATTAACCTCTGTTAAGTTTTATATTTTAAGCTCTTTTGATTTTATGCGACAAAATGTATCATCTTGATGCATCTATGTTTCTTCTGGTTTATGAGCTATGAAACAAATACCAACTGAAGTCATAATGCTTGTACCAAGTGTTATCAACAATGCACTATTACACTATACAGGTTATGTAACTTATAAGATTATTTTCATAATAAAGAGTGTATTGATCTTGCATAATTACTCAGTGTATATGCAGGATATACGAGAGTTTATTAACCTCTACAACAAACAACAACAACATCATCCTATATCAGTCAGCTGAGAATGTCATCCACCCACACGACACATGGGTGAGCACTCAAACAACAACGGATGGCACTGTTGCAAAATGGGTCCCAAGTTGTGCGCATGGAACGCATGGCTCGCGACACGCGTTTGCGGTGAATACTCACAGTGATCACTACCACAAACCCAAGGCATGTATGACGAAACGTTCGCAGCATACGCCCTCGCAATGTCTTGTGTATGCGGCTTGTTTCTCGGAACTACCACCATTATGAAAGTGTCCCTTGTGAAAAAACTCACTCATGAAATGGCCGTAACAACCAGGTTGCCTCTTCCCCCCATTGATGCAGAAGTCAGCGTGGCCAATCTGTCCGCTCTCCCCAAGGAATCCAGCGTTGGTGTGGATAACTTGTACCACGTGAGCGTCGTCTCGGCCAAGCCTGAACTGGCTGGAGCCGTATTTAGAGACTAGGGGTCTGGCTGGATCAAGACCTGGAAGATTATGTAATTTATTATAGGTATCTACTAAATTGTATTTTGAAGTTATAGTTGAAATATTAAACGAAGTATTTTTGCGATGAGATGAAGACAGGGTGTAATAGCGTTAATTATTATTAATTAATTTTATTATTATTGAGATTCACTTTTTCAACGAAGCCATGTCCAGCAGTGAACTGTTTTAGGCAGATGATGATAATGATGATCAAATTATCAGAACTTTTTTCGAAGTGGAAATAGGCTTTCCTTTTACAACTTGGAACGTAGAATGGTTAAAGCTTTGCAAAAGAGGGCATATACCAAATATACTAATGTTTGGACTAGCCTCTGAATCTGAGATTAGGGGGGACACGCAGGAGATACAATGTACACTGTAAAAGCCGGTAGGGTTTGTCTCAGTGCCCACAGTAACAACTTAAATCATCACACAAATCATTGAACAAAACTTATTAGCTACTTACATAAAAGCTAAAGTCCTTATCTATCGAAAACTTATTAATCTGTTTGTTAAAAATAGCGACAATCACAATGTTGACTCTAGAAATAAAGATAAACTAGCTGTTCTTACTGTAAGGCTCCATAAAGTTACTCAAACTTTTAAAGGGTAATTTGTACGTTTTCTTAGCAAAATCCTAAATTACGTGATTAATTTATTTGTAGATAAATTCAAAAATGTTGTTATGCTTAATTTCTGTACTAAAGCATATTACAAAATATCAGGGAGCAGAGTTTTTTTCCAATTATTCTGTTTGGTCGCGTTACGAATTGGTGTATATTATTAAAATAAAATTAGGATTCAAAGTATACTTTAAGTTCCAAATGAATAAAGATATTTTTTACTTTACTTTACCTACTAAAGTCCATTTAAGTGTGTCCACTATGACACGACAAGTCCGACCCAAGTACCGATAGCTGCCGCTCGCTTGACTATTATTATTATTACATATTTTTATCGTTCTATCTAATCTAATACCTTAAACGAGCAATTATTTATATAATTTATTAATATAATATATGCAAGAATTGCTCGTAGGTATTCCGGGATTCAGATTATACATATGCATAATGTGAATCTCGGAACTGGCTCCAATAATTTTCATGGAATTTAGTCTGCAGGGGGTTTTGAGGGCGATAAATCAAGGTTTCATTTTTTGACGAAATTTATTCATTTCATTTTTAAAAGGAAACGAAAAATAGCGAACGAAGCTCGGCCATCCTGGTACTTTAATATTAATACAAAGTTAATAACTGCAAAAAATAATTGACTTTGTTTATGTAAACTTTGATAAACTAATAACTTTCACAAAGATGATATTTCATGGTAACTTTTACGACGGCTGATTATTGTTATGTACTAGTTATTAAGTTATAATATGTTGCAAACTGAACTGAACTGTTAATTAATAAACTTGCAAATAATTTATTAAAATTGTTTACTTGATTACCTGAGATGACTCGAGGAACGGGCGAATGTCAAACTTAGGCTATGTCCCCAGTAGACAAACTGTGAGCGGCCAACTGAGTGAGCCGCAAAACTGATATTCGAGATAGCTGCAAACTGTTATGAGTGAGCCGCTTATCTAGGTCAACCGACTGAATTTTCACTTTACTATTGTTGTACGAAGGATTGTGTTGGTCACGATGGATATGATAGAATTAATTGGTATCTTAGAGGCGTTTTTTATAGTAATAACTTCTTTCCAACTGTACGCATCAACAATTTGCGGCAAACGGACTCACTGAGTGAGCACAAAACTAGCAAACTGTGGACACACCATTTCGAATATATGGAAGCGCCTAATAAACCGATTCGCAAACTCAGTCGGCCGCTGACAGTTTGCTTACTGGGGACACAGCCTTAGACGGACTAGCCGCCCGTTCGCCGCGCAGCCCCTGCCACACACAGGTGTGTTCTAAACTACGGTCCGTCAATTCATGAATTATTGTATTTGCTTCAAGATTACTTAGGTAACCTATGTTCTTGAATGTACTTAATAAAACAATTAATTTGAAGATTCAGCAGATTTCCACACCGCTCTACTTCAATTAAGGCACCTTTCATCAGTCCACTCCCTGCAAGTTTGGCGGAGTGTGAATAATTGTTGTTAAGTGTAAGTATTTGTAAAGTAGTGAAAATAATTGTTAAATATAGTATTTAGTTTTGATGAATAAATACAATACAATACTACCACACGTGCATGTGGTCCGCCAATTTATGAATGTCCTCTCAAAACATTATACTTACTATTTGAGGCTTCGTGTTAAGTATATTTAAGCCACCTAGGTACGTGCGTGTATGTAGGTAGGTACCTAATAAAACAATCAACTGTAATAACCTTATCAGCTTGTTTTGAATGAGTACCGTGCGATTGTGTCTGATCAATGATCATAGACTACCTATGCATATTTTTTTAGGTATTATGGATTTAAAAATATAATATACTTACAAAGGAGAATGCCGTCTGATGTATGGCGCTCGGTACCAAGACTAAACTGAGTGCGTCAAAAAAATATCCAATAAGTTTTTAATCGATTATACTGTCAAAATAATTGAAAATGAGGGATATTGCCATAGTAACACTTTACATCAATGTTTATTGCCATAGCAACGTATATATCATTGGTTGTTGTAGTCAAATGGCGGCGTGCAACGGAAACCAAATCAACAAAATATTTTTTTACTTCATTATTAATCCCGTCGGTGTGTTAATTAAAGAAAATGTTAAAACTAAAGAAAATGTTAATGCTTTTTATAAATTAAAGGCAATTTTATGGGATACGTTTGGTTTTGACGCGATTGGTATGGGTTATCGGCATTCTCCTTTTCGACTATGATGATCACCTCTTCTCACCTCAAATACTATAGATAATTTTTCGCTCAGGACAAAAATATTACCATGATCTGCAAATTTGTTTTGCAGAAACTTGTGTGGTTTTATTTATAATACCTATGTAATTGGTCCTTTGTATAAGGATAACAAAAAATGTCATGAGTATCAGGAACTAAGAGCACATTATGGTAACACAAAAGCCAGACTAGCGATGTGTCAACTCGGTTTACCAACTCGGTTAAAATCGGTTTGACGATCGAACGAGTCAAACCTATTCAAGGGTTTGACCAAATCGGTTTGAAAAGTCGTGCCTCGTGCGTCTTCGGGTCGAGTCGAGTCGAACGAACTACGATACGAACTAGCCGCTAAATAGAATAGAGAGCCCGCGAGCAGTAAGTGTGAGTGAGATAGGGGTTAGGTCGCATTTGACCAATTCACATAATTTTTTTTCACACTATTTTTTTGTAATGTTTTCATGATTCAAAATGTAATCTAGTACTGAAATCTAACTTCCTACTCGGTCTCTTAGTCCTACACATGGCTATGAGCAATAAACACGAAAATAATAAATTTCCCGCTTTTTTCCAATAACACGGAAATAAATTAATAATTCAAAAATGAAACCACTTTTGAGAAAACTAACATTTTTGTTTTATTATACTTTATATGAGCTTTACATTAAAGCAAAAAAAAAACAGACAAATTAAATATTTATATGTTTATTTAAATTTACCACATACTTACGGGTAGTTGATATTTGATGTATGTCAACCACAATAAAAATAACTAAGGTATTATCACTCATGTGGATTTGTGTATTTTGTGTTCATTATTAATTAAACGTGTTACTCATTTTAACAAAAAACTGTTTTTTTCTTTAATTTTTATAACTCTACGTCATATTCATGAAAAACTGTTTTTTAAGAAGATATTAATTAAGAATAAACCAATTACGTTCATAGTACTTAGCGAACTATTCGATCTAACTAAATCACATCGGTCAATAAAATTTCAGTGCCATCTGCCATTTGTTTTGTAAGCTCTTATTCGATTTGGATGCAAATCGGTTTGAATCGGTTTCAAACCGGTTTGCTTATTTTTTCAAACCAAGTTATCCGAGTTGTGTTTTTAACCGAGTTGCCCATCGCTAGGCCAGACCCCCAAATACGTATCTTCACAATACTTCACATCATGCAAAATTTGTCCCGGAACAGGAATGGAATCCGAGACTTGCATTGAAGCCGTAAGCCGAATTAATTTTCAAGTACGTAGGTGGTAGGTATGTGTTATCACTTATCAGAATGTTGTATATAAGTAATTCTGGCTGTTCACAGCGATACACGATATTACGTTAGTGGTTTTTACAGATTTTTATATCTTTAGATATTAGATTATAAAGATTGCAGGAAAAGAGTGTGGCCCATAATTTCCGAAAACCATTTTTTCTTGGTCGCATTTATTCCGTTCATAAAACCTGAGGAAAAGCGTTTTTTAAAAAGACTGATAATTGTAGAAGTTTCGTAAATCAGCTGTTTATATAGTTCCTTTTAATCTGTTTTATAACAATACATATCGAGGTAATTCAATAAATAACTGATTATAATTTTAATGAAACTTACTATTTTACATTATTTCTAAAAGAAACGTAAATAGGAAAATGTTCACGATATTGACATCTACGTTTTGAGTTTATGTGACCGTGGTCTACGATCGGTTGACGTGGCGCCCTTACGCCGATAAAGTCGATAACGCTAAAACACAAAGTTGAACATCAACCGGCCGGCTACCGGCACTTTACGTCCAACAGTCGACGGTAACGCACGGAGTAGTGGAAATAACACATCAAAATGGCAAAAGTAGACATCAAATACACTAAGGTTAGTAGTTTATTTTGTTTATATGGTTCTTACAATTTTAATTATAAATTATGAAGAGTTATTGAAGTTTTACACATTCTTTTAAATTACGCATTTGATATCTGGATAACGTTTTGTTTGTGAATACAAATTCCGTAGAGAAGGACATTTTGTTGAAATTTATTTTTTTGGTGGATTAATATAAATTGACCATTTCTATATTGTATGTGTGGGTAGGATTCATTTAGGATATGAAGTTTATTTAAAACATCGAGAAGTCAATTAAAATAACACTGATGGATAACAGTACAAAACATTCCATATATCAAAATATATTATTGTTATGCAACCATTATATTAATGAATAAGGAAATACAACATTCTCAATAAACAAACGAGGTAAAAATTCCTTACATTCAAACTAGGTGTAATATGTTGCTCAAAATGGCATAACATCATCTTGTGGGAGACGTCTAAAAATAGAGTATGGAATTGAGTTCACGTTCATGGATCTGTGATGTTTGATTGTAGTTTAACGTGTTTGTTATTTGGTTCTTTACGTAATACCTTCTTAACATTATTATTCATAACCATAAGATAAAAACAACAACATGTTTATACTTTGATGTTGTTTCTGCAAATATTTTATGAGAATCATACTAATTTAGGTAAATAGTTTTTTAGGGTGACGTTACCTAACCGGTCCAACGACGAACCCTTATGGTGCCGCTTTGTCCGCCCGTCCGTCCGTCTGTCACAGCTGATTATTTCAGGAACTACATGAGCTACCGACTTGAAATTTGGTATAGATTTAAAATGCACTGACTAAATAAGATATCCAGTAAAAAAGTCATGCATAGTTTTTGATTTAGGATGAAAAAAGCTCAAAAAATGACCATACACTACGAAGTTTGCGAAGTGAGAAACCTGAAATTTATAAATATTATAGAATGGTATCTATATTTTACATGAATATTATAGCAAAATCTCCACCTAAAACAGCTTTTGACAAATCTTTCAAAGTGGGGAGGTTGAAAAATAAAAAGGGGAGTTGCTAGGTCGAGTGGGGTCTAAAATCAAAACGCTTGATTTGAACAGTATATTTTATATATTTATTTTATATAATAGATTTTTTTTTATATCATGCATAGTTTTGATTTAAGATGAAAAAAGTCCCCCCCCCCCCCCTTAACTCCAAAGTTTGTGAAGTGAAATACCTGAAATTTATAAATATTATAGAAGTATATTTATATTTTACAGGAAAATTTAATTATAGCAAAATCTCCAGCTAATATGGTTTTTTAGAAACCTCAATAAATGTAATGACAGCTGTGGTCAAGCGTATAAAGCAAGCTACACGGTCAAATATGGTGTTATCTGAAAGGCCCTAATTTGCCCATTCTAAGGCCGTTTTTTATTTTTCTATAGGACGTACACATTTTAATTACGAAGAAACCTTACTAATTAGTATCGCATGCCATTGACGACACCCGTGGTGGGCGACTCAACTCGCACTTAACCGGTCTTGTTTTTTGTTTAGGATGTGTTATTTTATGACTTCCTTCATTATTTATTATTACATTTTGCAAAAATTCCCTAGTTAAAGTTTTCACTACGGATAATAATGCTTTCTTATTGGACCTTTTTTTAACCATGTTTTAGTTAGGTATATATTCAAAAATAGAAGCTGGTATGAATGTGACATAATGTTTGTTTCTTTGTAGGTAGTTTACTATTAGTATGTCAATGTTTGTAGGTAAACTTTGGAATAGTTTATTTATTGTACCAACCTGAAGAGGGCCTGAACAAGCACATGGCCCACCTGATGTTAAGTGTGGTGGTAACCAATAGCTATCAGAAAGCATTGCATATTTGTTTAAGGTGTTATTTTTTACAGTACATACAAGTATTAATGTCGGTTGACAAGCACTGTATCATCGGTCAATAATTAGATGGGTGGGGCGCTCTCGTCCGAGAAATACTATCCGCCAGACAATACCGCCTCGCAAGAACTGTAATTTTAGACTTCCGCGTGCATTCAGACCATACAAAACATCACAATATCGTTGCCTGAATGCCTTGATTGTAGGCAAGTCCAACAAATTGCTTATTGTGTCGGTTTTGTACTAGCGTAAAAAATACGTCGTGTGGCTGAAACACTGGCTTTACAAAACACTTGAAAAATTGTCAGGCTTGAATAAAGTAGGTTTGTTAGACTGCAGTAGAATTCTAAAAGCCAGCTGTAACGGTCACCATGAGTGGTAAAATGACTGGAAGAGATCGCCTTTATGCGATAGGGCCTATTGTATTATTATTTTAATGATTTTTCATGTAATAATTTGTATGGTGGTTAATGGTTTGTTTGTTTGTTTAATCTTGTCTGAAAATCGTAAATGTTTTAGTTAGAAATGCTTATCACACTTATATTTTATATGAAAAAGTGTGTGTTAGTAAGTATGTGTGTTTGTTTCCACTCAACTCCGTAACGGGTGAACGGATTTGTATGAAACTTGCATGTATGTATGTGTTAGATCACCAACTATTTAGGTATACCCCAGCCCTAAACTACTTTCTATCATTAATATTAAATAGGTATCAAAAAGATTCACGCAAGTGGAGCCACAGGCAGACTAGATTATAAATAGTTCCATTAAATTATTCTATTTTTTCTATTCCCAGCTCTTCATCAACAATGAGTGGGTGGACTCTGTGAGCAAGAAGACTTTTCCCACTATCAACCCACAAGACGAATCGATCATCGCGCAAGTGGCTGAAGGCGACAAGGTAAATAAAAGAACATTTAACTTTTATTACAAAGACATTTATAAAAACAACAAATACTAATTGATCAAAGAAGATATGTACTGAAATCCAAAACCCCCAAGTAACCCCATAATTTCAGGAATACACATGGACTTGTGGCACCATAGAAAACCAACAACTTTCTTCGTTTACTTTTCTGTGTGTGGCACATTGAGATGAGAGCTCAAGTCTCGACTAGTTTAAAAAATTGTTTTGATTCATAACTTGTTAGCATCTAAACCAAAACCAACCAACCTAAAACCAACAACTTTCTTCGTTTACTTTTCTGTAAGTGGCACATTGAGATGAGAGCTCAAGTCTAGACTAGTTTAAAAAATTGTTTTGATTCATAACTTGTTAGCATCTAGTTGACCGTGAAATCTAGTAACAAGACGCTACTTTTCGCTAATGGACTTGTGATCTCATAAAAAAAAGGTTAAAATAACATCATTTGATTGAGAATCGTTAAAACATTGTATTTTTAATTATCTAGGCTGATGTTGAAATCGCCGTAGCTGCAGCTAAGAAAGCCTTCCACCGCTATTCCGAATGGCGTACCCTCGACGCTTCTGCCAGAGGACTTCTCCTTCTGAAGCTAGCTGACCTCATAAACAGAGACTACAAAACTCTGGCTCAACTAGAAACGCTGGACTGTGGTAAACCTTTGAAGCAAGCTGAAGGAGAAGTTCAATGGTCTACTAGCATCATTAGGTACTACGCTGGAAAGGCTGATAAGATCTTAGGAAACACTATTCCTGCTGGTAAGTGAACTAGTAAAATTGATTTGATTTAATACTTATCTAAAGTTGAATACTGTCATCAAGAAACTATAAGGCATGACACAAAGCTAACCATTATCTACCATCTAGCAGATGGACAAACAATGACATGGCTAATCTGAATAATTTTATTTAAGTACTTACAATATGTGATAAGTGAGTAAAAACCTGTTATTACACTAGATTCCAAATGCAAAAACAAGTAAAAACATGAGAGACCATTCGACATTCTGTTATACAATTCGGTAAAACAGGTTCAAATTATGATCAGTATGAATAGGAACAATGGGTGGCATGCGCTGAAAAGAGAAAACCCAAAAAAACAAAAGCATGTTTTGTAAGAAATTTTTATAAGCAAACCGATGTTTCTAAAATATTTTGGACGAGGTCAAGAGTATTATATACATACAGACGAGTATATTATAAAGAATGTGATGAATTAGAGTGAAAGAAAAGACATGTCAGGATCTTGGCAAGTGAAGATCCGTGGTATTTTCTTACCCGTCTTGGAAAAAGTGTCACTTATTATGTATGTACCTATTCTTAAATGTGCAAAATGAATTAACAGATGGAGAGGTATTAACGTTCACCTTGAAGGAGCCTGTTGGTGTATGCGGGCAGATTCTACCATGGAATTACCCCATCCCCATGTTCGTATGGAAGATTGCTCCTGCTTTGGCCGCAGGTAAGATTTGTAAAAGTCCAAATGGACAAAAACTGTATAAAACATGAATAACAATGAATACTTTGAAAAAGATTGAGAATAGAGTAGCGAAATGAACGAACTCGGTTTGCGAGTTCGTTGCCTACATATTCTAGGATTGGTCGCTCTAAGTGATGTTCTAACATCAAAATTCAGGTGTTATGCACATTCTTGCTTGGACGGTTGTGTAGATAACCAACCTACTTTCGATATTTTCAAAACTTCAATGTATTTCAGAATGCGGAAATAATTGAATGCATTTGACTTAAAATTCAAATTTTGCACTCTTTATTTTTTTGCAAAAACCTTCATATAAGCATATATGATATTTATAAATATAATTTATTCCTATAAAATGCAATACAAATTCCTTGATTTAACTTGACTATGACGTGATTTTAGACGGAGGATGCTTGCACAATGCCTAGCACCTATCCACTTAGTCTAGTCAGTCTTATCCTCAGAAATGTCATGATGTAGATTCTAAATCTTACTAAAGCTAGCAACAGCTTCTTGTTTTTATGTTTTTATGACAACTCTTTGTCAAGACGACAAAATGCTACTTGAATAAGTCTAAGGTATAGCGTGATTTTGAAAAAACATAAGTGGACACAGTTAGTTATTATGTTTTGAAATTAAAACTAATTTTACAATTGCAGGTTGTACAATTGTTCTGAAGCCAGCAGAACAGACCCCTCTGACCGCTTTGGCCTTAGCTGCTCTGGTGAAGGAAGCTGGCTTCCCTCCAGGCGTCGTCAACGTCATCCCTGGTTACGGACCCACTGCTGGCGCTGCTCTCACCCACCACCCAGATGTTGACAAGGTTGCCTTCACGGGTTCTACTGAGGTAAGAGCTTTGATAGACGACTTGTTGGTATGTGTAATGGGAGAATTGATACTGTGAAAATTATGTATCCACAGCAAAAAATATAAAACCCTATCAATCTGGCGATATCCTGACGTGTAAGGTTACCTCTGAAAGCCTGTACTTTTCATCAAGCCGTTATATTATTTTCATGAATTGCTTATTCGATTTATTTTATAAGTCGATCTAGTTTAAATACTTTGCATGTGCTCACATATGTATCGTTATGTATATATTGACATATACATTGTGGGTATGACCACTTTGACTACTTTAAATTCAACAGGTGGGCCGCATTATCATGAAAGCCGCGAGTGCCGTGAATCTAAAGAGGGTCACTCTTGAGCTCGGAGGCAAGAGCCCACTCGTTATTTTTAACGATGCTGACAGTAAGTAATAATAGAAAATAATCTTTCTGGATCTTTCGTCGTATAATTCGTATGAATGAGCCAGGCCAATTCGAAGTTGGAGTTTTGAAGCAGCTCGAAGGCCTCCGACACGCGAGAATCGATAGTAATATTATTTCTATGTGCATTCCAGGAATAATATTGTCACGGAAGCCGTTGGATATAAAAGGTCACATATCTAAATCATGACTAGAAATATACTTCTAAGAACACTGAAGTAAACTACGACATGATCTCACAAAATACATTTATAATGTTATAGGCTTTTGTTACTTACTAAGGAACCACAACAACAAGTTTTTAAATAAGGTTTCAGAAACCCATGGTCAATCAACCATTAGAGATTAATTTTGTCAATAGTTACTAAGTATACAAAAACATATTTATGTATAATATTTTGAGGTGATATAATTTTATCATACTGTCAACAATATCCTCTCCGATGAAAGGTCACCTCAGTATTGGTTATGATAACACAAAACTGTGTAAACAATTGTTTAAAGCCCTATCTTTTGTTGTTTAAAAAATTGTATCTGATATGTTGCCAAGTGTAATAACATGAAAGTCTTGTCACGGCAACTAGTAATGATTGAATAATATTTTTACGAAAGAACTTAAAGAAAAAAATTAGCAACAAAAGATTGAATTATTACAATGTTAAAATTGTTATTAGGTGGTGTTGTGATCTGTTCGTCCCAAAACTATAAACTAAAAATTGACAATGTTACATAATGATTGCAACAAATAACTATTAATAATAACTTGAAAGGCTCATTCAATAACATTAAACCTAACCATAAGTTACCCGCAAAAAATCCACGACTGTTCTTATCCTCCCATTTTCTATTCTGAGTAGGTGGATTCCGTCTACGTCTTTATTACAAGATTTTTTAAAACTTTTCCGAGTATATGGCCCCTGAAGGTAGTTATTTCCAACAGTTGAGAAGGCTGCCCTCATCGCCCACCGCGCTGCATTCGCAAACGCCGGCCAGTGCTGCGTGGCTGGCACCAGAACCTACGTCCAGTCCGGAATCTACGACAAATTCATCGCCAAGGCTGCTGAAATCGCAAAGAAGAGATCAGTTGGTAACCCCTTCACTGATGTTGAGCAGGGACCTCAGGTTTGTAACATAACATTTTTCGCCTATTCATAATACCAACCTTATATTTTATAAGCTTAAGTTCTTAGGTGTGTTGGTAGGATAATTTCTGATATGATTCTATAAATTTATTTCACGAACAACTGCTGGGGTATCCCAGAGAGTAATTATTAATTTTGATAATAGCTAAGTAATAGTGTAAAATATAATATTACAACATCAATTTTATTAGGTACTTAGTAAGTAGGTACTAACTTGTGTTGCAACTTGTTTTGTGAAGTCTTATTTTTAACTCAATACATGGAGACAGGATATGGGCCGGTATGTTACCAACATGTGACAAGAGAAATTAAGCATGCTAATAGATATTGACGAAGTTTTAATGAATTAAAAACTGAGCGATAGGTAGGTAGGTACTGGACCAGTGAGAACATTAAATGTTGTAAATTATAATATTTAGATTTACCTATTTCGGGTTCTGAAATACCGATGTAAAAACTAAACCCTCTTAAAATCACTCACGTGTAAGTCTATGGATACATCTCAACCTCAATGTATTCAGACAATATCATAAAATTTTTAAAATAATGTAACAGATCAACTAAACATTTTGTATATTGTTTTCAGATCGACAAGGAAATGTTTGACAAAGTTATTGGCTACATCAATGCTGGCAAGACTGAAGGCGCAAAATGCATCGCGGGAGGCGCTCGCCAAGGCAACGTCGGCTTCTTCGTCCAGCCCACCGTCTTTGCTGATGTCAAGGAGGACATGAAAATTTGCAGGGAAGAGGTAAGTTAAATCTAGGATTTACTCCTATTACCTACTTCATGTGTATTTGCTATTCTCAGACGGATTTCATTCAAATATTAGTGCAATGCACTTTTTTCTAGGTACTTACTAAAGGTCAGACCAAGGACAAACACGTTACTATCATTAGAATTGTGCACAATAATTATAACGCAGGCTTATGAAATCAGGCTATGTTCGATGATTAGATAACGCTTCTTTCAATGAATATATTCAACAATTTATGTTGGTCATAATAATTTTTATCAGATATCTTCTCGTTTTCGTCTTAATTGTTATAAGAATCAAATGAACTTGTATTTTTCCCTTTGTTTTAGATTTTTGGACCGGTCCAAAGTATCCTCAAGTTTGACAGCTTCGAGGAAGTCGTTGACCGTGCCAACAACTCTAACTACGGTCTTGGAGCTGGTGTCATCACCAACGACATTACCACAGCCCTTTCATTCGTAAAGCACGTCCGCGCTGGTTCTATGTGGTGAGTTTTACTTACAACAAATACACTCACAATTCAATTCAATCATAGTTATTTGTATTGCAATTCATTCGTACTCACACGGAAAAATTGTGTGTAAGAATGCATCCTAAACCTGTATAAATCATATTCTGGAGGACGTCTTAAACTTATTACTCAGGACAATACAGGTTTGGTTATATTTCGAGCAGTAAATAATCATTTAAAATCTATTATTATTTACCATTTATATAACAATAATATAAGTAGTAATTCTAATTAATTTTATTTAACTTGATTTATACAGCTTTTGGACACAATTTTCAATTTAGTGAGTACAATGTAGTCTGAGCCCTGATTCTTAGGAATAGAGATTATTGCCTCATCAGATTATGTCGCAAGAACTACCAAATTTCCATACATTTTTAACAGTCCTCGTGAAGTGAATTCAGTCTAATGTGACATTAATATTGTTATCGAGAATCAAGGTGCTGCGATTAAGTTTCTTTTTTGGACAAACAAAAGTGCAGCAAAACTGCTTTGGTGGATGATGGTAATGATGATGATGTTGCCTACATTCTTACTTTATTTCCAGGGTTAACACGTACGAACATGTCGCACCCCAGACACCGTTCGGAGGCTTCAAGGAATCCGGTCTTGGTCGTGAACTGTGAGTACCTATTGAAATCATTCATCTGGTCAATAACCTAAAAAATATAAGATCTTTGAGATTTATACAAGGTGTCCAGAAATAAAGTTCTTCGAATTTGTAACTCATTTACGGGAGTGTCACTTGGCAGTTTTCTGTAATTTCGTTTTCTTCAATGCTTGTAACAACGGAATTCTATCAATGCTAAGCATATAACTATCATCATTAAGTTGGTGTATTCATCGAGATATATGGTATATTTTGTTTTTTTGCTAATAGCTTTACTTTTTACAGGGGAGAGGATGGAATCCAGCAATACCTCGAAAACAAGACTGTATCCTTCAGCCTGCCCAAAGTGCCACAGCTATAAACATGCAAACTGATCAATAACCTTGTTTATTATACTGTTTTACTCGCCTATACCAAAATGTTTCCAAATTAAATATTTTTTTATTAAATTAAAGACTTTTTTATGATCTTGTTCTTTTTATTTTTAACCTCTATGACTATGTCATACAAACCAGAATTTTGACAGCTTTTAGAAACAAATGTTACTGTCAAATATAAATTGATTATCACCACGTCGCTGATTAACACAAGATTTAAGAAAACTTTCTTAGAAAATTTATTTTAGCAAGAACAGTTATCGTCATGCTTGCAAATACAGCGCCTACCACCATTTTGCCCGCAAACTATGTTTGGTTGGTAAACATACTTTTATTGCTACACCTCAATGTTAAATTTCTCCTATTATCATTGCTTGCATATAGATAAACAAGTCGCTTTTGGCAAAAATTAAACTACCACAAAAAAATAAGTCCAATCGGTACATACCATGAATACATGAGAATTCGGATTCTTAAACCGGTAAGTACCTACCTACCAGTACCTACGTCAATAATGGGCAGGTATATAATATACAAGTATCCAAGAATTTTAATTACAGGCAGCTGCAACCTGCATTTTAAGACCACAATTTGCTCCAGTAGCTGTCTAATTGGATATCAATGGAAATGTTCGCAACACACATGAACGTAAATCATTAAAGAGATTAATTTGCAAAATCTATTGACCGATACTAAAGATAGCTTCAAACAGAGCTAGAAAAAATATCTCTTCGTAACGTATGCCATGTATCATTATCATAAAGTTCATTTTAGTTCACCAGACAGGCCCAAACATTTCCAAGTTCTTCTGTTGTTGTGTTCAGTTCGCTGGAAGCCGGCATCTGTACGGACGTGTGTCGTGCAAGTGGTGATAAGGACATTCCGGTCAAAATGGTTCATGTAGACGTGAAATATACGAAGGTAAATAGTTTTATATAAACCTAATCATATGCACATTTGTTCTGTCTAATACATTATCTATTTTATCAGTTTTTGCAAATAAAATAACGTAATTTGACCTACCCACTTGAATAACACTGTTGAGAACCAGCTTTTCAGCTGACTTCTTTGTAAATTTTCACTTAGGCGTAATCTTTTGGAATATTTTAAAGTTTTAACATGATTCGTAAGAAATATAAATAATTATTTTGTTAAAACTGAAACCATTCATGTTTAAATTACATACAATCAGAGGTTAATTAATATCATAATTAACGATCATAAATATTTAAGGTAGTAACAAAATGACAAATAAAAATAATAACAACGATAAGCTTTCACAATGATAACGAGTTTTGCGTTATGTGACATAACAATTTTGAGATCTGCACCTTACAGATCTACTCTTCTTATAGCCATTATTTATAATCATTGAATCTTTTTCTCCCTAACCAAACTAAAATCCTGTTTTAGAACATAAAGTCCCATTGGCTCAATATATCAGGAACTCAATTATATAGACATTTCATTCAGCTGAGTTGCAAGACCATTGATTCTATTTACATAATTATTAAGACAATGAGGCAAATTTGTGATTTACTACTCCGAAAACGAAGCAAAGAAGGGTAGATTTTAGAACATAATTATTAGATGGCTTAGCCATTCAACTGACTACAGCTTTAGGATTTAAACTGATTGTTGAATTTTAGCTGTTCATCAACAATGAATGGGTGGATGCTGTCAGTAAGAAAACATTTGCCACTGTAAACCCACAAGATGAGACTGAAATTGCGCAGGTCGCAGAAGGTGATAAAGTAAGTAAACACTGGTTTTATTGCAACAATAACAGGTAATATAACATATAACAGGTAGGCGTTGCATAGATTAATTTCTAGAACTTTTGACTAATAACTATACGAACAACACACTAGGTTTGTTCTTATACTTGTCGTCTTATACGTGTCGTTACCTAATTCTACAAGATGTGAATGCAACCCCAGTAATAGACTTGTAGTTAGTATTAGCTAAACCATTTAAATACTATTAATGTAATAAATCGATAATTTCAAACATCGAGAAACCAAACGAATACATAACTTTCCATAACAAAAATCCACCTAATAGACCTACTAGAAATAATAGATTTAATTTAGTAAAATCCCAGCATTTATTAAAATAACCAAATAGATTTGTTCCCAAAGTTTCAATACCAAGTTAACAAGCCACATCACAATGTTCATCCGTTTTCTAGGCGGATATAGACTTGGCAGTAGCAGCCGCAAAGAAAGCCTTCAAACGGTACGCACCATGGCGCACCATGGACGCATCAGCCCGCGGCCTGCTGATGCTAAAACTGGCAGAGCTGATTGAATCCCAGGCTCGTTACTTGGCTGAACTGGAGACATTGGACTGTGGAAAACCGGTCAAAGAAGCAGAAGATGAGGTTTACTACTCTGCAACTGTGTTGAGATATTACGCCGGAAAAGCGGACAAGATTCTCGGGAATACCATACCTGCAGGTAAAATAGCTGAAAGACCTTATAAGCTAGATTTGTTTGTATTTTATGTAGGCATGTAGAATTAGGTAGATAAGTTATTTTGCTGTGTTACCTAGAGTTTTTATTATTGCTAAAGACCACCCTTATATTTTGATCGACCCTTATATTTTGATCGAGTAAGAACTAGTTTTGTGCAATATTATAGTTCCTTTCCATATTTTCTATTAATCGCTTCATGTGTGTTCTCTGAATGAAATAGCACAATTAAATTGTTTCTTCTTATCATCTAGACATAACTGTTTACGTTTATTGTCACGATGTTTCCTTATTATTTGGCGTGATCAATGTGTGAATATTGATAGATTAAATTGATTCATTTGCTTGCATTATATGCAACATTGCAATAAATATGTGATTGTGTGCATTTATTATTCCTGTGTACCAACTGTGTTACACCGTGTAAAAAACATACATAGGCGATGCTTTTATTGTCAGTCAGCTTCATTGGCAAATTGGTTTTTATCAACTTTAACTTTCTTTTTACAGACGGCGAGGTACTATCATTCACATTAAAGGAGCCAGTTGGAGTGTGTGGACAGATTATACCTTGGAACTACCCCATACCCATGATTTCATGGAAAATTGCGCCAGCTTTAGCAGCAGGTAAAACAAACACTTCAAAATTAGCAAAATAATTTATCATTGTCATCAGCAAAATTATTAATCTTTTGATTTTTTATTAAGGTTGCACAATAGTTCTGAAACCAGCTGAGCAAACTCCCCTAACGGCTTTAGCCATAGCTGCTCTCATCAAAGAAGCAGGGTTCCCGCCTGGTGTTGTGAACGTCGTGCCAGGGTTCGGACCTACCGCTGGACACGCTTTGACTCACCACCCTGATGTGGATAAAGTGGCATTCACTGGCTCAACAGAAGTGAGTTTGTTTTGCTTTGACACTACTAAGCATTATTAAGTTGTTTTAGAAAATGTGTTTTGAGAAAAACTACTTAATTAAGACTTAGGAGCTGTAGCAATATTAAAATAACGTAATCTAACTAAAGATGAATGATCGTGTTTCAGGTTGGAAAGTTAATTTTGGGAGCAGCTTCAGCAGTTAACCTCAAACGTGTGACTTTGGAACTTGGTGGTAAAAGCCCTCTAGTGGTCTTTAATGATGCTGACGGTAATTGAACTTCCATATTAATGATTTAGCTCAAATAATAAAGTAACTGAAGAGGCAGTGGGCTGGTTATATCTGCAAAAGAACCGATAATCACGCCTTCCGACCAAGTGGAGTGACAATTTTTAGAAGGCTGCTACTAGAAGCTGCATACGTCGAGCTGATCACAGGGCGCTATGGTACTCATTCTTTGAGGCAGTGATACAATGAAACTCTTTAAAAGTTGTCAGAAATTTATCTGCAAAGTTTCATACATGTGTCTTAATGATAACGTTTAAAATATCAGAAGATTTAAGAAATTTTACGACTGTTGCGCACATGTTCTTTTAAAAATAACAGCTGATAATTTTTTAAACAAATTGACCTCCACATTTCTTGTGTAATACTGCTATCGCATAGAAAAATAATTACCTACTTTGTTGCATGAATAGTAAAGTTTTATTAAGTAGGTAAAGTTTTATAAAATACAATATGATGTTATTAGGTACAATAGGAGCTGTTTTATTTAAGTGGAACATTTAATTTTAAAATTCAGATAGTATCTTAAAAATGTATTCCTCTGTAAAACGAAAATAACCAATTGGTAGATCTAAAACTCGATATCTTTTTGTCTTGCAGTGGAAAAGGCTGCTCAGATCGCCCACGCAGCCGCGTTTGCAAACGCTGGTCAATGTTGCTGTGCTGGTACCAGGACTTACGTCCAGTCCGGCATCTACGACCAATTCGTGCAGAAAGCGGCTGAGATTGCCTCTAAGAGATCCGTGGGCAACCCCTTCGATGATGTTCAGCAAGGGCCACAGGTATAAATATTAACAAAAGTTTATTTTAGATATTTAATATTATATGCTACGTTAATCTGGGTACTGCACGAGCAAAGTTGCTAGACTTACTTGCATTTATTCATTGAAATCATTCAAGATTGTTTTTATTATTCTCGTCATATTATATACTTTACAGATTGACCGAGAAATGTATACGAAAGTACTTGGCTACATAGAGGCGGGTAAGAAGGGTGGAGCTAGACTAGTAGCGGGAGGCGACAAGGCTGGTGACAAAGGCTTCTACGTGAAACCAACGGTGTTTGCTGATGTGCAGGACGATATGAAGATTGCTAGAGAAGAGGTACCTAAGTGAAGTCTTAGTATTAAAATTTGGACTGCTAGTGCTAGTGGATAGCATGAAGATTTGAACTGGTACTTGTAGAGCGTGATACTCAGAATTGAAAGAGTCACCTTAGTCAGTCATCCAAAGGTTGCCAGAAAGAGATTGCTTATAGCGATAAGGCGCCCATTGTACAACCGCGGATTAATTTTATTGTCTCGGCAGTTATTTAGTTTAATTGTTTTTGGTGTATATTAAAGAGATCTATCGGTCTATTTAAATTGTGGGACTTTATTTGAAATTCTGTGTGATTCTGCTTTAGATGCCTAGCTTTTTCATTAAAAGAAAAATGTATTGCGTCTAAGACCTTATCTATGACGATCTTTAGTAGATCCTACATCCTAGTCCGTGATACTACGTATAGAGAAATGACCAAATATTTGCATTCTTTCAGATCTTCGGACCAGTTCAAAGCATTTTCAAATTCGACACATTTGAGGAGGTGATCGAAAGGGCCAACGACACCAACTACGGCTTAGGAGCAGGTGTCATCACCAATGACATCACCACTGCACTTAGTTTTGCTAAGTTTGTGCGTGCTGGATCTGTGTGGTAAGTGTAATATCTTAGTCCTCTCTAAATACCTATGGGGGATTATTGATGAAGACTAATGTTCAACAGAGCCTAGAATGATTACTTTGGTAAAAAAAGCCAAAAAGCTTTAAGGTTATTGAAATAAGTATCATTACAGGTACGTTATAAATAAATAGGTATGACAAAACAAATCAATTGCTGTGTTTCAGGGTAAACACCTACGACCATGTTACAAGCCAAACACCGTTCGGCGGTTTCAAAGACTCTGGACTTGGAAGGGAATTGTAAGTAAAAACCAACACGGATAAGGAATATTGCTATACATCAGAATTACAGTAGTACTAATGCAGAAGCATAACCAGTCGTAGTTCTACAGAGACTAATCAGGGTTTAAATTCTTACTTTTGATAAAACCGATTTAAGCTTTGTTGTAAAAAGTATCTTCTGTTTGTAACATCGATAGGCGATATGTAGGTAGATATCCGTATAGATTATGTAACCTACTCATTGAACTAACCAGAATTTACTTAGATTCATACGATGTGATCATGTATTTATAAAAATGATGTGATCATGTAAATAAAGTAGTGGGTGGCCAGCCCGTGACTTCGCGTAGAATTTTTTTCCCGCTACAGATCTTGAGGTGAATTTAATTAATCCCTACTAAAATTTCAATTATTTGGGACTTACTGTTACCGGGGTAACAGTAAGTCAGACACAGACAGACAATGCGTGTCAAAGCTTTGTGTGTTTTGGGCAAGGGTGGTTATATCTGCGTGTATATCGAAGATTCTCTACGTTTATTGATTTTCAGTTATTCGAAGTTTTAGATCGCAGTCAGACAGTCAGTTAGATTTATAACAGTATATATCGACATGTTTTGAAGTCTCCTAATAATGATTTTTTTCAGGGGTGAAGAAGGAGTGAACCAATACTTGGAATGCAAAACCGTTACACTGTCGCTACCAAAAGTCCCGCAACTTTAAGTTTTCTTAAGCTAAAACTAACTATTTATATTTTTTGTTATAAATAAATCTACATGCTCCCAGCATTTGTTAATTTTATTTTGTAAGAGTCTTTATAATGACGGGGATGATGTAAATAAACTCAAAATTGTTTTAGCCAAGAAATCCGAGTAGATAAGTAGATAATAATATAGCTAAAAACATCGTTTGTTCACCGTGGTACCATTAGATAGTACCATCGTTGGTACTGTGGCAATTATTGTTTGCCATCGTGCCATTACATCAATGGTACCACTGCAAATAATATTTTTTGTTAAACGTGGTACATTCACGATATAATTCAGTACAGAAAATATCTACCTCCCTTTTGAGGAAATATTTAAAAGGTAACTTTAACCCAACATATAGTGAAATGTGGCTTGTAAATGTTAAAAAGGCCCTTACGCGATAGAAACCGCGCAAACAAACTAGGTAGCCTTTTAGAGATGGAATGATCCAAAACGACAAGATAGTATTTTTATAAATAATGCGGGACGTAATCACACAGCATCATGTAGCCCCGAACTAAGCAGAGCTTATGGGAACCACATGATTGATATACTACACATTTTTTTTGTAAATACTTATCATACATAGAAAACACTCAGACCCGAGACAAATATCTAAAGAACATGCACACATTTGTCCCGCAGCGGGAATCGACCCCGCAACCTTCTGCGTCTCAGGCGGCCTTCGCCCACTTCGCCACAGAGGCCGTCATCCGTTATCCGTCAGCCAATAAGATTCAAGAGACGTTTATTTGCATAACGTGTAGGAATGGTCAAATTCTAAACACGTAGGTACTTAGTTGCCCTCAGTTGCTCTAGAACAGTCACTCACCAACAATCTTATATTGCTTCTTAGTGAGATGGTTGGATATCATCCCACAGACATGGGCGCCTAAAGAATGTCCCACGCAGGTCGTCATCCGGGCGAGTGCTCCCGCGTGAGTGATAAATGAGTATAGTTGAGCTGCACATTGAGCTGCTAGCCTGAAATCCAGATAGTCAGAAAAAAACCTCGTCATCATTGGTATCACTACTGGTACCACTACGTACCATTATCAATAATCACTGTCATTGTAATCATGAACAACAATATTAGTCCACTTCTGGAAATAGGCCTCCCTTAGTTATACTTTTACTTTTTCCTCTAAGAATGTGGTAACCTATAAAGTGTTATGTATCTATCTATCCCCTACTACAAAAGAGGATATGCCCATAATCCGCACGTTGCATATGTGGAGGCTAGGGAATTTTGCTGTTTACAGTAGAACGCTTCGCAATCAGCGGGCTGCCAGAGCCCATTTTTTTAGCTAGCAGGGGCACGGGCAGTTGGCTTGATTTGCAATGATAGACGTTGCAATTCCTTGTATCTCCTCATTTTTGTCATCATCATTATCAACAAAACAACATCATTAGGTTTTAGACTAGAAAGTTTAAAAGCTTACATTAGTGTACTTACTTGAGATTAGACAGTGCGGAGAGGTAACATGGAAAACGGGTTAACGGAGACCAGTCCACCATGAATACATTGTAGTCCTTACGGGAAAGATAAGCTGTAATAAAGTAATGGAAGTTGTTAGAAATTGAAGATATGCTTCGTTCTGTGTAGATCCTTAATTTTAGAATAAGTTGTAAAGAGAGCTTTGATGCATTTAGGTCCTAACCGTCTAGTATATTTGTTAAATTTTATTGAGAACGATAGACTTGGAAAGCAGGAGAGCAAAGGATTTTTTCAATGCAATATTCTTAACTAAAGTTTTAGAAGTATAATACACCATGTATGTTTTTAATTTATATATTTAAAAATGTATCTAAGAAGAATTTTAGTCATGTGGTACCCCTCATACAAGCTCTTTTTAGTTTGGGTCTAGATCTGATAGTGGCCAGCAAATTATAAAATGTACTCTAGATGTTTGTTATAAAATATTTGGAGTACCATTTCTGTATCAAACTTGGCCACAATATATTATAGACTAGTGAATGATTACTGTGCCGTTAGATTACGTGACATTGAATAATTCCTATTGTCTTTGCTTTCAAAATCGTTAACCCATTCGAACGTAAATATATTCACATTGGAAAGTAACATAACAGAACTTTAAATCAGCTGAGAATACCAATTTCTAAAACGGCCGTGTTAAAATATTTCATCTATTAATTTTACTTCTTTCTAAAATAAGCGTACCTACTATTGAATGCACTGATAGATAAACTGGTAAAATTGAATAAAATTCTTGATAGATTATAGAGACTAGAACAGTCACAGACTTTCTCTGAAGCAGTTTTGATGAAATTATTCTTATATATATATATATATATTAAATATTTTTTGAATAATTCATATTCTTAACCTATTCGTAATTTTAATACACATGTGATTTTATGACTTCTGTGGCGCAGTGGGCGGATTCGATTCCCATTGCGAGACGAATCTTTGTATGATTTTCAAATATTTGTCTCGAGGTATGGGTGTTTTCGATGTATGTTACTATTTTAAAACTATAAAGGTATTATCTGGGTAGTTTAACAGTCATGTGGTTCCCATAATACAAGCTCTGTTTAGTTTTGAGGTACATGATAATGTGCAGGTTTATTTATTCATTTAATAATATTTTAGTCGGGAATCAAACACCATGAGACCACAGTGTACCTCAAAGGGCGAATGTCTTGGACGCAAGAGGTTACGGGGTCGATAAGCGAATAGGCTTACATTTGCATGTCTAATTTTTAAAATGCTCACCATCTCTAATGAAGGTCATTGGTGACTTAAAAGATGTTCCATTGAAGCCATGTATGATGAGAACATTCTTCCTCATAGGGTTCCAGCCATACACGTCTAAGATTTTTGGTTTTCGGACGTCGATCCATTGCTTGAACGGTCTTTCACTGAAAACATAGAACGATGCAATAAATATTATCAAGAATGCATTTAGCTGGATTATAAATTAATGCTGGACATTTTCACATAAACTAAGCAGAGTGGGTAATAGGGGAGGCAGATGACTGATATATTACATTAAATATACATTTTTTAGTAATAACATGTTAAACATTAAACATACCCAGACCCCGAGACAAAAATTTGTAGAACGCACAAACATATTTGTATCGTAGAATCGAAACATCAACCTTTTGCATTTCAGGGAGACTTTGGCCCCTATGCCACAGTTGTCGACATCTAAACATTAAATACTATCTGAATGAAATATAACACAAACGACGTTTCCCCTGTAGGTAAAGCCAACGGCGGTGCCTAGCCCTGACTGCACGAAAATTTCGACAAGGCTTACTGGGTGGCGCAATTGGTAGTGTCCCAGTATAAATGGGAAGGTTGCGGGTTCTAATCCCGTTTGAGTACACATATTATGAAATGATAAAGGAATACTTTAATTTTTTACTTTACTTTACTTTAAAAACGTAGATTCCCGTACTTAACAAGTGGAAACACCTACCTACTACTTATCACTTTAAAAACTATAATGACCGGATCAAAATCAGTAATCGAATTTCAGATGTGTAACTTACTGTCACCAATGTTGTGTTATTATAGTGTTTTGCAATCAGTGGTAAAAACAATCCTCTTACCAGCAGGTTTAATACCTAAAAGCCGAATCGTTGCAAGGATAAGACAGTTAAAGCCTCAAATAAAATATTATGAAATAAGAGAAAGGTGAACCTGTTCTAATTGCTTTATATTTTATAGTAATGATTACTGTATTATACTGTTAAATAATAAAATGGTGATCCGCTCCGCTCGCTCACTAGTAGAGTTATTGTGTGGCACGCGGTGATCGAGGCGAGCGGATGGATGCAATTTTGTTTTACAAAAAAGACAACGCCCCGAATTATATTAGAGGTAGTAATAATTTTGATTCGAATAAAATAAAATAAATAGAATAATGGTTTAATTAGAAAAGACAAAACATTTTTATAAAATTAGATAAAATACGGGGAATAGGTTACCCTGTGCAATGCGGGTCAAACAGGCAAATACTCTGAGGTAGGACCTGTTTGATACTGCTTCATACCTTAAAGCTGTGTGAAGTGAGAGACAATGCTGATTTTCAGACCGTTCACTATCCTGGCTGAGTTTGAACTTTAGTTTATAGAAAGCGGCTTACTCACGGCGTGTAGAGGAAGAAGTTGATCTCGCTGTCTGGACACTTCCACTCTCTCTTCATTACGCACCGGAAGTAGCGGAAATCTAGCATTGATTCCATCATGCCATCCGATTCTGACACTGAAAAAACAAGAATATAGCTATGTAGGTAACGTAGAGTATTTTGACAAACAAAATGATGCAAATTGTATGCCCCATTATTAGGTATAGTTACGCATAGAACTCATTGTAGTTGTTTGCTTTTTTAAAATCTGAACATGATTATTCTATGTAGGGCCTAATTTGCCATTGGTTTTTTGAGGTATTGTTCTGTTATTTAATAAATTAGATACCTTACTATCTAAGCAAGTCATAACACATCCCAGCCGTTTTCGTCTGTTTTGGATCGTAAGCCGGAAGTTACTCAAACTGTGATCTCTTTTACTTTGTTGGTTGTTTTTTTTAACGAGCGCAATATTTGATGCGATACAGCAAAAAATTGGGTCATTGATACCATCTAGCTAATCTGCGCTCTCTAAACAACACAAGGTTTTTGCAACCTCTTTGCTAAGTATACCGTTTAAAAAATGGCGTTGCGCTCGCGCACTGGTAGACTTACGGTACGAGTGTGGGTACGATGATACTGTATGTTAATGTTTCATCATCATCATCATCATCAACCTATAGCCTATAGTCCACTGATGGTCGTAGGTCTCTCGCATGGTACGCCACTGTTTATGTTTATGTGAATGCAATAAATATAAATGTAGATTCAAAAAATAAAACAGAACAAACAGGACCCAACAGTAGGGCAACCAAGACAACAATTCGTATTGTAGGCGTTGTTATCTTACTTACTAACACCGAAGGTGTTGGTTTTTACCAACAATGTGTTAATATCCTGTACTATATCCGTTTTCTAAATACGTATAATTATATACATTATTTGTGTTTGCTTGCCTAATTAGTTAATTCTTATAGCTAAAGAGAGACCAGAAGATATAAGAATTTTAGTACCTAACGCCACTTAATAATTTGATCTGGCTGAGAGATAAACCAAATGCTTAAAATCATGATAACAGCTAAACCACAATTAATGGGTCCCTTTAAAATCCTTATGTGAATATTGTTCGTGCGGAAATGAAAGGCAAAAGATTTTTTTACATGTTTATTATCCTAAATAATTATTCATAACATAGTATTTATTTAACATACTTATTTTATTTAACATACTATGTCAGTGCACATTGGCCTAAACTTTACGATACGTGGATACAAATGGCTTCAATAATATGATGTAGGTAATATTACAATCAGTTCATGTACAGTCGAACGTACTACGCAATGCGTAGTAGGTAAGCGCTAAATAACGTTATTTTTATAAGTATTATGTTAGTGCTCGAGGCATCGCTGAGAATATTCAACACAGTGGTTCATTCTCCTTTTGTTTTCTCAAGTTTTTTCAAGAGTGATAGTTACACTCTTATTCTCATGAAATGCTACAATTTTATGTCATTGAACTTGTCTCCTTAGAGAAACAACTATGCAATGTTATTAAGTAGTTAAGTAACTAATACTTGGGAATAAGGAGCTATGTAGGTAACTAATAGCATAGCTAGTTACAACTAACAATTATTTACAATAGGTATGTTGTTCCATCTCTGGAAGGCGGCTTGTCCTTGGTTGCGGCTTGTCCTTGGTTGTAGTGTATCTATAAGTCGTGTACTGGTTTGCGTAACGTCAATAACGACGTTGTCTCATCCGCAAAAAAAAAAAAAAATTTAACCGACTTTAAATAGTATGAGTCTATGTAACGTTTTTTTATTAAATTGTTATTAATAAAATAATATGAGATTAGGTTAATTAATGTAGACAAGGTATATTTTAATTTTAATAAATTTTCGGAAAACAGACAGAACAATTACATTTAATACTTAAAAATAAATTAAATAAAAATCACATCATCCAATAAAGCTTGACAACTGTCAAAGCCAAGACAAATACAAGAGAAAGTTCTTGTAATGTTAAAAGAAGAGAAGAAAAACGCCTCTGCCCTACTGTTAGATTCAACAATACAAGATTCATAATCCAAGATAGCTGGCTTTTTACTGTGCTTGTCTCAGTTCTAGCTGTAATATCCAGGACGGGTCAGATAACTATGCACCTTTTTTTAGTATTCAATAGCTTCAGCCCACGACTTCACTCGCGTGTTAAAAGTAGCCTATTTGTTAATCTAGATCAGAAACTATGTACATATATTCCAAGTATCATCCAAATCCGTTCAGTAGTTTGAAAGGGTAACAAACATTCATCCTTTCATCCATTCATCCATTCATCCATTCATCCATTCATCCATTCATCCATTCATCCATTCATCCATTCATCCATTCATCCATTCATCCATTCATCCATTCATCCATTCATCCATTCATCCATTCATCCATTCATCCATTCATCCATTCATCCATTCATCCATTCATCCATTCATCCATTCATCCATTCATCCATTCATCCATTCATCCATTCATCCATTCATCCATTCATCCATTCATCCATTCATCCATTCATCCATTCATCCATTCATCCATTCATCCATTCATCCATTCATCCATTCATCCATTCATCCATTCATCCATTCATCCATTCATCCATTCATCCATTCATCCATTCATCCATTCATCCATTCATCCATTCATCCATTCATCCATTCATCCATTCATCCATTCATCCATTCATCCATTCATCCATTCATCCATTCATCCATTCATCCATTCATCCATTCATCCATTCATCCATTCATCCATTCATCCATTCATCCATTCATCCATTCATCCATTCATCCATTCATCCATTCATCCATTCATCCATTCATCCATTCATCCATTCATCCATTCATCCATTCATCCATTCATCCATTCATCCATTCATCCATTCATCCATTCATCCATTCATCCATTCATCCATTCATCCATTCATCCATTCATCCATTCATCCATTCATCCATTCATCCATTCATCCATTCATCCATTCATCCATTCATCCATTCATCCATTCATCCATTCATCCATTCATCCATTCATCCATTCATCCATTCATCCATTCATCCATTCATCCATTCATCCATTCATCCATTCATCCATTCATCCATTCATCCATTCATCCATTCATCCATTCATCCATTCATCCATTCATCCATTCATCCATTCATCCATTCATCCATTCATCCATTCATCCATTCATCCATTCATCCATTCATCCATTCATCCATTCATCCATTCATCCATTCATCCATTCATCCATTCATCCATTCATCCATTCATCCATTCATCCATTCATCCATTCATCCATTCATCCATTCATCCATTCATCCATTCATCCATTCATCCATTCATCCATTCATCCATTCATCCATTCATCCATACATCCATACATCCATACATCCATACATCCATACATCCATACATCCATACATCCATACATCCATACATCCATACATCCATTCATCCATACATCCATACATCCATACATCCATACATCCATACATCCATACATCCATACATCCATACATCCATACATCCATACATCCATACATCCATACATCCATACATCCATACGTCCATACGTCCATACGTCCATACGTCCATACGTCCATACGTCCATACGTCCATACGTCCATACGTCCATACGTCCATACATCCATACATCCATACATCCATACATCCATACATACCTTCTCACAAACCTTCGAGTTTATAATATTAGTAGGATTATGGGCCAGGTCTTGACCTCGAGGCTTGCGTAGGCAAGGATGAGGTCGTCGACGATGGGGCTAGCTTAGAACCGGACACTATAAGTCACAGTACTATAGTATTGTGTGTTCTCCATTCTGTGATGTGCCAGATGTGCCTAAGTGGGTACAATATGAGAAAAAAACGTCTGGTTTGTAAAGTAGAATATTGTTCGGGATACAGGTAGATAGCTACATAACACTTTTATTCGGCTGTCAAACGACACTAGTTATTTTCCATTCGTTTTGGGTTATCACAGCGCACGCAAAAAACAACCTCATGAATTATTAAAAAGAAAGCCAGAGAATAGTTTTAGCAAATTGTTACTCTCTAGACATTTTTTTAAAGGAAACTTTATGCGAGTCTTAGTGAAGGGGCCAAACTACTTTCTCTACCTGTCCAGGCTCAGCGAATGCAGCATGCAGCTTTTTTGCAACAATAATCTGACCTAGAAACCACGACGTCAGAGTAGCCATAGCCAGACCAGGTGGGAAGTCTTGGCCCCGTATTCATGAGCTATTATCACAGTCAATCAGTCCTTGAGTGTCAATTTGAGCTGAGACAATGAAAATCGTTTAAAAATCTCATATGGAGATAGTCACAACACCTGGCTGGAAGGCGTCCTTCATTACGTTTACCAAGCCGCGGTCATCACTCATGAACTCATTTACCCCAACGCTTATTGGTTCTGCAGCAGATATGGCCAGCCCACTGTCACTTCAGCTTGCTAATTCTCTGAGCTGTGTCGACAACTTTTTAAATTTAATGTCGGATTGTCTCGTTGCGGATTCTATTCTTCAGAAAAACTCCGAGCATAGGTCGTTCCATAGGTCGCTGAGCGACTTTAAATGGGTGGACTAGCCGAACTGTGAGTGTCAAAGTTTCGGCTCCGTGTGCTACGAACGGGTAAGATGCACAGTCAGATTGATAACTGTTCTGTGCTACATAATCACGACTAAACGTTTAAAAGTCTTTACATTTTTCGTGTAGTAGGTATCCAACTTTTTGGAATTTACTCAAAGGATTCTTGATGATTCTTGATTTCTTCTAAGTATTGTTATTTTGTTCAAAGCACAAAAAGTACCAACTAATAAGCGTTAGCTAAGTATGGGATTCGAACCTACGCTTTAGGTAAGTATAGTTTTTCGGAATAAAATCCACTATACTGCATTACTTCACTGGTTTTCTCGTTCATGTTCAGTGAAGCGAATAGGTAGGAATGAGATACATAAGTAGGTAGAAGTAGGCCTACAGAATTAATGAAAGACATTTTATCGCGTGACACATTAAAAAACAACATGATATTTAAAACCGGCCAAGCGCGAGTCAGAATGGCAGACAGACTGACAGACGGACAGTGGAGTCTTAATAGGTTCAATTTTTTACGCTTTGTGTACAGAACCTTAAAAAAAGGGTAAAATGGGGGGCCTTATCGCTGAAAGCAATTTCTACCAGGCAAGTTTCCAAAACATCAGAATCTGACTGCCTTAGGCTGATGATGATGAATAATGATCGTCTTTCTCGACCACAAAACTCAGAATGGTGGTAAAACAACTGAAATACTTAAATCAATATTTGCATAGATAACTCGAAGCAGCTTTTTTTCCTTTTGACAAAACCATACCTACTGGGTTTATATAACCTACAATAATCTGCAAAAATAAAAGAAAAATCTAATGGATCATAGACTTTCTAATTACGGCTGATCACCATTGCATTGCATTTGACAATATTTTAAATAAGCTACCAACTTACCCATTTCTGCGGATAAAACAACAAATAAAGCAATCCAATATTTTGTCCGAACCATTTTCACTATAACACTTCACTAATTTCACAAATAAAAAATAAAACTAACTCCAGTTTTCACAGAACAAACTTTTATGAACGCATTTTCAATTGTTTTGGCGCCTATTTTGAAATGAGAACATGTTTTATTGGTAAAAAAAGTCCCGAACTCAATGAGTATTTAGGTGCATTTAAAATTAAGAACACTAGATTTTAATGAAGGTATCTTTTTTATTTATAGTTATTTATGGACAGTATCCGCGACACCGGTCTTCGAAAGCAGGCGGAGAAATGGTTACGGGCATTGCGGCCGACATAATCGAGCGCGTAAAAGCGAATTAAAATTCGTAATTTACTTTTTTGAAATGTTTCGAAATATCTAAATAACTAAGTAGGTAGGTACCTACGTGCACCTTCTTATCCCGTGGCTATTGATTGAGCGATTAGGTTGGTACCTACCTTGAACTTATCCCTGTTTTGGTATATTATGATACTTAAATCTACTCTACCCAATATTAGAATTTCACTATCTTACCAATCCAAACCTATCTAAACCGAAACCGAAACCTTAGCAGGTACGAGTAGGTAGGTAGTCCAAATTAGCCAACTTTTTAACTAGATATAACGGAATGGACACCTGGTTTTCGAAACATTGAATTATTTATTAAACCTGCTGGGTTAAAATACTTGATTTTATGTTTTAGAGGTTGGTTGAGGCAAATATATTTTAAATGGGAACCACGGACTAATAAGATGCTACATGGCCTTTGTTTTACATGTCAATTTCAAATTTTTATTGTAATCTATTAATGTATGTTATATGTTATTATATAATCTGCGCTATGCCTAATGTAATGTCATGTTTGGATCACAGAGTTTTTTTAGCAGCTCGATCGCGTTTGCGTTTACGCAAATTTGTATGGAAACTAGACAGTACCACGCGTCTCATACTAGATGGCGCTACCTCGATTCCATATAAATTTGCGTAAACGTAAACGCGATCGTTCTAGTAAAAAACTCGCACTAGGAACCCACTTTGTTAAACTAACAAGTAAAGGCTTTTATAACATAACTACCTCCGTATCTGTATCTGAGACGCAGATGGTAGTTAAGATAGGTACTGGTGATAAAGACAGAACCCATCACGTCTGGGATGTTTGCCTCGGTTTTACTAAGCGCTATCAACGTAAGGAATGGTACTGGCCATATAATTGCTAGTTGCTTATTTGTACCATTGATATATACAGTTACTATCGTAACTAGATACGTAGTACCAGTCATAATGCGTATAGGCAGGTCTTGGCCATGGACAAGATCCTCTACTTCCTTCATACATTGGCCATCGGAACGTCGACCGATTGACACTTCCATGAAATAGACAAATAATGTGATGAAAAAGTGAATTTCTTGAACTCAATTGCGTAAAGAAGTACGCGAAATTACTTTTTTCATGTTTAGCTATTGATTATTTGCTAATATCGCAGCAAATATTTGAGACAATTTTGTTAACTAGTTCATGACATTTAATGTTGCCAACAAAAAATATGCAGTTTTCCCGATTGTTGTGGGAGATTTTTCAGTTATTCACTCACACAAACATACAAAAGGAAGATGAAAATACATTTGGCGTAATGTGGTGGTTGAATGATATAAAGATCACTATTATTATATTATTGTAATTTATAATGTTAGCAGAAACTTAAACACTGCTATTTTATTTCCACAATCAAATTTCACTAGTACGATCCATTATTATGATTAGTGATAAATCACAAAGTCATGACCATAAATATTTATTTTCTTAAACAATTCACTTTTGAACGATACGGTGATAATTCACTGGTGTCAATTTGTACTTTATGAAAACATAAGGCCGGTTAAAAGAAAAAAAAATTGTACTTAAAGGGAAAATCTATTATTTTTAATATCCATATATTTCGACTCAGCGGGATTAGAACCCGTGACCTTCCTAACAACTGCGCTACGTTGTACGTTCTTTTTGTTGGTACGGGGTTTACTTACTTATTTATAATGATCAATTATTAAATAATCACATTCTTTTCGGTGAAAAAAATCAGGCCACATTGAGCTTTTTATTTCAAGTATCATAGCTATCCATCGAGGTGGGATGTAATGTTTATTTAGTCATTGTACCTAGCTATCTTTATAAAAGCAGGCCAGTTATAATAAAATATAGTTTTAATTCAAAATTACAATTACATAAAAATTGTATCTATTAATTTGGGCATTTTAATCAGGCACAGTTTTTTATTCAAAGCGCATATTCCCCAAGTACGAAGTCAAAATTGTTTTTTATTTTTAATACATCGCCATCTGTGCAAAACAAATCGAACTAAAATGACAGAAAGCTTCACTTTCCAAAAGGTATTTTGTTACTTCTACGCAATACTTTCCTTAAACCATAATAAGCTTGTACTAGCTAAATCCACTAGGTGACGCTGACAAGTAATATAGACTTCAATTAAAATGTAAAATAAAAAAGTGTTTTTTCACTAATTTGGGAAAGAAAGAGCTCAACTGAGGGCTTACCACAGGTTTTGATAGTTTTCGAAAACTTTATAAGTTTCGGTATCTTTCCATACATTTTCGTAGTTCATGCACGTTTCCCTAGAGGCGCTGTACTGAAAATGTATGGAAAGATACCGAAACTTATAAAGTTTCCGTAAACTATAAAAACCTGCGGTAAGGCCTCTGAGCTGAATCAAACTTTAAACTTCAATAACCCAGGATAACTTTGTTGAATCCTTTTTATTATAAAATATCTTGTGTGTTCTTCTCCTCTTTTGAGATTTTATAAGCTGACGCCAGGAGTGGTTACAGATATATCTACCTAGGAGTACATCGCCCGTAGTAGGTCATAAAAATAACTACTATGTTTCCTAAGTACCTACGTAGGTACGTACGTACCTACTCAAAACCAAACAAAAATTTTGCACTTACAAATACAAGAATGAGTAGGTAAATATTGATAGGTACAATTTTATAATAAATAAATAAACCTACTTACTGCAACAAAATATGGCCTGTGAAATTATTTCAAAATGAAATAAGCTTTAATTGAAATAATAAATTCCAACTACCCCACAATCATGCACTATTCATTTGATAATAATTGCACTGGCATGTTCCTAACCGAACCGAACCCTTTCAGAAAACCCACACACACAGTTTTTAGTTAGTAGTAGGGTTCGATTGCCGCCGCTGCTCTGTTGATGGCCTGCTGGAAAACCGGTAAGTAAGAAAATCTAAGGCAATGAAAAGTGACTGTTGACGTAATTTAAAAGTGGCTCTTTTGAAAAGTTTTGGGTGCATGTTGACCAAAATTAAAAGAATGGAGATATTTTTGCAAAAAGTGTAAAAATAGCGAAGCAAGAATACTCTTCAAGATTTGATAACAGCGTCTCCTGGTAACAACAACCGCCTATATCAGTCCACCGCTGGACATAAGCCTTCCTCTAATACGAAGGGAGATTACCATACACAATCCTCACGCTTGGTATGCGGGTTCAGTTCAGGATCGCAGGAACAGCTATTCTCGCACCTCCCCGAAACTGTTAACCTATCGGCGGTCGAAGTATTCTTACTGGTACTGGTAGCTACCTAAGTGGTAACGTAGTGAGCATAATGATCAGTAGGGGGGTATTTGCTGTTGTTTTAGCCAATCAATGGTTGTTCTGAGTTATTTTTAATTACCTTAACTGGTAAAAAGTAGCATTGTGGTAATTAGAAATTATGTATCTAATTTTACTCCAGGTCACAAACATAGTTTAAGTAAGTACCCACTTTAGTCAAGTTTCATCCAAATCCAGTCGGACATTACAGAGTTGAGTGGAAAGAAACATTCATACAAACTTTCGATTTATATACTAGTTTCCGCCCGATAAATGTTCGTGTGTGTCAGTATAATGTCTACTTATGTATCTATTTAGGTATATTTGACTCGCTCGCTTGGAAATAAGCCGACGAATCGACAATCGATTTCAAATTAATCGGACGAAAATCGGATCGGTAAGTGCGAATTTGTGATCCAATATGTCGGCACATTAAATTTTATGGGTAATATTTCCGATTCGACCTCAACAGTAGGCAATTGTATGGGTCATCGATGGATATGACGGCAAAATGCGAATGATGTTCTTTATATTGTTTGAATCAACCCTTTTATCATGTTGTGTAAGTAATAAAATTTGTTTCTGAACTACTCTTTAATATTATCTAAATAAATAAATGAAAAAAACAATGAAAAAAAAATGAAAAAAAATTTAAAATTAAATTACAGTAAAAACATGACTGCATATCTAAATCGTAATAACTAACTAATACAATGCTATTTGGGCACAAGTTTTCATGTATTCTACTGACCAATAAATTAACAGTGGGGTTATCTGGTGGATTCCTCACTAGGCATTGCCTGTATCGAGGAAGCCTTAGTACGTTACTTTTGCAGATTTTTATTTTTATCTATTTGTGAAATAATTATGGATAATTTCACAAATAGATAAAAATAAATAAAAATAAAAATGTTTTATTTCGGATAATTATAAAATCCATAGGGGAAGGAAGACACAACAAAATATAACATTAAAATAAGTACAATAAAAAAAAAGTTAAAAACTGATTGGAGAAGGTGCCCACACAGTACCCTTTGATGAGCACCTATTGGCTAGCGTTTTAAGGATGCTGTTGCGACTATCCCGTATTCTGCGAATCAGGGAAGCGGTCTTTTTGCGGATAAGTACATCGAAACTATCCCTTTGATATTCCGAAAACATCCCCGATGCACTACAGAAACGAGGAAATCGCAACATCATCCTAAAAATGTTATTGGACTGGTTTTTGGTACTATTTATATTTTAATGATCTTTAAGGTATTTTTCTATAACTACGGTAAAAAGAAGAGTAGTTAGTAAAATGGTGATTACAGTCGAGCCGAGAAAAAGTACCTAAATTGTCGTCTTTGTGTACATTATCCATAGTGTAGTGTCTACGAGGCTAAAGTTATTAAAAGTTCTTCTCGATTCAAAATGCTCTAACCCAAGAAACCTTAGCGATCAGAAATAAAAGAAAAACCTTATAAATTTTTGCATTTAATATTTTCGAAGTGAATTTTGCATTTATAAATAGAATAATGATTATTTATGCTCAATTATATTGCATTCCGTACGTAGTACCTACATAAATTTTCATGTTGGTATGTACCTTTAATATGTGTGCGAATGTAATAAATGTATCATTATGGCTAATTTGAATTACCTACCTAGGCAAGTATTAGTTATTTGAATAGCTAAATAATTCAAATTGCACAGTACTAATTTTAAACCTAATAACAGTAACTCACTAGGCCTACTGAATACGCTCATAACTCCGAAACGCGATATAAATTCCACATTTCAATTTGATCCACAGACATGATGTAAATTCTAATTTACATGACTGTAATCACCTATTTGAATAAACGATGCGATTAAAGTAACATGCTTTACTTATAGTTGTACAGAATTACAACATGCAATAGTAAGTTGAGCTAGCTCACGAATACTGAAACAACAACAAAAACAACACCATCATATTCAGTCCACAGCTGGATACAGGTTTCCCCTACGTCACGAAAGGGAATATGTCAAAATTTTACCCACGCTGAGCATATGTTATATATCGTATAGTTCTTGAGTGGAGACCGTGGCTCAGCAAACGTAGTGTGTGACGCCCACCGGCCAGGTGGAGTGACGATTTGTGTAAGTCTGCTGGTAGAATCTGGATGCGTCGAGCTCAGAACAGGGTGCAATGGTGCTCATTAGGGGAGGTATATGTCCAACAGTGGACTGCTATAGGCTTGAGGGATTGGGGATTGAGCTCTGCCAGTGTTAAGTGATGCTATGCCGCAATCAGCCGCCAGCTATAGCCCCATTTGTTGTCCACCACGGGCAAGTCAGATTGGCTTGGGTTACAAAGAACTTTGTTCTCATACAAACACATGGTTCACTTGTAATGAGTATTCGAGCTCAGGACAGGGCGCAATGGCGCTCATTGGGAGAGGCCTATGTCCAGCAGTAGACTGCTATAGGCTGATGAGGTAAATAATTTAAGGTAGTATATATCTACTATTAGACTTGGCTGGCACTGAATTTAAATATATGAGTGGGTAGCGCTTAAAAGTAATAATTATATTAATTTATTTTTCGGTTTTGAGTGCCTCTTTGTGGTGTTGAAGTCGTTTTTTTTTAAATAATTTATTTTACCCTTTTTAGTGCAAAACAAGTTTTATGATAGCAGCCACGTCATTCATGACAATGCATGTACAAAAAAAAATGTCTGTCACATTTACCGTTGAGGAGTTCCACTATCCATCTCCTGACTCCATCAACAGATCAGCTCAATAGTACCAGATTATTGCATTGTTACTAAATTTACTTATGTATGCAAAATTTCAGCTCAATCAGAAAACGTGAAGTGGGTCAAAATTGGCTTCTAAGGTTTTAATACATCGTTAGTTAGTCAGTTTTCCATCGATTTCTTTGAGATTCCATCATAAGATCCTCACTTAATGATAATGGGACCACATCGGGATTTTACAATTAAGAATTGAAAAAATATTTTTTTAAATCATAATGTAAGTAGGTACGTTTGGCGAAAATATCGGTGAGCATACACAAAAAAATATACATAAAGACGAATATAGAACCTCCTCCTTTTTTGAAGTTGGTTAAAAAGTGACTTAATTTATCTATTTCACCACCACCACCACCATCAGCCTATAGCAGTCCACTGCTGGACATAGGCCTCCCCTAATGAGCGCCATTGCGCCCTGTTCTGAGCTCGACGCATTCAGCTTCTACCAGCAGCCTTTCGCAGATCGTCACCCCACCCCACCTGGCTGGAGGGCGTCCTACACTACGTTTGCCGAGCCGCGGTCTTCACTCAAGAACTCGTTTACCCCAACGGTTATCGGTTCTTCGGCAGACATGACCAGCCCACGGCCACTTCAGCTTGCTAATTCTCTGAGCTATGTCGACAACTTAGGTAACTTAGCTTAGGCTTATTTATGTAGGTACTTACCAATATGTTTAGAATTTAAAATCATTCCAACTCAAAATTATCCTAAAATCCTCTCCTGATTGAATGGATGGATGGATGCTTGAACCAATATTTGTTACTTTTTTACACAAAAACTACAAAACGGATTTTGATGAAACTTTGAATATATTACGTACTTATACGTAGATTGTGACCTGGATTAACACAAAGCTACTTTTTATCCGTTTACCCCGCAAGTGAAGCCGCTCGCGGAAACTAGTGCAAAATAAACATCAATGAATCTCAAATGACGACACGAGCGATGACAAAAATCACAGACAAAAACAGTGTTTTTTTTGTGTATAATTAATAGTTATAACAATCTAGCTAGTCTAATCTAGCGCTATATTTCAAAATAACGTACATACCCACCTGAATATAATTCAGTATGCCTACGTTCATAGATCTTTGATAAAACATCAAAAAGCTTTGAATAAGTACGAAGAGTTCAGTGACCCTATTTAAGATCAAAAAGTCCCTGATTAGATGCGGGACTACCTGCCGACGCGTCCTGCGTACCTACAATTAGGTGTGTTTATTATGACCCCCAGTCAAATTCCGCTGGCAGTTTCCCTCCCATAAAGCCCCACAAAAGAGCCCTTACACTTTCGTTTTCATTAAGTAAAACACCTCTAATCCGAAGACGCCTTCCTTTTTCATTAAAGGCGACCACTCATTTGCGTTTTGATATCCATAGTAGAACAAGCGAAGGGTGTAAACAATCTTACCTAATCGTCTACAGTTTATCAGCAAAAACTTCACCAGCCTATATCAGGCCACTGCTGGATACAGGCCTCCCTTTACAAAACGGGATATTATGCCCGTAATCCCCACTCTGGGCTTGCGGGTTAGGGATCGTAGGGCATAGATTCTCGGCACCGCCGACGCTGCTGCTCGTCGGCGGTCAACTATTAATGCAAGTAATAACCTATTTTAGAACAAAAAATACGATCTTAATAAAATGTACAATTTGTTATAGGTCGAGTTTTTTTATCACAATACTAATAACAGCTAAATCCTTAGTCAATCACCTATGCATTCATAATAATTGATACGCTAGATAAGCTCTGGATGAATTCTGACTCGATTCAGAAACTACTTTTAACTGTAATAAATTACCGTGAAAAGTGTATGTATTGTGGAAATGTAGTGAGCTCTATAAGGTTTGGATGTTTTACTTGGCTCTTGGTCTATATGTCGCTGAAGGACAAAGGTCGTTGGGATTTTTGCCTCAAGTTGGCTGCGATGAAAGATAAGCGGAAAATCACGTCCGGAATAGCTTTTCTGGAATATTGAGGAGTGTGGCGATGGGTTTAGAAGGGTATTAGCATAGTGTGGCGATGGCTTTAGAGATGGATTAACATAGATTTGTCTTTAACTGACTTATAAGGGTATAGTAGGAGCTTCACTATTCGTTGGTTTAAGAATAGATTAGTGCTGATTCTGGCAAAATTTGTCAATTAGTAGCTGACCCGCCCGCAATTTCGTTTGTGTGTACTTCCTTTGACTTAAAAGGTTTCTCGAATACGGTTATTGTAGGTGGAGCCTTAAATATGCATGGAATAAATAGTACCCTAATCTCTGTTAAGTTCATTACCATAAGTTTTTTTTTCTAGAAACGCTAGATGGTAAACACGTTCTTTATTATCAATGTAGAGTATTTCAGTCTAAGCTTAGAGACAATTGCACTACAGCCTAAGTAATTAGATTTTCTGGATGTTTTAATTAAACTTCGACACCCCGTTATACCCCGTTTTAGGGGAAGGTTTGTCAGACGGGTTGATAATCACATGTTAAATAGGTATACAGCTAGATGCTGCTGCTGCCTATTGGTGGATGCTGCATTCACCTTGATAAAATCCCTCAGTCACCGCTTTTAATATTCATGGCAGTAACTTGACCTAAGGCACACATAAGGGCCTGAATCCTTTACTGATACCGCTATGGTCAAAATCTAAACTTATAAAACGGTAATGAAGTTGACCGACTGAAAAAAAAAACTTTAAATCGTCTTTTTTAAAATTGATAAGTACCAAATTTCCTAACTTGACCAAACAGAACAATTAACAAGAAACACTGCTTGGCATAAAATGTCACATCATCTTTTACAACATCTTTTTACAACTGACATCCTTACCTATTACGTTGTTTGTGAGGGAGTTGAAGACAGCTTCATCAAAGTCTTTCACGGCCATGACCACGGACATACAGCTTAAACTGTCAGTCTTTATTATCATCAGCCTATAGCAGTACACTGCTGGGCATAAGTAAACTTGTCTAAGATACTTGAAATTAGAAGGGCATGCTCCTAGCCAGGTGGGGTGTCGATCTTCGAAAGGCTGCTGGTAGAGGCTGGATGCGTTGAGCTGAGGACAGGGCGCAATGGCGAGGAGGCCTACGCACAGCGGGCTGATGATAAAGACGATGATGATAATGTCCTATTGTAGGCGTGCATAATAAAACCTTCTTTTATGAAAGATGGCTAACTGGATCAGAGATTACATAGTATTACCTCGTTTACTTGTAACGATCCGTTTTTATTGCTAAAGAGAAGAAAGCGGTTTATTGCCGGACTTAAAACATGTAACTTATTGGACTACTAAACTACATTGACGCTGTTAAAGTTTCAAACAGAATTTTTTTATACAAAAATTTGATTTTTTATCATCATCTAAACAATAAATGATGTAGGTGGAAATAAGAAACAAAATAGTTAGCTAGGTATAAATAAGAAAATAAATTTAAAATTTTGGGTTAAATAAGATTGACTCAAATTTTTAACATTAGTATGATTCTACACCTGAGAACCTGATGAAGAGATTCACAATTGGTTTTATGTTCTTTAAACCTAACCTAAACCTAAGAATGGACGGCCTCTGTGGCGCAGTGGGCACAGGTCCGCCTGAGACGCAGAAGGATACGGGTTCGATTCCCGCCACGGGACAAAATGTTTGCAGATATTTGACTCAGGTCTAGTAGTTTATCAGTCATGTGGTTCCCATATTACAACGTCTGCTTAGTTTGGGGCAACAAGGTACTGTGTTATAGTGTCCAGCTTTTTTTCCATAAGTATGATGTTATTTTCCTCAAAATTATATAAATAACTGTTTTTTGGGTAGAAAATATATCTTCGATTGAACAAGATCTCACATCAAAAATCTTTGCTAGCATCTCATTTACTTATTTTCACGTTCCAAAAAAAATCTTCGATTTTATTATATGGTACTCAAATATTTTTATCCAAATTCCCATTTCTGATAGACGTCTGAAAATATATTTCCCGAAATGCATTTCCAAGCCCTTCGTGCGAATGGCGCGATCTAACTGGCGGGCGTACTCATTCGATTTTCAATTTAGACCCAATCACGGCACGACTGTCGGCAAATTGGGTTCCGTATAGCCAAACTCGTCAAAGGAGAAGCGAATGTTTGCAGATACGTTACCCTAACATGAATCTACATACTAGGTTTCTAAAACATGACTAGGTTTGCATTCAATTGTTTGCTATGTAGGCAATGTTATTAAACATTTCTTCAATCTTAATTGTCTAACAAGATATTTTCCGCCCACGCGGCCATAACCATTTTTGATAAAAACATTACCCTCCTTCTGGCGCAGTCGGGTAATAAAGCTAGTCATTATCATCATTACTATATTTTCAAGACCCACTGCTGGATATAAGCCTCCTTCCTTAAACGCCATTGCAAACGGTTTTACGCTTGTTGCTTTCACTGTACGGCAACGATGTGTCCATCTACCAAAAACCTTTGGCCATAAAATACCAAATTTTTTGACCTAATTCAAATAATAATTGGTAAGATTTATAAAAAAATCAATAAAATTAAAAACATGTATGTTTTGTGGGTTTAAATTTAAGACAGAAAAAAACTTACATAAAACTCTCTTAAAGTCATCATCTGCAACCGCCAAAATTACAAAAAGCCCAAATTACATTAGCATCCCGCGGCTTCGCTCGCGTGGTACTCAGTTAAAAAGCCTACGTTTTAATCCAAGTCAAATTTTATACAAAATCCAAGTTTCATCCTGATCTGTTCAGTTGTTCTGGCATGATTGAATAACAATCATCCATCCATCCAAAGTTTCGCATTTATAGTATAAGTGTGATTTATACGCCCCAAGTATATAAACAAGAATATTTATATTACTCAGTTTTCAACTCATCAAAAATCTACACATTGACTTCTTGAAATTCTCAAAGAGAAGTTAGCAAATATTATTCCGTACCAGAAACTAATACCCAACAAGAACTCAAATACTGAGACAGAACTCGGGGACGTTTCAGCGGACTGTCATAGAACAAGTATCAAGAACTGAAGTACCAACTTGAAGTTTCTCGCGATGCTCCAATTGCAAACTCACGGTGATTTGTTGAATATATAAGCTTATGGAGATAACTATCTGCTACCAAGGCAGGCTTCATTTCCATAAAAGAATGATTTTATGAAGTACTTAGAGCTCTTTGTGACCTAATCCAGACTGCTTTTTGTAAGGTACCTACTAATTAAAGCCCGAGGAAATGCTAAAACTCTAATTTAGAGAAAGTACTAAAACTCTATCTATTACTGCCGTGAAAAAATATTGCTGAGCTTCAATCACCCTTCAATGCTGGTGAGGCCGAGCTAGAACCTCAATCACAAAAACAAAGAGTTTTTTTAAGATTTCTACCTGAAGATGGAACTAACACATGGCCACACGATGATAAGTGGTTACAATTACTTATAACAAAGCATTGTTTCAAAGGTCACACTCACGCATGTTTGGAACGTGTTCTACAATTCAACGGTCATTCGTCAAAATTATACACATGAAGGGGTTAAGCCTTATGTGTAATTTATCGGCACCCACACCCTTCAAACCGTAACAAACCAATGCTGCTTCACGGCAGAAATAGGCATGGTTTCTCCGGATGATCACTTCACAAAGAACTCAACTACTATAAGTACTAAAAAAAAGTGTTGTTTCAGACTGTTGTCAAATGAAAATTTTGTCTATAAAAAATGTTGACAATTGTCAAGCCCATATTCAGAGTTGAGATCGGCTAACAAGCCCTGAAAATGTAAGAAAGCTACACCACAAGCCTCATGTATAACACAGGTACTGTAAACCTCGTTGAATTACTGGGTTTAATGCCCTTTCCACACGAGTGAAGGCCCCAACGTAAACGTACACGATTGACTGAATATCAGCCAAAACGGCTCCCCTCGCTACCCGAATCAATAAGATTTAAATATGTAATCAGGATTTTTTCGTCGTGGAAACGCTGACACGAAAATGTCCCTAAACCCCTGAAGATTTGCCTGATTGATTCCTGCGTTTCCTGCCTTGGGAATATTTTGTGTGAGAAGGCTTACAACATACCTACCTACTCAACTTTTCTCGACAAATTTTCAACGTGTCTCTCTTCTTACTATTCTTCTTCTTATTTCCCTACTAGTTTTTGTTACGATTATAACAAAATATTTAGTAAGATATGTAATTTGATTATTGCTGGAGCTACAACTTGCACAAAGCACATATGTATTTACCAATGTAAAATGTATTGGCTGGCTGGCAAACTGACTATCAAAGCACAGAAAGCAGAGTAGGCAAGTTTTATATCTAAAGCCGGCTTTTGACGATGTTATATACATTATATTACATATTTAGATATAATATGTTATCACTCATCATATATTTTGTACGAGACACGTCCCCGGACACCCCGCCTCACACTGCCTTGCCCTGGGTTTAAATAGTGACGTTCGTGTGCAGAAGTTTCAAATAATCACGTTTAATATATAGATGTAATATAAATTATATCCCATATTCAAAAGCCGGCTTAATTTATGTTATAATTACTTCGATAGTGTTATCAACAGTCATACACTAAATTCCACAACGAAAAGCATGTGATGAAAATAAAAAAACCTAACAGGCTTTCTGGAGCAATAAAATAAAAGGATTACAAAATATAAGCTAACCCTAAACCCTAAAGTTCACTTTAGATAATTAAAATCGTGACACGAATGTCTGCAAATCATCTTAATATTAACGCAAGCTCATAAAAGCGGGTCGCGAAAATGTATGTTAATAAAATATTAAAATATTTTGAGAGCAGATGTAGGCTCCCAGTGGCGCTGGCCCCCTTTCCTGATCGCATTATTGGTATACTGTAGCCTGCCCTACTTTGAGTGAATATACACTCGTATCATTTATACTCCGGATGCCCGCTGCGATGGACCTAGAAGAAACTGTTGTTAGCAGACGTGACGCGACATGGATGCTACGCGACGAGGGCATCATGTAGTTACAATACTCTTACTCAGACTGTCTAGTGTGGTTTTCACTATCATCATCATCATCATCATCATCAGTATATAGCAGTCCACTGCTACACTATAGGCCTCCCCTAAGCCCGCCATTGCGCCCTGTTCTCAGTTTGACGCATCCAGCTTCTACCAGCAGCCTTTCGCAGATCGTCACGCCACCTGGTCGGAGGGCGTCCTACACCTCAAGAACTCGTTTACCCCAACGTGTTGTTTTAATTACAAACATTTTCACATTTATGTTTAAGCATTTTTAATTAGGATTTGCGTAATAGAGAGACTTATTACAATTGCATTTTACAATAATTAAATTAATTTCATTTCTAGCATAAAATCGTTTTGGTGCATCTGGTTGTTTTTCTCATCCCTGATGAATGATTGGTTGTTTCACCTGGTTACGCTTGCGTGACTGTCTGATGGATAAGCTGGTTCACTATAGCGTGCAGTGCACCGTTCACGCTTCTCCGAGTACAGTAACCAGTATTAGCAAATAATATTGCATTCGAAATAATAGTATGGTTGTAGTTTGAAGGGTGCTTTTGAGTGGTTTGATAGGTGTTTTTTAATTGGTCTAACGGTCACTTAGTAGTTACTATGTAAAAACTGTGCTTGATAAATATTCCATATTTACCTATGGTTTTTCATATTTTTTTTGCAAATAAACAATTAATAGGTATTATTATTTGAATGGAATTTATAAGTACTCATAGGGTTTTATAGTATTTTACTACTAATAAATATATATACTATGTAGGTACTGTATTTATAAATGTGTATTTAAAGAGGTACAGATGCTATTTAAATGCATTTTATTTTGTAAATACATACATAATTATACATAGAAAACACTCAGATCCGAGTCTAATTCTTGCAGATCATACAAACGTTAGTCCAACGTTAGTCAAACGTTAGGGATTCAAATCCACAACCTTCTGCGTCTCAGGCCAGGTTTGCCCATTGCATCGTACTCGTCAAAAAACTTCATGCGATAAATAAAGTTTACGCAAACTTCGTAGTACGGTATGAATTTAGTACTGAGATCTATAAGTGTATCTATATATGTATAACCTAGGCAAGGTATCCAACATAGGGATTATCACTACCATTAGTGTTTAGCAGGTAGAAGGAGGGGGTCAGACGTGAGTCTAATGCCTAAGTGATGTCGGCCAAGTCATGCTTAGGTTAATCTGGTACCACGGTACGGTTATTACCTGATTATAGGTATTTACTAAGATACTAGACAATTTGCTAATAGGTATTGGTTATGCCGAAGTACTAACGTGTTAATAACTTGGCCTAGCCTGGCCGACTGGCTATACCAATGAACCAATTTGCACCGGCAACTCATATATAATGTAATATGAAAGTAGCTTTGTATATCAAGCTCTACATATTTAACGTCTTCTTTTTAGTTATGAACAAAGTGTAGAAACAAAACTAAGAATTAACAAGCCAAATATAAAGCTACTGAGTACCTTCTTAACATAATTTTCCCTACATTTCATGTGCCGAAAAGGAGGTACAAATAACCATTTTTTTTTTATTTTACGAACTTTTTCAAACTTTGACAATAATATCCAAATTTTCGGACCATGGGACTTGAAACCGCATCTCTGCCCAAAGCCTGTAGCACACTATCCAAATGTTCCATCTGCGCTCAGGTGTTTACACACACCATAGCTACTGTGGTGCAACGAGTCCAAATAACGCCATATAGTCGAAAATCTTGGCTAGCCTGTAGACAGTGACTACCCAAATTTCTATGCATATTTAATACCTATTATTTTATCGATTAAATTTTTGCCGTCTATTTTTTCTCATTGATCCAGTGACCTAGTCTGGTGTCAAAGTTTTTAAGCCACCTTCTAAAAGTCTAACGATTGATAAAGCTGGGACCAACGTCTTATATAAATCTTCCAAAGCACTGAATCACTCAGATTTTAATGTCACTAAACGAAGTGATCGGGAGGACTTAGATTTGCTAAGAACACCGAAAGATACCCTGCGTTTTCTCTTACTAACACTGTGTACATCATAATGAGCTTTAAATTTCAAAGTATTTTTTCTAAAACTTTCTACGGATGAGCCTTTCACAAGAGCCCTGCAACTTCAAATTGAAAAACAAAAATTTCCAAGTACCATAACATCGACGGCAACAACATCGTTTCGACTCTTTCAGAGATTCTTCTTTAGGGTGCGCGAATGCGACGCTCTCTCTCTCTCTCTCTGCGGCACGTCTAGCACTCAAACCTACTACTTACTACAAAAGATTAGTAACTATGGTTTCAATTTAATAACCCTTTGGTGGCTCCTCTGGGGTAGAAATTATATAATCTTTCAATACTACGAATCAATAATACAGCCTTCAATATTACGCGGTAGTAGATATTATATAAATAGTTATTTTGGTAACGTTGTAAGTGATTTTGAAAGCTTAGAATGTTAATATATTTACCTGGTTCGTGTAAATCAATTTGAGTATATAAAAAAATATATTAAAATTAATACCTACCAAAATGAGTAGAATATATTTTTAAATGGTAGAATACTTGGATAAGTTTGTAATAACAATAATTTAAAATAAAAAAAATAAAACTTTAAAATAATTGCTTATTTTTTGTTCATACAACTAACAATCAACCTTTTTTTCTATCAATTTATCCCGTACGATCTATGAGTTTACCACATAGGTAGAAAAATAACTAGATACCTACCTAGTTATTTTTGGAGTCAGTGTCAGCCAAGGTAGGTAACTATTGCGTGGGCGGCGGCGCGCGGCGCAGGGAGGGCATGTCCGAGGTGGGAGGGGTATAGTTGCTATTATATTTAACATTCTTTCTTTATTCTTTTTTTTATTCTTTATTGTACACTATAAAATATATACAGAAAAAGTTTTCTTAAAAGCTATGTACAAAGGCGAGCTTAACCCTGACAGAGTTTTAACTTTTTAGTTTTGCAGTCTTTGTTTATGAAGTCGGTTTTTTTCATTTAAATTGTTGTTTATTTCCAAATTTTTAACGAATATGACTTTAAGACGATTACTTTAATATAAATAAAATTCAAGCCCATAAAATTTTTATTCATTTTTTTCTCAGCCTTAGGATTGGTAATTTTGTTTTAAATTTATATAGGACCAAACTATGTAAACCCTCAACAATAGAAAATACATTTTCTAAATCGGTTCATAAATGACGGAGTTATGAGGTAACAAACATACAAAAATAAATAAAATTTGAGCCCACACCATTTTCATTTCCTGTTTTCTCATCATTGATATTTTTACTACAAATTTATAAGGCACCAATTGAAAATTATACCCTACAATAAGACAAAAGAATTTTCCAAATCAGTTCATAGATGACGGAGTAATGAGGTAAAAAACATAAAAAAATACAACCGAATTGAGAACCTCCTCCTTTTTTTGAAGTCGGTAATAATCGACGTAACTATTGGCAAGAAATCTTCTAAACTTCTAGATTTAGCTCGCTAGATAAAATTTCAGTGTCTTTGCTTGTCATGAGATTAATTAACTGAATATAATCCTACTAATCCTATCCTAATCCTCATTAATATTATAAATTTGAAAGTGAGTTCGTTGTTTTGGTACTTTATGCCTTAACTACTCAACCAATTATCACGAAATTTCACATAGATGCAAATAAGAACATTGGGTAGCTTTTTCCTTTTAGTACTATCTTCCAGATTAAAGTAGATACTTTTCCCGAGCGATAGAAAATTTACACTAAAAATACTTCTAAGGCGAGTGAAGCCGCCGACAAAAGCTAGTTAAATCATTACAGAGACGAATTTTGTAAAAATTCCTGAAGGAAATTTAGAAGGCACAGTATGGTATGTATTGGTTTGTAGTTCTAGACTAGAAATAACTTAAAGGATATCTACTTTTGCGAATCCGCGGGCAGGCGCTAGTATATCACAAAAATGTACGTAAGTTCTAGGCAATAAATACTAAATCCCATTAAAAATATAAATGTACAAATATGGACAAGTCGTGAAACGTAGTTCTGCCGTAAAAATTTGAAATCAAATGAAAACCAAGTTGGTTAACTCAGTACCTTACCTACCTATCTACGGAAGCTACTATCCAACCACTTTTTCATTAATAGGTCTCTTAGTTTTAGGGTTTATGTAGAAGTTACATTATAAGACTTCATTTTTTTTAACCGACTTCAAAAAAAAGGAGGAGGTTCTCAATTCGGTTGTATTTTTTTTTTTTTATGTTTGTTAGCTCATAACTCTGTCATTTATGAACCGATTTGGAAAATTCTTTTATCGTAGTGTAGGGTATACTTTGCAAATGGTCCAATATAAATTTGAAGTAAAAATACCAACCCTAAGGGTGAGAAAACTGGGAATGAAAATTTTATGGGCTCATATTTTATTCGTTTTTTTATGTTTGTTGCCTCATAACTCCGTCATTTATGAACCGATTTAAAAAACTCTTAGTTTTTTGTATAGGATATACTTTTTGATTGGTCCCATAAAAATTTGAAGAAAAAATACCAACTCTAAAGGTTAAAAACAGGGACTAAGATTTTATGGGCTCGAATTTTATTCATGTTTTATGTTTGTTATCTCATAACTCCGTCATATAAAAACCAATTTGGAAAGTTCTTTTTCGTTGTGTTTTTCGGGGATAAGAAAATAGGGAATAAAATTTCTATGGGCTTGAATTTTATTTATAGTTTTAGTAATCGTCTTAAAGTCAGATTCACTAAAACTTCGGAAATAAACAATAATTTAAAATAAAAAAAAAAACCGACTTCAAAAACATTTATTGAAAAAACTGTTAAACTTAAAAGTTAAAAATAATTGCTTATTTTTTGGTTCATCCACCTTTTTTCTATAAATTTATCCCTTACGATCTATGCGTTTACCACATAGGTAGATCTAGATACCTACCTGTTATTTTTGGAGTCGGAGTCAGCTTTGGAGTACGACATTATAGCAACTACACTTCTCCCACCTCGGACATGCCCTCCTGCGCCGCCCACGCAATAGTTACCTACCTTGGCGTGCCTTGGCTGACACCGACTCCAAAAATAACAAGTAGGTATCTAGATCTACCTATGTGGTAAACGCATAGATCGTAAGGGATAAATTTATAGAAAAAAGGTGGATGAACCAAAAAATAAGCAATTATTTTTAACTTTTTAGTTTAACAGTTTTTTCAATAAATGTTTTTGAAGTCGGTTTTTTTTTATATTTTAAATTATTGTTTATTAATTATAAAAAGTGTCACAAAAGTTATTTGTATTTGATACTTGATTCCTGAAAATCTTTATCACTAAGAATCGACGTACTAGTGGGGTGAATGGCCTGTCTCTATCGACTCCGATTTGTGGCCATCTTAACCACGCTTCAGAATTTCGTTAGCTTTTTTCTAAGTTGTTATAATTAAGTATGTAAGGTAGACTCCCTTTCCCGCAGTTGAACTGTTGGTCCATTGTGCAGGAGATCTGGCTAAATACTTACCCAGCTTAACTCCGCCCAGGAGCAAAGAAGTGTGTATCATCTTGTAATTCCAATGATTCTAAGCTGACATAAAAAATACTTTGAGAAAAATAATCCGACATAAGTTTTCACAAAGGTACTAAATTATTTTATTCAATTTCTCATTTAATTATGCTACTTTATTAATAATTTTATTATCTTCAATTATATTTTCATGAGCAAATACTTATTGAATTTTAAAGATGGACTTTCAGGTTCCATTGGAATAACTACTCATTATGTTCTGGTTCTTAAAAATGAAAATAAACTTCAATAAGCAATCGAGAGATATCGTGTTCTAGAGACTGATTTCGAGAAATGAAATGAAAATTTAGCTGTCATATGAAACAGAGCAGTTGAACGTATTTTGCTGTGTTTCAAAAATAGCTAAAACATTTCAATTTGCGTTTAGATATTGATGATATTCTTTGTGATTTCTAAGAATTTGATTGAAAAGAAATCGTAGTAGGTATTTAAAATTTTTGTTATCAAAAATGTCTACCCTGCTCGTCTACTAAAGAAAAGAAATTATTGGGACCAAACTAACGTGGTTGTCGAAGCGATATCTGTGCTGAAGGATAAGAAAAAAGACGGGTCTCAACTGTTGATGGTTTTTGCGGCGATTGCGTCGTTAGTATATTCTACACGTTTAAGTATGTTGTTTAATGTGTTTGTGTATAGATCAATAATAATTTTTAATTAGTTTTGAGACAGAAATATTGATCAGATAGAAGAACTGATTTTGAAAATATAAAATACTTTAACTGATAAAAATCTACCATTCCTCCTGAATCATCAACCTATCGAAGTCCACTGCTGGACGTAGGTCTCTCCCAAAGATCAGGTCCGATCCTCAGCACTTTTCATTCGCTGTTTACCAGATACATTACGCAGATTATCACTGCATCTAGCCAGGGGACGTCTTACACTACGCTTACCAAAACGGGGTGTCCACTCCGATACCCGTTTTGTCAAATGGTTGACGGCTGAGCAGCATAAATGGCTGGACACTGCCACTTCAGCCTGCTAATCCTCTTACCTATGTCGGTCACTTTCATTCCCCGTCGGATAACCCAAGCATAGCTCCATAGCTCGCATGGCGAGCTTCCTCTCACAAAATCAAGTTGCGACTTAAATAAACACTAATAAATTGGTCACAAGTTGCGTCAGTTAAACAATTGTTTGTGTCAATTCCAGTTGTGTTCAGACGTCTATTGTGTAGATACCTATTGTTCCACGCTGCAATTAATTTCAGACTGTTTCTTGTTGTGTAGAAAAGGTGTATTTTAGTGAGTGTTTTTTTGTGTAAAATACACAAATATATATGTAGAGCTCATAGATAGCAGATACTGAGCGCATCCGTGCTTTAGAAATTACGTTATGATGTTGGACAAGGCTTTTATGATTAAAAATAGCTTTTCAGTCTATAATAAATAAACCACAAATAATAAAACTCGCAACCTTTTGCGTTTCATGCCTGCCTTCGCCTGCATATATTTTTATGTTATATTGAGTATGTAAGCATAAAACGTATAGACAAGTAGTAAGTAAGTAAGTAATCGAATAGACCATAAAACCGTAAGTAAAACTTGAATAGTAAAAGTGTGAACTAAGAGGTAACTTCGATAACAAGAGAACACCAGCCAAAGTTCCTTCGCCTCTTATCTCCTGAAATTTTAACGGCTTCGGAAATAGTTCGTTTTCAATGGATTTAGAGGAGTAGGTGTTGGTTTTACAAACAGTTTTGTGGTGTCGTTCGTTTCACCAATTATTTTGCTGTATTGGTCTCTCTTTAAATTTTGGTTTTATGACGAGAAATTTTTGTGAGGGAAAAATTTATATATAAAATCGGAACAAAGTAGTTTTCATCTATTTTAAAAGCCTTTGATATAGCTATTGAATTTTATTTCTGTTAATTCAGAGTTATGTAAAAAATCTTTAATTTATAATCTCTTTATTGTTTAATGTAGTAGATAGGTAAGTAAAAGTTGTTCGGTCGTCCAGTCGGCCACTCTGCCTTCCCCGAGCAAAGTTTTTAAACTTTAATCCGCACCAAAACAAGCAGTCAAGAAATAGAGACTACTATATGCTGATGATGATAATGAATTACGTAACTTCTAGACTCGGTATTAAATGCCCTGCTAACAATGTTTTAATTTTTTATCTCGTTATAAATAAGTATAAAATAGTTATTTTGGCATAAGCTCATAATATGTAGAGCTCTCAGCGGAGAGAGCTACATTAGTATGTTTTAATGCCAAAATAATCTGGCAGCACTAGAATCTATTTTTTGTAACCCTCACTGAAAAAGATGGCTATCTAGGTGGATAGATAGTCACCCCGATACGGCCTGACTGGGCTATCCATTGTTTTGGAAAGAATTTGGGCCGCTAATGCATCTATTGTTCCGATATCTGGGCCTGCGTAATGTAGGCTGCCGTTTCGTGTGCTAGATAAAACGTGGCTAGGAACATAGCTTGTAGCGATTTTTGATAGATATGAGAACTTGGCGGCTACCACAAGATAGGATTAAATCTTAGATTTTCGATGAAGTCAGTTGCCTAACCCACAGGTTAGTTGAATTGTACTAGTTTGATGTGCATTTGATCATATTTTTTGTATTGGGTTCTATAGTTCTCAGTTTTATAATATAATATCTAAATATATAAACTGTAGTGAAGCTGAGTGACTGACTGACAATCAATGCATAATCGTAAGTCTTAGAGACTTTTGAAAGTATTTCCTCGAAAATTTTCTACCTCGACTCAGCCCTAAAGTTGTATTTTGGTAATTTGGTTCTTTGGTAGTAAATTATAATGCAATATATATTCTCAGTCAAGGACCTATCGATAGTGTCCACTCAAGGTACCTCAAATCTTCCTCAAGGACAATTTCGAAATGACAAATAAGAAAATGAGGGTTAGTCCCTGTACTGATCTATCCCTGAATAGTGTTGATTAAGGCCGATATTTTTTCAACTATAAATAAATCTTAGCTTTGAATTCAATTCATAAATACGGACCCTCACATCTAAACGTCATTATTTCTAATAATGTCAAAAACATTTCTGTGAGAATTGCAATGTGTTTAACGAGCTTACAATCATCTTGTATAAATAAGTAACAAGATTAATGTATAATACAGTATTGTCTGTACTTCATATATCAGAGCATATGTAGTTATATGTATTTCTTTACAAGTGATTGAGACTCCGAGCCGAGTCAATGTGATCTATACAGGCTCTTAAGTGTGTTGTAGCTCTTATAGGTACGATTTGTTGATTTATTAAGATAAAAATTGTACTGGCTATGCCTAAATTGTAAGTACCAAATATCGATCTATAGCTGTCCACTGGACATATGCCTCCACTAATGAGCGCCACCGCGCCCTGTTCTACCTCGATGCATCCGTCTTTTACCACCACAATGAAGCATTAAAAATAATTGTGCCAACAGTTTTATAGCCACGACAAAAACAGATATCACCGATCGTCTCTACATTCTATCCGTAGATAATGCCAAGATTTTTTATTCGGCATAGTTTCGGAGACGTTTTACCTCGAGTTTTTAGATTAGGCTTGTTTCGGTATAATTTTAGGAAACGGTCTAGGCATTTTCGTAGATGAAATAAATAAAGAAAGTAAATTGGGAATTGGAAAATAATCCTAGGTTTCGAATCGTTTGTCTTATCAACCTTATTCAGATTGGTCAAAATGGGCTATCGCTTCAGCGAGACCTCGGAGCCAAGGTTTTTTTAATTGGGAATCGTGATCAAATTTCTGCCGGATTTTTCTCAATAAAACATTCTTAAAAGGGGTTGTGTCTCGTTTCCTTTTTTGTGTAACACTAAAGAGGAAACGAAACTCAACACCTTTTAAGGAGAAAACTTTATGCATAGATTTTTGTTCAAAGCGCGCATTCCCTTGTACGTTAAACTAATCGTAATTCTATGATTAGAACGGACTTTTAGAAATAATAATAGAAAAATAGAAATTACGAAATATTAAATGAATACCTACCATGCTTTTAAAATTTAAAGACACATAAAAATGGTCGCGTACCGTAGGTAGTTTTTTTTTTGCGTGGTGCTCAGCCTATGAAAGTTTATCAGCCAGCTATGTCAGCCACTGCTAGACATAGCATAGACCTTCCTTATCTTGTCCTGTGTCGACCTATCCTCGACTTGACACATCCAGCTTCTACCTAATGTAAGTAAGTAGTTATTTTACAATATTGTTTTGTAAAAATTGAAAATTTTTGTCATAGTGAAGAATCTGTTCTTTCACACACCCATTTTAAGACAAATGCGACGCCAGTCTGTCTATTCATAAATGGACGAATTTTTATTGGACAAAATTGATTCCCTTTCTAGCTAGTCGGACGTTTTCCGATTGATTTTACTAAGATGAAAAGGTAGAAAAATGCTGAGTGCCCCAAATGTTAGTAGGTATGTTATATTGAAAGGGGTTTACGTACATTGGTTCTGGCAATTTTGGTTACCAGCGTAATATAGGTTCAACTTTTGGCCGAGACTTTATTTTTGGGGGTTACTTAAAATCTTAGAAATTTGCAAAATGGTTTTGATATTTGGTAACCAGCTTAGCCTTGAGCCCGTTCTCATAGTGCATGGACTTTTACGCCATGCAAAGTGTTAGAAAGAAAGACAAACATAAAAAAAAATTACTGACTTCAAAAAAACACTTCTTACCTACTGACCTAAAAAGCAAAAAATAAACTTAGGTAGCTATTTAATTCAAAAAAGAAACTAGGTAGTTTATTTTTCGCTTTTTGGGGCAGTAAGTATTTTTTTTTAGTTTGTGTTTTTAAAGGGCCACTTGTAACGTATATTCTTTCAAACCAAAGAATAATATTGAAAATCGGTTCACAATTTGACGGAGAACATAGGGCGGTGAACATAGGGCGAAAATTACAAGTGAGGATGAGGTTTTTGGGTTTTGCAGGAAAAGTTCCAATTCTTCAGGAATAAAATTTATATGGGGCCACTGTAACATACTGCTTTTTGAAGCAATAAATAATTTTGAAAATTGGTTTACAATTGACGGAGATATCGGTGAACATATATAAAAAAAGCAGAAAAAAAAGATTCCGACGAGTTGAGAACCTCTTCCTTTTGAAGTCGGTTGAAATGCGTTACACTAATATTAAAATGACGACCTCTGTGGCGCAGTGGGCGAACGTACGCCTGTGACGCAGAAGGTTGCGGGTTCGATTCCCGCTGCGGGACAAATGCTTGCATGTTCTGCAGATATTTGTCTCGGGTCTGGGTGTTTTCTTTGTTTTCTATGTATGTTATGTATGTATTTACAAAAAAAATGTATCTATGTAGTATATCAATCATGTGGTTCCCATAATACAAGCTCTGCTTAGTTTTGGGCTACATGATGCTGTGTGATAACGTCCAGCATTATTTATTTATTTATTTATTTAAAATGCGAAAGTTTGTGGGTATGTATGTGTGTGTGTGCGTGTGCGTGTGCGTGTGCGTGTGTGTGCGTGTGTGTGTATTTGTGTGTGAGTATGTTTGTTTGCACTCAACTCCGTAACGGTTGAACGGATTTGGATCAAACTTGCAATTATTGGTAGGTTACATACGTGGGTGATCTGCATAATATACGGGCTATTTTTTAATGAGGCACCACGCGAGCAAAGCCGCGTTCGGAAGCTAAAGCATAGGATAAAGTATTTTCAAAATTTTGCCATGTACGCTTTTTTGTTGATACCTGCTGTACAAATAAGTACACGGCACGAACGTAGGTACTCGTTGCTCGTTGCGATGGACCTACATGTTTTCATTTCATGTAAAATGTCCAGGTAATTAACAACTCACGGTGCAAATAAAATGGGTCTCAATTTCGGTGGGCCGTGAATATTCGAGTAATGCTATCTAAATAAAACTCTATGATAAATGGATAGAACGAAGCGATGTCAGTTTTTGTTTTAATTGTGTATACTGTTAAACACCAGTCTTTTTAATCCACTGCTGAATAGAGGGCTATAAGAATAAAAATTTGAAAAAATCTTGACGCTGGGTATCACAGGACACGGCTTGTCGTACCACTCACTGATGCTGCTGTCGGCGGCCATGGGAGGCTGCGCTATGCCGCAATAAGCCGGCTGCCAGAGTGCCGTTTTTATACAGCGTGATTCTTGGTTGATAATTAAAAATCCTCATCCTTAACACACTTCACATAACACTAATATTATAAATGCTAAAGTTTGTGAGTATGTATGGATGTATGGATGAATGTTTGTTACTCTTTCACGCCAAAACTATTGAACGGATTTGGATGAAACTTGGAATATACATAATTTGTGACCGGGATTAACACATAGGCTACTTTTTATTTCCGTACCATACGAGCAAAGCCGCGGGCGGAAGCTGGTAATATTATAAATGCGAAAGTCTGTGTGAATGTTTGTTACCACGTATCTCCGTAACGACTAAACCAATTTAGATGTTATGTAAATAGTTTAGGTGCCAAAATAACACATAGGCTAATCAAATTTTGAAAAAACAACCTCTAAAATGTTAAACGGGGTGGCAAAGTTTGTACGGGGAACAAAAAATATCTTTACCAATCAAATTGAAATTTTGCACAGCGACTCTACTGAAAATAAATGAACACGTGTTTTTTCGCAATTCAACCCCTAAGACGGTTAACGGGAGTGGCAAAGTTTGTACGGGGAACAAAAATCTGTGTGAATGTTTGTTACCACGTAACAACTAAACAAATTTAGATAAAATTTGGTACGTAGATAGTTTAGGTGCCAGGATAACACATAGGATAATCACATTTTGAAAAATTAACATCAAAAGTGGTAAACGGGGTTGCAAAGTTTGTATGGGGAACAAAAAATCTTTAACAAAAATCTTTAAATCGACTTCAAATATTGCACAGAATCTCTCCTCTAGAAATAAATGACCTGTTTCAGGATTTTTCGCAATTCAACCCCTAAGGCGTTTAAAGGTAAAAAAGTACATTTGCTACTTTTTGTAGCGAAAATAAACCTTGAACAGGGTATGATAGGGGATGAAAGTTTGTATAGAGAACCAATCATTTCTCAAGTTAGGTAAGTTTATTAAAATTTATCATACTTAATCGGCTGTTGAATTGGTGATCAACGCGAACAGGAGCGGGAACGGGAACGAAAAAGGGAGTGAGAGTGGAAACGGGAACGGGTACGGATACCTTTATGTAAATAATAAAACACGTTTTGACACATAAATTTCCACGTGGGCGAAGCCGCGGGGCGCAGCTAGTGACTAATAATTGGCTGTCATCAGGGCCTCTAGCCAACCGGTATTTGCTACAAAGCGATTCTATTTCGTCCGTCGTCATCGTTCGGGAGCGACACATCCAAATATTGTACAGCTCACTAATTATTGAGCTGTATATTATACGCGGCTAAATAATTATTGAGCTGTACAATATTTGGATGTGTCGCTGCCGAACGATGGCGACGGACGAAATAGAATCGCTTCGTAGCAAATACCGGTTGGCTATAGGCCCAGCTCAACCAAATGATCATTTGCTTACTGTAGCTGTACTGTAAGCAAGTGAACTTGGCTGTAGCTCTAAATTTGGAAGTTTGAAACCGTATGGGTAGCCCCAAAATACAATTTGTAGAAGCTTAAAAGCTTCCGCCTTTAGATCGTATGTAAATCATATATAAATCGTATTTAATCTTAGACTTAGATTAAATACATCTTTTTAAAAATATAGGTACCTAGTTTACAGTTTGCATCATATCAAAAATTTAATATCTTAAATTAAAACTAAGGAATATCGTATGTGAACTTAAAATACCCTCGAGAGCAATGAATCCGGGTCACTCAAAGAATCCAAAAAATCTCGGAAAGTAAGAATGCTAGGTTAATGTAATAAATTGTATTTAATAGACAATTTAATACTCCTTAAATGAAAGTATTAAAACTTCTTAGTTATTGTAAAGTTATATCATAAAAAAATCAAATTTGAAAAGGGAACACTGTCGAAGATGGAACTACGAAATTACAGGATTTGTTTTTGCTTTTGTTTGTAATCTGTCATTTATGTTGGTACATAAACCAGGTTGATAGTGCTCAATATTCATTATTCAAGCTGAAATCATGTCGCTTACACTTGAAGAATGCACCAGAATACTTACATTGGTGGAAACCGGCCGGAGTCAGCGCGATACAGCCAGGACTGTCGGTGTGTCGCTGTCAACAGTACAAAGAGTTCTCCGACGTTACGAAGAAACTGGTTCTAACCTACGCAGCCCAGGAACGGGCAGAACTAGGTGTACCACAGCACGAGAAGACCGATACTTGGTGAACACCATGCTTCGAAATCGCTTTCTCACAGGAACTGAACTCACAAATCAGTTTCGACGCCTCGGAGGAAGTAACCCAAGTGCATGGACAGTAAGACGTCGGCTTGCTGAATCTAACTTAAAACCCCTTAGACCTGCAAACGGCCCTAAACTGGAGCGTGGCCATCGTATTTCAAGACTAAGATATGCCCAGAACCACGTAAATTGGAGTATTGAAGATTGGTCGAAAGTTATGTTCTCCGACGAATCAAAATTTATGCTCTACAAGCACGATGGAAGACACAGTGTATAGAAGACCAGGGGAAAGATTCAAGCAAGCATGCATCGAAGAAAAAGTAGCCTACGGTGGTGGGTCTGTACTTGTGTGGGCCGGAATTTCCTCTGAAAGTCGCACAGAGCTGGTGATCATAGAAAACGGCTCTTTAACTAGCGTAAGATATGTGGAAGAAATCCTCAACGAACACGTTGGTCCATTTATGGTCAATTTGGGTGAGGATGCTATATTTATGCATGACAATGCCCGACCTCATACAGGTAGGATTGTGAATGACTACCTTCAAGAGATGAACATTACTTGTATGGAGTGGCCAGCGCGCAGCCCGGATATCAACCCGATCGAGCATGCTTAGGACGAGCTAGGGAGATGCGTAAAACAACGAAACCCTCCCCCAATCACGCTTCCTGAGCTCAAAATGCTCTCACAGAGGAATGGGAGAATATTCCCCAAAATCGTATAAGGAACTTGGTGTACAGCATGCCAAACCGCGTAAACGCAGAATGGAAGCACGAGGAGGTAATACGAAGTATTGAAATTCAAGAAAATCGTCATAAAGTTCAAAAATTTCATGTTTCCTATTTTTGTTTTAAGGAGAGATCAGCAGTTTTTTTTCTTTATGTAATTTTGTGTAAATAAAATGTATGGTGACTCATATTTTTTTAACTTTCATTTAAGGAGTATTAAATTGTCTATTAAATACAATTTATTGCATTAACCTAGCATTCTTACTTTCCGAGATTTTTTGGATTCTTTGAGTGACCCGGATTCATTGCTCTCGAGTGTAGTTATGAGGCTATCAGCAAAAATACATAAGTACACTTTTGGAAGAAATTATTTAAAAAAGTTTTTGTTAAGTATTTAACACTAACACTACAGCTAGTATACCGGTGTGTTATTCAGCTCTCCAAGCATTCATTGATATAAAACACAGGTAGCCAATTTGTAATAACTCACAAAGTCAGTAAAATCTGGATAAGTACTCTACCTAGTTCATTAGCGAGGTATAATTACGTCATTTCCAAGCCTTACTTTCTCATTTCTAATTAAATATTTAGTGAGCTAAAGAAATCTGGAGCTGTTTGACAGGAGATATAATATTTAAGGGTAGTCCTAAGAGTTTGGTAGTATTTTAGATACCTATAACCCTGTACTCGAATAAAATTCAGGGCAACGTTTTTTGAATGACACAATTTCAAAATGTCTGTCACAAACGTTTTATATCTTTTTGTATTTTTGTATGATATCTAAAGATGGAACTAGCACATCGCCCACAGGATCCTAAAATGGTAACCATTATTTAAAAAAAAAGTATTGCTTCAGGTGACGCATGTTTGAAATGTGACCTATGATGCACTTGAGACATAAAGGTTTACTTTTCAAAACACAACAATGCTGCTTCACGGCAGAAATCATCATAGAATCATTGCGTATCAATGATTCAATTACGCGACCGACCTAGCCGTGGAGGTGGCTACTTATTGGTCTAAACAAATTTAAAAAACAAATAAAGATGGTTAAATCTTTTACACGCAAAGAAGAAGAAGATGGTAGAAATAGGTATGGTAATAGCATTTCCCCGGATGAGCCCTTGAAAAAGAACTCTACTACTTTTAAAACTACTAGATCTTGCGTTTGTGTTAAATGTGATTTTTCTTCATACGTCCAACCAGCTTTCAACGTCCATTACGAACCAAAAATTAGGGTTGCTTCTTCCACAGAATTTTAAAATTTACCTGGGAAATCTTCAATAATTTTGCTAAATTTCCTCCAGGTTTCATTGGTTTGAACCATCCTATGATGATCGCTGTAGGTACATAATATTCTTTGTTACGTAGGTAAGAATATTTTACCATATTCAACATCATCATCGACCTATAGCAGTCTAGTACTGGACGTAGGCCAATGAGCACCATTGCGCCCTGTCGTGAGCTCGACGCATCCATTTCATACTATTCAGCATAAATTTTATATTTTTCTTAACATCATTTTGTGTTAGCATTTACGAAACTTTAAATCACCACATTTTGAAGCAGAGCAATCAATATTTTATTCACTTTTGAAAATATTGCTATGAATTTATCAGATGATTTGAAATCTTAAAGCACATCTCTGCTTTTATCGATACTAGCAGCGAAAGCAAATCCAACATTTCCAACTCTATCTCGAAGGTATACGATATAATTCTGTCTGCATACAAATTGTACTAGCAGATTTAATTTAATTCTACGTTCGTTTTCTTCATTTGATAGCTAATATTTCACATTCATAAGGAAAATGAAGTCGCGGACGACTATAATATTTTTTTTTATAAGGCTCTGGTCAACTAAAGTTGTAGTATTCAGTTTCACACGTGTGTAGTATTTGTTTCAGAGTCGTAATTTTTTATTTCCATCTGACCGTATTTGAGTAATAAAAATGTATTTTAAGTCAATATTCTCATAGTTTTCTTTTATTTTTACATCTTTAGCATTCGCCTGCTCTTAACTCCCTCTGGGTTTACTATTTTGCTTAAAAAACGCTTTAACCATGCACTTTTCCATGATTTGTTCTCCATTTTAGGATGGATATATATAATTATGATTAAATATACACACACACATCATCTCTTCCTTAAGTAGCCAGAGTGGCTCTATTTAATAGGCTAGTGTTTGTTATTATTGTAGATCTAGATAATATTGTTTTTTTTGGCAGCTTTCCGCTCGTGCAACGGGGTATGCTGAAAACTAGCTCTTCACTAAGACTGTTTGCGCAGACTAATTAAAATTTTGATTCTTTTGTTTATTTAATTCTGTGTAAGGTATTTCCTTTTTTTTTTGGAATAAGTTGACTATAAAATATAATTATATTTAACGTGTTTTAGCGTCTGTATTTACACACGCTCTAGTAGACAGTGGCCTTACAACATTTTTCCATTTTGTCATAAAGGCTAATAGGTTTTTTCAAGTTTGATATTTACGGCGAGAGCAGATGGTTTTTAGAGCCAAATTCAAGATTTCATCTTTGCAAACTGAAATTACGTACAATGTTACTTCGATGGGCCTACTTACTGACGACTGTGGTGTTTCCGCTGTTTCATTGTAAGGGAAGTTCTTTTCTTACATTTTAAAGGAGGTAAGTACTTATAAACATCTAAATATCTGTGTCAGCTTTATAAAAGCAAATAAAGCTATCAGAATAAATCTCTAGCAATATAACCCTCAAATGGGCTGCTGGCGTTCCATTTAAATAAATAATAAGCAAACACTAATATTTCAAAGAGGTTTGTATGATAGCAGAGGGTAATCTCAGAAACTACACAACTGAATCGACTTTAATACAAACAAAGCTGACAAAAAGCTACATTATCCCTTATACCTAAGGGATAGGATGTATTTAATAAATGACTACTGGGAGAGTAGAAGAAGTAGTCGTTTGGTTTAATAATGAAATGGTTACTTTACAGATCATTAAATAATCGTAGTAGTAAAAATTCTTACACTACTTAACTATGGATATTACAATTTATTTGTTTGTTTTTGTTTCAAAAATAAGGGTCTGGTTTACATTAAATTTTCCAGTGACAAACTTTAAATAATTAACATAGAACTTTGGGAACAGATCAATAACCTATTAAAATTTTCATTTGATCTGGGTAAACTAGTTTCAAAACTTAACATAGCTTATTCATAACACACACTAATACTAATCGCACTAATCATTAGTACGAAGTACTCAACATTGTTTTTGATTATTTACCTGCAAAGAGAATAAACAATTCTTTGTAATTATGTATCTAGATATGTAGGTATATAGTCTGCAATTATTCCCGTTCCTTTACATTTTTCATTCGCAAGGAAATATAAAAAGCAGCGTCAAAAGCACCTAAAGCGTTAAAATATTCAGTACGATGCAACCTCTAAATTAGAGGGAATAAGAGCGCATTTGCTGATAAAGCAGGGTACTTGGTTACCGGAATGTCCTCGTCGCCTCATACTCGCCATGACGGAGGCTCGCGATTCTTCTGAGGATTGAATTGTTGCGTTTCTAGACCACCGCGCTCATCTAATTAAAAGCGGCGGCTAAGTGAACTGCGCTATTATGCCGGGCCTCTCAATGGTAGACCTCATAACGATGAACTTTTTGAAGTTGAGGCTCGCTACTTTTGGTAGTGGGTTCAGGAATCTTCATAAGATCAAATCACAATTACGATATAATATTAAATGTTGATATTTTAACTTTTATACTTATCGCAAATCGATAGAGCTGTAAGGGGTATCACCTTTATCTTCAGAACCCAAGCCAAATTCAACTACCCGTTGCGCACCCTGCCTAATTATTAATCTGACTTTTAACCACTTGCAGCAATGCATAAAAACCGAAGGAAATTGACGTTTAGATAAATGTATCACGAAGGTACTTTTCTAAAGGACTGGCACAGACCTCAAAAAACTATACCTAATGTCTCTACCGTTATAAGCCGGTCACCAGCCTCAACCTGCTTTCGTCAGAAATCCAGCCATAAAAGGAATACAGAAGAGGTGCGATAATATAATGTTTTTATTATGTATGAATGTGCCCGTATACCAAATATAAAGCTCGTTACTGTTACTGCCGACGGAGAACGGCAAAAAGGCAACACTTATTTTTGACTCGTGATATTTTGTTAAAAAAACTTGTTTTTGAACGCAGCTTTATTTGTATCGGTATCTAAATTAAGACTTTATTGCAGCAGTGTAAATGAAGGCTGGCCGGCTTTTCGGGAAATAACTTTATGAATTAAGATATGTACACCTTACTACATTTAGGTACTACTTTCTAGTTTGTTACTAAGCTCGGGAATTCTCAGCTAGACAGTGTGCAATAACAGTGGACTGATATAATTATGTAGATTGATGATCATGATGATGAATTATGTACCAAACTACTAAGTTTTTATTGCCGCGAGCGTAAGTTATTAATGAAAAATATTAGTTAAAATGACCTCGAAGATGTGAAAATCAAAATTATGGTAAGTCCCCTCGATCTACGAGACCGTTGATTGTTTTAATTTGACTTTAAATTTCTTCAAAAACAATGTTCACTGTCGGAAAAAAATGTTTTTTGCCACTTGTGCCTTTTTACATCAGCAGTTATGACATTCAAGCGAAATGAAGTTGTTAGACTTATTGTCGGACGCGATGCGGCTTTCAGTGCGATTATTGGTCGCAACTTGCGCACACCTACATATGTGTATAGATAATCTAAGTTGACTGTAATGGTGCAATAGATCTATTATACTTCCAAAGATTGCCTGTTTTTTGTAAAGCTTCTATTTAAATTTTTCGCAAAATTATATTTTGGTAATGAATTATACAGTCTTGGTTTGATTATGAACACCAAGAAATTTCAGAAATTCTAGAAATTTATCTTACTTATTAATAACTATATGAACATCATAATTAACCCCCGACGCAAAAACGACGGAGTGTTATAGGTGTGTGTGTGTCACATCGTAGCTCTTGAACGGATGAACTGATTTGTATTTTTTTTAAAAGGTGAATTAGTCGTGTGTGTTCTTAGTTATGTTTGATGAAAATCTGTCCAAGATGGCCGCAGCCACAAAATGGCAGATTACATATTTTTTTACAACTCCATAAATATGGGTATCAAATGAAAGGGCTAGACTAGTAGAATACTATAATAAATTTTGAAACCAAGATGGCCGCCACCACAAAATGGCGAATTACCTATATTTTTATCACAACTGCCTCAATATGGGTATCAAAAGAAAGGGCTTGACTAGTACAATAATGTACTCTATATTTAAAGGGAACGAGGAATATTAACGAAATGAAAATAAAAAGATTTGAAGGTATGTATGTTATGATTAGTATAATTATGATTCTACAAAGAATGCAATAGTGGCAAAACGATGAGCTATCTCTGCAGCCTGGATATACAGGACACGGATATATATTAAAAAAAAAACGACTCTGCTGGGCATAGGCCTTCTTTTGATTATGTCACTCGCATCTAACCGGTGCCGCCCACGATCTTTCTAATATCATCCCCATCTCACTGGAGGACATTCCCTATTGCTTCAACCAATTTTCGGCAACCACTCGAATACTTTGTTAAAATTAAAAAATACTCCTGCATTTGCGTAGGGAGCTGTGGTATCGTCGCGTCCGACAGTTTATTTTGAGCTTTGACGTTTGCACATAAAAATGACATTATCGTGGAGTTGATGAGGTGACATTTGGAGCTCTTTAGGATGTCGTAGATACGTTTGAAGCAGCCTTTTTATTTCATTTCCCTTTGTGTGGAGAGATGATATTTCATATGAAAGTAAAAACTCCTTTTTTGTAATTAATTTTGTACCATCAGATATGTCGGGTTGAGCGTTTTTAATTAATGTTTTTCGTGGTATAGAAATTATTAAGCGGTAAATGTCAGTTGAAATGTAGCTACGTAACAAAAAAAGGTTCTTCTAATAAATAGATACAGGGAACAATTTCACTCTTGACTCACATTGTAAATAATAGGGATCATTAATTTTAAAAAGATGAATTATAAATGGCGCCTTGCTGTTTTAAACCACTAGATCTTGTTATTCCATTTAAATAAGTTAAAGAAAATATGTATATTGTCTGTTCAGAAATAATTGAAACCCAATCTTTTTTAACGATAATTTTAAGGCACAATACAAATTTTATTCAAATTATTTAAATCTGGTTGTCCCGCCCAATTTGCATTTATATATGTTTAAGTAGGTTTTACAACATGATCAATGGTTTCGGAACGCATAGAGGACAAACATACAATACATAGATTTTGATTTATATAAACTTTTGGGCCAGGCACCCGACCCTCGCGGGGGTCCTCAGAATACCCTACCGTACTAAGTTTCATCATAATCTGGTCAATTGTTTCTGAATGCATAGGGGAAAACATACAAACATTGATTTTAATTTTTTAAACAAGTCCATTCCATTCCGCATTCGAAGTAGTAAGCATGTAGGTAATTCGAGATTTTCTCACTGACAAAACTTAAAACTCACCATTTCTTTTTAACCGCCTTCGTTAAAACAGACGGAAGCTGTGTGACAGGATAAATTGGAAACTGAAAACTTGGCTCACACCCTTATCAAAGGAACCACTTAATACCCGACAGTTTTATGAAAAATTTATCCCATCTTCATAGTTCCAAGGAATGAACTTTGCTAATACAAGTTCATCCGCTGCTCATAGGGTTGTAACAACGGTCAAGATAGGCGGAAAAAATTAAGCTGTAAAAAAGTTTGGTCACATTGCTTGAAAGTAATATAATAGAAATTGAAATAAATAATAACATAAATTAACATTCAATTTAAGTCTGTAACCTATGGCATCTAGGATAACATTTCCACAAATTCAGCATTGTCATGTTGTAGCTATTGTTCGTTTTATAATATGAGGCATCCTTGTACGGTGTACTTACAAGTCGCCAGACTTCAGTCATATCCCTTAGTGTTAAAGCATAGATTTTGTTGAATTTGCTTTAAGTTTTTCCGATAGCGGTTGCATCAAATAGTGTTAATGAAACATATTTTTCATTAGCGGAAAGAACTTGTACTCAAAATGCCACAACAAATACGGTTAGATTATTTATTTCTTATAAGATTATAAACTAATCACTTACAGAGAAACATAATAACTACTCAAATGAGTAATTTACAAAATAAATTACAGTGAGCATTAACATACATGCTTAAATATGTACTTACGTTATAATAATTACAAAACTATACAATTACAAAAAACTTACATTTTAAACACTAAAACCAACATTACCATAACATTAATTGCAGGTAGTTTCTAAAACAAGTTTTCTGCTGCAACTGGCTTGTGGTTACGGGGCGGCTTGCACCATTGGCAGCGTAGCAAAACCGGAAAAAAATTGGAAATTAATGTCGCACTATGTTATATGATGCTGAAATACTGGACTGCTTTCATAAAACATTATCTAGCCCCAAAGTAAGCAGAACTTGTGTAATGGAAACCAAAATGAACTGAATGATACATTTTTTTTTTTGTAAATATGTAATTATATATATAATGGTGGTGAAGAACGTGCCCAGCCGTGTATTATTTATTTATCCGACCATTTCTGCTCGTAATCTCTAAAATTAACATCCCTAGTTTGAAGCTCCAACCAGATTGAGCCGGTTATCTTAGTCAAAGTTTTAAATTCCCTCTCTACTTATTATTGAGGAGGTTAAATACCTCTGTAACAAAGTCTTGTAACTATTTTACAGCGCAGAACTCTTTTATTGTAAAACATGCTTTGAGGATCTTGACTCTCTTTTTGGTCCAGTTTAGAATTAGGAAAAAGAAATAAATCTGGAAAAACTGGTTGCTGTCTATAAGATAGAAGGGAAAAAAAACCTTGCGGACGATCACATAGCCGTTGGTCTGTCCAAGTCAAGGGGATGACGGGGCTACCTTTGATTGCCACCTTGAGGCAAACCAAAGACAGAATAGCATGGTGTTTCCATGCTATTCTGCCATCAATACCTCAATAAAAGTCATTCAGGAAAGGGCACGACCTGCAGAAATGAAGAATACGAGCAAGAAGAAGTACATAAAAATATTGTAAATATCTCATCTATATTGATAAATAGTAAGTTTTAAACAACCATATCTTAGTCCCGGTTACTGATTTAATAAAATGACTGAACCAATAAAAAATAAACATTAACTCGATTGGTTCGATATTACATAATTATCTTTTATGAAAAACAAAAAGCTGGAGTCAAGATATTACGAACATAAGAACTTACATGAAAAAAGTTTCGGCCATAAAACGTACCTAAGCTTTTAGGTGAAAAAATAATAATGAAAACGGAAAAAGCCTAAAATCTAAAATTAAACATCCCTAGTTTGAAGCTCCAACCAGATTGAGCCGGTTATCTTAGTCAAAGTTTTAAATTCCCTCTCTACTTATTATTGAGGAGGTTAAATACCTCTGTAACAAAGTCTTGTAACTATTTTACAGCGCAGAACTCTTTTATTGTAAAACATGCTTTGAGGATCTTGACTCTCTTTTTGGTCCAGTTTAGAATTAGGAAAAAGAAATAAATCTGGAAAAACTGGTTGCTGTCTATAAGATAGAAGGGAAAAAAAACCTTGCGGACGATCACATAGCCGTTGGTCTGTCCAAGTCAAGGGGATGACGGGGCTACCTTTGATTGCCACCTTGAGGCAAACCAAAGACAGAATAGCATGGTGTTTCCATGCTATTCTGCCATCAATACCTCAATAAAAGTCATTCAGGAAAGGGCACGACCTGCAGAAATGAAGAATACGAGCAAGAAGAAGTACATAAAAATATTGTAAATATCTCATCTATATTGATAAATAGTAAATTTTAAACAACCATATCTTAGTCCCGGTTACTGATTTAATAAAATGACTGAACCAATAAAAAATAAACATTAACTCGATTGGTTCGATATTACATAATTATCTTTTATGAAAAACAAAAAGCTGGAGTCAAGATATTACGAACATAAGAACTTACATGAAAAAAGTTTCGGCCATAAAACGTACCTAAGCTTTTAGGTGAAAAAATAATAATGAAAACGGAAAAAGCCTAAAAATAAGCTGCCATTTAGATAAATTAAGGTTTCCTAAAGAAAATTACGTGTATGACGTGAAGTGTACCCTGCGATACCGTAAACGTAAAAGGCAGTAAAGTTAATATGACAATAACGTATACGAGCTGCGATAAAACATCACACCACCTTGCACGCAAACTCGGTTAAGCTTATTATGTTACAATGAAAAGTATACGGCGATGGTATTGTAATCTGCTACGTAAATTAAACAACACCAGCCTTTATCAGTCTAATAATTAAGCCCATTATCTCTATGCTGGGCATGCGGATTGGGGATCGCAGGGTACAGCTTCTCGTACCGCCGTCCCTGTTGCCTGTCCGTGGTGGAAATTTTGCTCTTCCGGTGTTAGGCTGCGCTATGACACAATCATCCGGTCGCCAAAGCCCCGTTTGCTATTTAGCAGGGTACACCATGGGCAGGTGAGGTTGGCTTGGGTTCTGAAGTTGAACGTTACACCCCCAAAAATGCGTAGATTAAACGTTAAGTATACTTTTTGAAAGGTGTATTGTATGCGATCTTCAGAAATGAAGTAGGTACTGACTACAAAGAAGAAGTATTCATAATCAATACAGTATAAATCTGAGTTGGGCTAGAGTGAACTTTTTCTCTAACTAATGCAAAACATCTTCAAAAGCCTCAATAAAAAAAGAGTCATTTTTTATCAGTTCCAGTCTGGAGCACTAATTGAGATGATTAATGCGAGCGGGATCGCCACAAACGATGCTGATTATAAATAATGAATGGGGACGCAGATTGGAACGCAAGTGCCTTCCGTCGCAGAGGTGGGTTACGCTCATCGTTTACGTTCTATAGTTCTGAGCTGTATCGCAGCTTTGTATGTACAACTATTAGTATAAATACTTTATGTGTTAAAATCTTAATTTTATTATAAAATCCCATTTTTCCATGTTGCATCTTGCTTTAGAACAAACGGGGCTACCGCAGGGGCCCCGACTGATTGCGACTATGCGCAGTATAACACCTTCACATCTAAATTTCCTGGCCACTGACGGGCAGCAGCTTTGGTAGTGCGAGAAGCTGTGCCCGGTAATGTCCAAGCCGCACGCCTAGCTCAGGAATTATGGGCTTATCACTTATTTTGTAGGGGAGGCCTATGACGAGCTGTATACAGAATAGTCTAGTGTTATTATACTGAATGTACACCAATTTGATCGTGACCAAACCGACTGACACCAGTAGATTTTTACAGGCTGTTGACAAAATTACTCTTACAAAACTAGAAAAATCTATAAGCATACAGATAAAAAAAAATATAATAAAGCTAACAATATTTCAATCGAAGAATGATGTTGATGATGATATTCGTTGTATTATCTTCCATACTCCATGTACCCCATAAAACTATGTAAAGAGGATGTTCAAGGGGGGAATTATTGCCAATTTATGGCATAGCTGTTTAGACGTTTGGTGTTAGGGGCGGGACCGTTTATCTATCGATTGGTAGTTATGGGAGTTATAATTGCTTAGGAGGATGTGGGTGAAGGATTAACAACGATCGGAATAGGTGGTAACTTTTGATTACTTTGAAACTATGTTATTATAATAAATTGATATTATATATATTCTATTATACAGTCGCTTATCAATATGATAGGGTTTTATCCGGCGAAGCGTTCGTGGCGTGGCTTAAAAAAGAAGAGCAAGAATAGATACGAGGGTATTCTATTACTAAATTCTACTTTTCTACTAGCTGTGTAACACGGTTATTTTTTTTACGTTTTTATTTTTATTTTAATGTGTATTAAAATTATAATATATATAGTTTAAAATAATGACAGTAAAGATACTGTATACTATATATAAACTGTTATAATTACTTAGTAGTAATAAAATAAAAACCACTTGGAAAATAATAAACAGTGAGACTGGAAAAGTCAAACATGACATTAAGGAGTATAAATTAAATATTGGTAATACCATCATCAAACAAGATGGTGATGTTGCCAAAGCATTCGAATCCTTTTTTACAGACATTCCAGTTTCTACCACAAGATCCTTAAACTCTTTTACTATAATTGCGGATTCATTACTAAATAAAAATGTACCAAAATGTGAAATACCGTTTTATTTTAAATATGTAAACAGTAATGATATTATTAAAACATTCAAACTGATAAATGTCAAAAAAACTACGGATCTCTGGGGCATTTCTGTTAGCGTTGTAACATCGTTGATTGACATTGTCGCACCAGAGGCCTCATTTACTAACTCAGTTGCTCACCGAAATGATCGGCACCGGACCTTTATTTGCCAACTTTGACAATTCATCTATCGTAATTCGAAGAACGTCAGTTGACAAACTGTCAAAGTTTGTAAAAACAGGACCGGTGCTTATCATTTCGGTGCGCAACTGAGGTGCGTAAATGAGGCCTCAGAACTAGCGTTTATATTTAACGAATGTATTGACTGTGGTGAGTTTCCTGATTTAATGAAACAAAGTAAAATAACACCTTTATTTAAATCCGGTAGTAGTTACCCTACTAACTTTAGACCGATATCAATACTGCCAACATTTAGTAAAATTTCAAAATGTCAACTGCAAAGCCATTTTAACTTTAACAACTTACTAGATGTCAAACAACTCGGATTTACGCGGGGCAGATCAACATTGAAGCCGGTGTTGAGTTGGTATCGCATATCTACGATGCCGGGGAGGACTCACATGATGCTTTAGGCATCTTTTGTGATTTGTCTAAGGCATTTGACTGCGTACACCATGAAACATTAATCAGGAAACTAGATCACTATGGCGTCAGGGGTATAGCTTTAGCCCTTCTCACTTCGTACCTATCTGATAGAATACAGAAAGTAGACGTAAATGGAAAATGTTCTCCGGGATCTGTAGTAAAGATGGGTGTTTCGCAAGGGTCAATACTTGGACCATTTTTATTTTTAATTTACATTAATGACCTACTTCAACTTGTGAGAGACAACCACGAAATTGTATTGTTTGCGGATGACACGTCACTTTTATTTAAATTAAAGTGACGGCAGACCAATTTTGACGACGTGAACAATGCAATAGCGAAAGTTGTTAACTGGTTCGATGTAAATAATTTATTACTGAACGAGACTAAAGCAAAATGTATGAGATTTATATTACCAAATGTTAAACAAGTTAAACCTAACATTAAAATAAAAGATGAAGATCTAAATCTTGTGGACAGTACTGTATTTTTAGGCATAAGTTTAGATAATAAGCTTCAATGGGGCGCTCACATAGATGGGTTGTCGAACAGACTCAGTTCTGCAGCATACGCAGTCAAAAGAATCCGTCAACTTACTGACGTAGAAACGGCTAGACTAGTTTATTTCAGCTACTTCCATAGCATTATGTCGTACGGCATTTTGTTGTGGGGGAATGCTGCAGATATCAACACCATATTTGTGTTGCAGAAGAGGGCTGTTCGTGCAATTTATAATATGGGCCCCAGAGAATCACTTAGAACTAAGTTTAAAGAAATAAATGTTATGACAGTGCCGTGCCAATATATATATGAAAACTTAATGTATGTCCGAAAACATATTAACATGTTCAAGAAAAATAGCGACTATCATAATGTTAACACTAGAAATAAAGATAAACTAGCTGTTCCCACTGTAAGGCTCCATAAAGTTAGTCAATCTTTTAAAGGGATGTCTGTACGATTTTTTTAACAAAATCCCAAATGATGTGATTAATCTATCTGGTAATAAATTCAAAAATGTTGTTAAACGTAATCTATGTAATAAAGGTTATTATAAAATATCTGATTATTTAGATGACAAAAAAGCTTGGGATGAAACTGCCTCCAACTCCATCAAAAACAATGTAATAGATATTAAGTACAATGACGTTAAAAAAATATAAGCCAAGCAGAGTTTCTTGCCAATTCTTCTCTGTTTGGTCACGTTACGAATTGGTGGTAAATTAAAAAAAAATGACGTTTCAAAGTGTACTATACAGTTCCTACTGAATAAATGAATTTTGACTTTTGACTTTTTGATTACTATCCTGGCAAGCGGATTCCCAAGATAGGGGGTGTCATCATCATCAACATCAGCCTATAGCAGTCCACTGCTGGACATAGGCCTCCCCTAATGAGCGCCATTGCGCCCTGTCCTGAGCTTGACCAGCAGCTTCTACCAGCTGCTTTTCGCAGATCGTCACCCCACCTGGCCGGAGGGCGTCCTACACTACGTTTGCCGAGCCGCGGTCTCCACTCAAGAACTCGTTTACCCCAACGGTTATCGGTTCTTCGGCAGATATGGCCAGCCCACTGCCACTTCAGCTTGCTAATTCTCTGAGCTATGTCGACAACTTTAGTTCTACGAGTATGTCGGATAAACTCGTTACGGATTTTATCCTTCAGAGAAACCCCGAGCATAGCTCGTTCCATAGATCGCTGAGCGACTTTAAACTGGTGGACTAGCCGTACCGTGAGTGTCCACGTTTCGGCTCCGTATGTCATGACGGGTAGGACGCACTGATTGAAAACTTTTGTTTTGAAACATTGCGGTATGGGTGACGAGAAAACTCGACGTAGTTTTCCAAATCAGTGCGCGACGTACCGTCTATCGATGCAGACGTCATTAACCTTTACTTAAATAAGTGATACATTTACGCGTTGCAACGTATTTATCTAGGTAGTAGCAGTACTTACTAGATATTATCTCGGACTTTAACAGCTTTTAACAACCTTCGAAAATCATCAGTGTTGAGTCAGTGTGCCATCAAGTGTATTCTCATTGGCTAAATTGTAAACAAAGCGCAAATTCGAGTAAGCGTTTGGCACGGCAGACACTACATTCTTTTCGCTAACTTTTGCCTGGGTACTACCTACCTACCTGTGTACCTACCTACATTGTTTCGAACGGTCATAGGTGTGTGTGTCTTCACGAAAAGCAACTTCTAGTAACAATGCCACGATCGCCAACTAGAGAATCCACAACTAACACTGATTCTGAAGGTGAGTCAAGGCGGGATTTTAAACGAAAGAAGCCGGACTGTGAAATAATGGAATCAATTAAATCTCTCAGCGCAAGTCTTAACAGCTCGATCAGGGATCTACGAGGGGACATAAAAAAGCAACTTTTTGACATAAGTTCCAACTTGGGTACGATTCGCACTGAGCTCGACGGACTTAGTCTAAGCACCAAGGAGATAAAGTCCGACATGGATGGACTACGGAAAGATATTGCTTCCACTAAGCAAACAATTACAGGCCTCGAAATTAAAAACTCCGCTTTCAATGAGACCCTACTGGAACTCCAGTCCTCAACTCGCTTCGCGAGCGATCAACTGGATGGCCTCCAGACACGTGTTTCTTCCATCGAAAGCGCGTCTAACATGCCGAACCCAGAAGTACTTGCTCTTGAGGTGAAAATTAACTCACTCGAACAACAAGCTAGGCAGAATAACCTAGAAATTTGCAACATTCCGGAGAAGCGTGGCGAGAATCTTATCACAATTATTGTAAACATAGGCGTAGCTATAAAATGCAGTATTTCGCAAGCCGATATTTTAGCTATCCACCGCGTGCCACATGGACACCAGCAAAACAATCGGCCAAAAAATATCATTTGTAAGCTGAACTCCCGTATCCTGCGGGACAACATTCTGAGCGCCTTTCGCCTACGTAAAGGCGTATCTACCGATCATATAGGGATTACTGGCTCATCTAATAAAATTTATATGAACGAACACCTTACTTTGCAAAATAAGCAATTATTTCGTGAATGCAGAGAAAAAGCCAGGGAGCATGGTTATAAATATGTTTGGATTAAACATGCGACCATACTCGTTCGTGAGTCGGATACCTCGCCAGCCTTCGCAGTACGGGCCAAGTCAGACTTGGCAAAGCTCAACCAGCGTCCCAAAAATGCTACCTGATTCTATTTCTATTGTTAATGTCGATTATATACCTACTCAGGTGTCTTTTATTTTTATTTTGTACTATTTTATTGATACTGTGCGTTATTGCCTTAGTATATTTAATATCACTATGTCCTGTCCTAGAAAAAAATATTTTAAGCGAGTTCTCTATAGATATACTGCATAGCAACAACTATATTGTCCTTTATAAATGTTTTATGTACTTGCCTAAACACACGTATTGTGGACTTGACACTGTGAATCAGTCTGTAAAAATGATTCTTTCTTTTCTAAATACAGCTGACTCTGATTACAAAGCGTATGAACACCGTCGCAGGTCTCTTTTACTCCATGTGAAATTATGTAACATAATCGTTTTAATAATAACAATTTTTCTGACACGCGTCTCATGGTTCAAACTTTTAATTAATATTGAACAACACGAATGTATTGTTATATCTCGTTATGATGGCTAACTTCAGTGGTAACAATATATCCATTTATTATCAAAACTGTAGGGGCACGCGCACTAAATTGAATACCATATATCTAAATATTTTATCTAACGATTTTGACGTTATAGTTATGACTGAAACGTGGCTCACACCAGCAATACTCGACGGAGAATTTATTGACCAAAGGTATGTTGTGTTCAGGTGTGACCGCGACTACGAGGCCACAGGCAAAGCCGAGGGCGGGGGTGTACTCATCGCAGTCATGAAAAAACTCCGGCCAACCCTACTTAACTCGACAGTCTCACAGAGCTCGCACCTGGAGCACATTTTAATTCGTATACCAGTTTCAGCATGTCGTAGTACTAGGTACCACCTCTTCAGCGTGGCTTACATTCCTCCGAATACTTCTGAAGATATCTACCTCACACATTTTAATAATATACAGAACTTAGTCCTTAATGAAAATATTGAGCATTTTTATATTATAGGCGACTATAATATTCCGCAGGCTAACTGGATCGCTAGTGACACCACACCGGGCAGTAGCGGTTTGATATGCGACAGTGGCGGTCCCCAAACACTTAGTGCTTTACGTAATTTTATGTCTCACGTTCTAGGTTACCAATATAACCACTTCCTAAATAGTAATGCAAGAATTCTAGACTTATTTATTTCAAACGCGGAATGCGATATTTATAGTCCTAACTCAATATCACTACCTACAGACCCGTTACACCCTCCCTTTTGTATTTTGACATCTATTAACACTGCCCCAACAATTAGACGCCGCTTTGCCAAAAAATTAAACTATCACAAAGCCAACTACGATCTAATTAACAAGGAAATTCACAATATCGACTGGGCTAATGAACTCAGTCATTTACCGCCAGATGATGCTTTAGACTGCTTTTACAATCACATTAATCGGATTTGCATCATGCACACGCCATTCACTAAAACTAAATCGTCGAATTACCCGATTTGGTTTACACCCTCTCTCATTCATATTCATAAAAACAAATTACGCTACTGGACTAAATGGAAAAACTATAGAAACATATCCGACTTCGAAATTTTTTCCTTATACCGATCAAGGTTCAAACACCAATGCAGTATCTGCTTTAGTGCCTACATGAAAGATGTAGAGGATAGTATCCAAAAAAGCTCAAAATTCTTCTGGACTTATATTGCCAATCGTAATTCAAAATCAGGCATACCTTCTACTATGTCCTATAAAAGTCTCGTAAGCAATGATCCTGAGGTAATCTGTAACATGCTTTCAAATTTTTTCCATACTAACTTTGAACCGTCGTCTTTGAACCTTAACCACTGGACACCTCCCACAGATTACGCAGATAATGTTAATCTGTTAAGTAATTTAAGCTTAAGTGAAGCTAATATACTTACTGTTCTATCGCATTTAGATAAATCAAAGGGTCCAGGTCCCGATGGTCTGCCCGCAGTCTTCCTGGTCCATACTGCCCAGAGTATTGCTAAACCTTTACACATTATATACAATAAATGTTTAGGTGATGAAATATTTCCACGAATTTGGAAACTAGCCCACATCACGCCGATTCATAAAGGTGGCTCTAAGCAAAATATTGAGCACTATCGACCCATCTCCTTACTTTCTATTTTGTCAAAGGTCTTCGAACGGCTAGTGCACAACTCAATCTATCCATTATTACACAGCTCTATCCTGCGCGCCCAGCACGGCTTTGTTAAGCGTCGATCTACCGTTACGAATTTAATGGTTTTTGTTAATGATCTCTTTGAAAACATGGACCGAACATTACAAGTTGACGCAGTGTACACTGACTTTCGAAAGGCCTTTGACAAAGTAGATCACGAGCTGTTGCTGAATAAAATCGCGTTTAATGGTATCCGAGGAAATCTCCTGAGATGGTTTGCTTCGTATATCACAAATAGAAGTCAAGTTGTAGTTATCAAAGGCTTTCGATCTAATACCGAGCAGATTACATCAGGGGTTCCACAGGGATCAATACTGGGCCCACTTCTATTCGTACTATTTCTTAATGATATTGATAATTGCTTCCAGAACTCCAACTATCTACTTTATGCTGACGACCTTAAAGTCTACAAAACCATCAATAATTTTGAAGATTGTACTAAGTTCCAAAAAGATCTTGATCGTCTATCCCACTATTGTGCCCTGAATAAGCTACAACTTAACCTTAGTAAGTGTAATTTCATTACTTTTACAAAAAAAACAAAAACAATAGATAGCACATACCATCTTTGTAACTCCACGCTAGTTAAAGTGTCCTCCATTCGGGATCTGGGCGTGGTTTTAGATAGAAAACTTCACCTTGATCTACACATAGATCAAATTATTAACAAAGCATATCAACTATATGGTTTCGTAATGCGTGCTAGCAAAGACTTTACTCGGTATACTACGTACCTTAACTTGTATAAAACCCTTGTTCGTCCACAATTAGAATATGCGTCCACTGTCTGGAACCCTTTCTATGCTAAGTATACTGATGCCATTGAACAAGTTCAATCAAAATTCCTAAAATCAACGCATTATAGATGCTTCAAGGCTTATCTTTCTTATGATAATTTACTAAACAAATTTAAAATGATGACGTTACGTTCCAGACGCTCTGTAACGGACGTCATTACTTTACACGGGATTTGTAATAACAGGTTCGATTGCATTCTCTTGACAAATAAAATATGCTACTTGGTTCCAAGATCAGTACATAGACGAACAGTACGTACACGTAAATTATTCGCCCTAAACAGTTGCAAATCACATGCTGGCGAGCGTGCCCCTATCCGCAGACTTGTAGATACATACAACTCCAATTTCACGGATTTAGATATTTTTCTTTCTTCACATGCGAGCTTCAGGAGACAGGCGACCAAGGTTTTCATGCCTCCTAAAATTGCAGACTGATTCATTGCGTCTCTTCTGTTCTGTTCTTCAACACCTCCTCATAGATTCTACGAAGACCTACTGAGGTATGTAGGTAATGTTTTGGCTTTTTTCAACTATCTGTATTAGTTATTCTTCTTATAATTCTCTCTCACTTAAATCTGTCTTGCCATCACGTTACCTCTTAGCTGCGTCACAGTCTGATGGCTACGGGTCCGTGCTCGCCAACTGGCTTCCAGTTTTTTTCTTTTTCTTACCCTGTTCGTATGTGGCGGATGATACTTATTTTACAAACAGTTTATGCAGTGCTTATTATACCTACGTTTTTTTTTTTTTTCTCTTTTTCTTTTCAAGCGCTATAGAGTAAGCATTCTTGTCTAAATTATCTATCTATCTTTCATATCCGACCCTACTTGCAGGCCGGAGTCGGTTGGCGAGTACTGACCCTGTTTCATCATTTCTGCGACGTTTTCTTAAGTTATATGTATCTGATGTAGGTGCCTACATAACCTTTTTTTAAGATACTGAACTCCATATCACTTTAAACCGAAATGAGTGTCTAGTTTTAATCGTTATTTCAAGAGATTTTTTTTATCTTTGGTTTTCTTGTATTTCGTGTTTGTTGGCTGTATATTAATCCTCTTCTTATTTTTCTTTATTTTTATTTTTTTATATAAAATAATTTATTATTAAATTTAGAATTCTAAGTAAATTAAGTTCTTTTGTACACTAAGGCGACTCCATCTTTCCTCATTTAATTATAATGTTATCGTACTTACACTCTTGCCATACCTCCTCCGACTCACTGTTGTTTTTAAGATAGGCAGCAATACAATGTTATACTTAAATACCTACTTATAAAAGTTACTACCTACCTACTCACACGTAGGAATTTAATTTTGCATACCTAGTGTATTTTGTATCACCAATTATTTAAATATAATAATGTAATCTTCTTTATACTGCATCCAATTTTCTAGTATTTAATCTGTGGATGATGTCACGGGTCATATGTTTAATAATACATAATATAACCTACCTTTTAGTATGCAATGTATGACCGTTTATCTTCCCCAATAAATAAAATAAAAATAAAAAATAAAATAAAAATAAATGCTGCCCAACCCAGCTGAATCCTCCTCTAGGTGGTGTGGAAAGAGGGAATAAAGAGAAAATCATAGGATAGGTACAAGATATGGAAATTAACTAAAGGTCAATTATTATTTTTCGCTATTCATGTTGATTAAATGTTGTTGAAATAATAGTGTTGATGCTTGCCGCGACGCGACGAACCCGCTCATGTTTCGCTGCAAATTCACTCGCAACGCAAATCGCTATGTTGCAGTGTGATAGTGGGCTGCGTATAGGGTTTGGACGAGACTTCATGGATTAATCATATATTTTTCATCGTGAATGAAAAGGGCCCATCACTATACTACATAATTATGTCAATGGTAAGATAAGGTACTTCCTAAGTCACTAATCCTTGGATTGAAGGTTCTAAAGACAATATTTTATGAGTCAAAATATCTTTACTCAGTATGAACCATTAGGTACACTTTGAATCTTTTTTTTTTAACTACACCAATTCGTAACGCAACCAAACAAAAAAGAATTGGCAAGAAACTCTGCTTGTCTTATATTTTTAACTTCTTATTTACATTGTTATTGACTTAATTACTTAAATTACTTTATAATTATTATTATAATAATTTAAAAGCCCCCTCTTGTCGTTGTAATGATGAGATTATCTTCATTTAGCTCTTTCCATTGCGGTCTCTTTCACATCCTTATACGAGATGACGGTGACTGTCGCTTTTATCTGGCTCATATCTATTACATTACTCATAAAACTTATCTAATTTGTACCGACTGCCACGATAAAAAATGTCTGCCAAAAATTCCGGATCCGCAAAACATATAATGCTATAAGTATGTACGGTACTTCAAAATTCTAATAACAACGGCTCATTTTGCAGTCGTTCTGCGGGGCAGTTAGCACGTTATCTCTCGCATCCACCTGAGTACTTACTGCAATCACCGATCTGGCTGCCAAGTGGTTATTATGCTGAACCTCCCCAAATTAGGTCTACTAGTAAGATTTTAGATATTATTTAAAAAGTCTGTATGAAAATTTATTGATAAGATTTTAGATACGTCAGTGAAAAAATCTGTAAGCGGGTATCAAAATTTGTGGAAGACAATAAATACAAATGTAACTTTTACGATGTACTATTTTTTCAATTGTCAAAAATTATCCAGTAAAATTGGAATAATTTCTAAAAATTCTTTAATGCTTAAGATTATTTTGGCTTGTTTTATTGTACTTTTTCTAATTTTCGTCAGTACGTATCACTATGGACTGTAAAGGAGATTGTTAAATTTTGTATGGAAAATTTAACTTCAGATTACGAATCAATTTTAAGTGGTACAGAGTTCATCGCTTCATTAGTATAATATAACTATGTTTTCTAATAAAAGTACTTGTTTTGATTACAAAAAATATATAGCAATATCTCAAAAATGTACTTGTCGAAAATGTCCTTGCTCAAAAAACACATTATTGCTAGCTGGCTAACTTTCCCCGTAAACGAGTTGTTGTCATCTCGAGTGAGATGTGGAGGACATTTATTGACCCGCTCACCCTACTTCCCTCTTATTTATTAGTTCGAGTTTGGGACATGAAAATGAATGATGTGACATATACGACGCCTCATCTAAAACTTGTGTGAGAATCACTGTTCTATCCTACGAATAAAATAGCACCTATTTTCAGAAAATAGTTATTAAAAGTTATTTTATCTTAGGAAAGCTTGAATAAAATATCAGCCAAGATATTAACCGAATTGAGAACGTCCTCCTTTTTTGAAGTACGTTAAAAATAACTCTTGTAGAGGTTGAGAAATCGGTAGTAATAACCCAATATTTCTGAAATTAATTAAATTCAGTGTTATTATGATCAAATTGCTACACAACTCTGAAACTTTAAGACTGTACATATAAACATAAAATATTGAATATTAGACTATTGTGTTACTACTAATAAAGATTTCGCTTATTTACCTATATAATTTTATCTTTATATCTATGCAAATCCTACTAACATTATAAATGCGAAAGTTTCTGAGTATGGACGTATGGATGGATGAATGGATGAATGATTGTTACTCTTTCACGCAAAAACTACTGAACGGATTTGGATGAAACTTTGAATATACATAGTTTGTAACCTGGATTGACACATAGTACCACGCGAGCGAAGCCGTGGGCGGAAGCTAGTATTTAATATAGGCCTCCCCAAAATAAGCCGCTGATGTGGTCAGCCCACTGCCACTTCAGCTTTATGTTTCTCTGAGTTATGTCACCAACTTTAGTTCTCTGATGGGTTGTGCGAATTTTATCCTTTAAATTCCTCCTCCGATACTCCGAGCCCATTTGGGGAGGCCTGTGTCGAGCAGTGGACTGCTATATAGGCGCCGATGAAGATGATGATGATGAAATATTTATAAAGACTAATCGTGTTGCAATACTACTATGGAGACTTGTTTCTCTGTCCAAGTCAAGAATATTCCTCTTATAAAGCACATCCATTTACAAGATTTTTTTTCCCTCCGGGCCCGTCCGTCATTATTTAATTAGTCTGAAGAGTGAAGCGTGTCCGTGGATCCATCCTCATTTGTCTCCACAGCTCCGCTGAAATCTAGCTTCACTTCAATCATTGAAGGCTTTAGGTCTAACTAACGGTACGATTTTTTGTCGCGTCGCTGCGCAAAAATAGAAAAAACGTTAATTAGGTACTTATTTAACTTAAAATAATATGGTTTACAGTCTACAATCACAGGCTCCATGCTTAAATCATATCTATTTCATCATCATCATTAACATTAACAAGATGCTCTGCCTGAAGATACGCCAGTGAACCTGATCATTGACTCTTCGTATACACTGTATGCCATCTATTACGCAGATCCTCACTCCTTTTAGCCGGGGAGGCACCTCAATTAAATTATGATTATATTCAAGTATGTATTTAACATGGTAGTAATTTTGTAGTGTGTATTATTTATCAAATGTAGTAACTAAATAATTATGTACTGCCTTACTTCCTGTCACCCGACCAGACGTGCGTCTGTAGGTACACTTTTTAATTTTCATTCGACAACCCTTAGTAAATATGTGTTTCATATACGACATGCATTTATTGTTAACCCAAACCAATCGACTACTTTAAAATATAGGAAAGATTCCAAATCAGGCAAGACGCAGAAGTTTGTCGGGCCGCGCCCGCATTCATCTGCGGTTTTAAACCGCTCTGTAAGCTTCCTTCCTTCGGCGACGTCACCGCGTAATTGTGTTACACTTCACAATCTCGCCAGTAATGGTGCTCTGGATAAATAAATGCTAAGTTTGGCCAAGAAATTTAGCCATCAGTCATATTACATGGCGTCCATGATAGTTGGCGGTTGAGGGAAACGGTCGTGGCGTGACTTTACTTCGTTATTCTTAACAGATCATCTTCGTTAAGCAACACTCCCTTCACCCAGGAATTTAGATGGGCGACTAACAACAAGAACACCAGCCTATTTAGTTCACTGCTTAACATAGGCCTCCTCCATAACAAGGGGGTATTATGTCCATAATCTCCACGCTGGGCATGCGGATTGGGGATCGCAGGGCACAACTTCTCGTATCGCCGGCGCTGCTGCACATCCGGTGGCCAGGGAGTTTAGCTATACCGATGTTAGGCTGCACTATGCTACACTGCTGAGTTAGTATCGCATATTTAATTTACAATGCCTCGGCGGATTCACATGATGCTTTAGGCATCTTTTGTTATTTGTCTAAGCCTTTGACTGCGTACACCATGAAACATTAATCAGGACACTAGATCACGATGGTGTCAGGGTATGGTTTTAGCCATTCTCACTTCTTACCTATCTGACACAATGTAAAGTAGACGTAAATGGAAAGTGTATTCCAGGATCTGTAGGGTTTACCGCAAGGGTCAATACTTGGACCCTTTTTATTTTTAATTTACATTAATGACCTTCCTCAACTTGTGAGAGACAACCACTTCTTACCTTTCAAACGTGATCTACGATGCAATACTTTGTGATAGGTAATGGTTACCACTTAACATCAGGTGGACCATGTGCTTGTTTCATCTTCAAACACCATAAAAAAAAACTATCTGACAGAATAGAGAAAGTAGACGTAAATGGAAAGTGTATTCTAGGATCTGTAGTAAAGATGGGTGTACCGCAAGGGACAATACTTGGCCCAATTTTATTTTTAATTTATATTAACGACCTACCTCAACTTTTGAGAGACAACCACGAAATTGTATTGTTTGCGGATGACATGTCTCTTTTATTTAAATCAAAGCGAAGGCAGACCAATTTTGACGACGTGAACAATATAGCAAAATTAGCTATTGTTAACTGGTTCGATGTAAATAATTTATTACTGAACAAGACTGAAACAAAATTTATAAGATTTATATTACTAAATGTTAAACAAGTTAAGCCTTACATTAAAATAAAGGATGAAGATTTAAATCTGGTGGATACTATTGTATTTTTAGGCATAACTTTAGATAATAAGCTTCAATTGGGCGCTAACATAGATGGATTGTCGAACAGACTCCGTTTTGCAGCATACGCAGTCAAAAGAATCCGTCAACTTACTGACGTAGAAATGGCTAGGCTGGTTTATTTCAACTACTTCCACAGCATTATGTGGTACGTCATTTAATTGTGGGGGAACACCATATTTGTGCTGTAGAAGAGGGCTGTTCATGTAATTTATAATATGGGCCCCATAGAATCACTTAGAACTAAGTTTAAAGAAATAAATGTTATGACAGTGCCGTGCCAATATAATAAATAATAATATGAAAACTTATTGTATGTACGAAAATATTAATTTCTTCAAAAAAAAATAGCTACAATCATAATGTTAACACTAGGAATAAAGATAAACTTGCTGTTCCTACTGTAAGGCCCCGTTTGCCTTGGATGATGTAACCTTACCAGCCTGCTCTGATTTTAAGTACCTAGGTTTGCTCTTCCAAAATGATGTCAATATTGACCGGGATGTGAATAATAGAATGAATGCAGGATGGATGAAATGGCGACAGGTCTTAGCAACAAATTGCGACTCGAATGCCCCTTAAACTTAAGGGGAAAATCTACAAGACAGTCATCAGACCTGTGGCATTGTATGGATCGGAGTGTTGGGCAATGAAAAAGATAAGGCAGATAAGGTGAGGAGTGGTAGGCTGGCATGGTATGGGCATGCCCATACCATGCCAGACGAGGGATGAAAGGCATGTGACTAAAATAATGATGAATATAAAGGTGCATGGATGCACTAATAGAGGGAGACCGAAGAAGAGATGGCTGCAGTGTGTGAAAGAGGATATGAAAATGAAAGGAGTGGATACAGATTTGACGGTTGATAGAAGTGTGTGGAAGAAAAAAACATGTTGTGCCAACCCCACCTAGCATAGGACAAGGGCAGGAAAATATGATGAACCATTTAGATTATGATTAACCGAAAGATACATACTTAATTATGGCTACTTTCTCTGATGTACCTATTAAAATTCGAGACCAAGATATATAGTATCAAAACTATACTTACCTGCGTTGATTTTCTTACTGAAGAATAAAATAACATTTTACGTTTTATCAAAACATAAGCCAATGGGGTAGCTCCATCAAGTGCTTGTTTTGAATCCAAAGTTTTCCAAGTTCATTATGATAATTTGTGAAACAAAAACAACAGTTTGAGAATAACAACGCTATGTAAAAACAAATTTGGAGAATCTTGTTTTTAAATGCGATTTCAGAGCCGTTTTATTAAATAGAATGTGAAATATTCAGTAGGTACAGAAGAAAATTTTGGTATGTTTTGAGAGTTACACTTTATTGAGCTATGTTTTTTTTTTAAATTAATGTCATTTGTAAATATTTTTATTTCCGTCTTAGCTAGCGTGGTACGAGGACAAAAAGTATCCGGTGTCAAACTATTTATATTCTAAATTTAATCCAAATCTGTCAAGCCGTTTCAGATTTGAGTGAAAATAAATACAACTTAGTAAACAAAGTTTCGCATTTTTATTATAAGAATGTGCAAAATCACATCACATCATCGCCATATATCCAAAAACTGTATTCTGATAACATTCGTAGTTTCCGTTAACACTGATACTTTTTTGTGTGAAAATATGGGGGTCATGCAGGGTACAGTTTGAGTTTGAATTGGCTATTACTCTCAAATCTTTGAAGTACAAACTCTCAACTTCGAGGACAGGTTAGTACATTTAACGTACATTTATTTCCCGAAAACCGTATTCAGATACGTTTCGTGTTTTCCGTTAACACAGCGTGGTACCGCTGAGAAAGAAACTTCCTGGCGGTACCCAACGACATGTTAATTTTCAGTGAAATAGCAACGTATTTTTTTTTTGATTGGACGTACAGTAACGTACGTTTTTTTAAACTAGTGTCAAGTTTTAATTACATCGTGGTACCGCGACGAAGTGTAACACTGATTTTGCATAACGATACTAGTCTATGTTGTGTCATATTACTTTAAAGCAGACTTTGTTTTTTTTTAAATAGAGTTATAAACAAGGAAGGAACAAAAAACATACATGAATCATTCATGAGTGGAAAAGAGAAAGACTATGATAAGCTTTTTGGAAAATTTGACAAGCACTTTGTTAAACTATCTGTGGCTGCTGATTCGACTGCTGATTATCAACTAAACTTCACTAGTTCATCACAGATGCGCATGTGCGAACAATAAATTGTCAATGCAAAAGTTGTTAAATTTTTGAGATTCCTCAGGTATCTACTGGTAATATACTAAATCTATGTTGCAACGTATTATGTACATTCCATCCTACTATACAAATGTTTTTCGCAAATAAAATTATTCTTTATCTTTATCATCTCTACCAAACTTCTAAATTCGACGGAGCAAACCTCGAGGGTCCGAATTGCGAGACTGAAGTGGAAATAGGTGGGATATTAAACTTGATCCGACGGAATGACCATCGATGGACCAAAGCAGTAACTTGGTGGTTAATGGTGGCCAAGAGAAGGCCGCATCCTTGAGGCAGAACACCTTCCGGATGGGCAGAAGATATTATGATAATAATATTAATAATACTGGACACTATCACACAGCATCATGTAGCCTCAACCTAAGCAGAGTTTGTATTATGGGAACCACATGATTGATAATACATATATTTTTTTTTATACATATATATTAAACATAGAAAACACCCAGACCTCAGACAGATAAATATCTGCAAATGATTCAATTATTTGTCCCGTGGCGGAAATTGAACACGCAACCTTTTGCGTCCCAGGCGGACCTTCGCTCATAGAGGCCGACATATTGTGAAGGACTACATTCACCTTGTACCAGCTGGATTCTCTACTCCTACTAAGGAGCTAAGGAGTAGAGAATCCAGCTGGTACAAGACCGCTAGAAGTGGCTTTTTAGTTTACTTGTACTGGCTGCAACGTGCAAGTCGTGTACTCCTTGCTGTGGTTTTCCCTAAGAACTACAACATACCCTTTAAAAGGCGGGTAATTCATTACCTCAAGGGCCAGCAGTGCATCTTTATCGCTGCTGGTGATGCAGGTGTACATGGGGCGGCGGTGACAACATCCCATCAGGTGGTCCGTCTGTTCGTCTTCCAGCTATGGCACAAAAAAAACTGAGCCATTCTTGTCCTGAAGAACTTGCTCAACATGTCAGACTAATGCGCATTGCGACACCGAAACGAAGTTCAATCTAAAATTCAATGATGTAAAGCTCATTTTAAATTGAAAGCCGGCTTAGGCGTCTCCGGGAAGTATTATTCCTTGCCAGGATATTCACGTAAGAATAACGCAATATCCTAAGAGTGAAATCACCTCAGTAATTATGTATGTATTTATTTTTGAAATATTATAGCAAAAGGCTGCTGATAGAAGCTGGATGCATCGAGCTGAGAACAGGGCGCAATCGCGCGAATTGGGGGAGGCCTATGTCCAGTAATGATGTAGAAAATTATTCGGAATACGATCTATCTAATCCCTTTTAATGTCTCCAAAAAGTTTCAAATACAGTAGTCTGCGTTTCCCTCAAAAGATCCATCAGTTACGTACAATGAACAAACCAAAACACATTCAAAATATTTTTAATAGCTGCTTTCTTACAAAAAATAATCTTTAATTACTAAAACTCAAAAGTTATTGCACATTCAAAGATAAAAGAAATGGAAATGAATATTTTTACCGCGGAATATAACGGAATAATAGAATAGCACATCGCATCACTTGGCCCAAAACTAAGCGGAGCTTTTATAATATCTATCGATCTGTCTATATCTAACTATCAATAAAACATGACTTCAGCTACACGGAAAAAAAAATGAATTCTCTCATAAATAACCTAACTATTTATATAATTATGTATCATCTTCAATCGATTTGCGTGCAAAGATCTTTATGATTTGTTTTATGAATAATTCTTATAAAGCAAATAATTAATTTGGTTTCGGAGTTTCGATTTGGAATTCTTCCGCAAGTTAAACCAATGAAGCTTTAAACCAAAATAAACCTTGTTTTATCAGGGATACAAGTTGAAACTAGGTCAGTAGTTCTACCTTCATCCATCTCCGTGGCTCAGCATTTAATGAATAGTCGATAAGAATCTCGAACCCTGTGACTAACGATGTCTAGCGAACTTTTAAAGATTGAATAATTAGTTTCCAAGAAGTATTTTTAAAGCTAGATTCAAATCTAGTTGAAGCATTTTTTAGCAAAAATAAAATGCACCGTATTTTTACTGTAATACTGATGAGTTTCAATCGTAGTTTTCAATGGCAATGAAGGATGATTCCGTGTCTACGGAACATAGAAGTAGATTACATTTGCGATGATAATTAACGTTGTTAGAGAATATTTCTATCTGGCAAAACATTAAGTACAGATAACCGTTGGGGTAAACGAGTTTTTGAGTGGAGAGTGGAGACCGATGCTCGGCAAACGTAGAGTAGCCCTCTAGCTAAGTGGAGAGACGACCTCCGAAAGGCTGTTGGTAGAAGCTGGATGCGTCGAGCTAAGGGCAGGGCGCAATGGCGCTTATTAGAAGAGGCCTAAGTCCAGCAGTGGACTGTTAATAGGCAGTCCACTGCTGATTATGAAAAACTGAGCAAAACTGAGCAAAACTCTTTCTACATGAAATATATTTCTCTTTTCCGTAAGCTTAGGTAAGCCTTTTTAAATCACCAATTTTTGAAGATAGCACGAAACCGCTCACTTCTTTGCGGCGATGGGTGAAGTCTAGCTGAGACGCAAGAGGTGATCACTGCTGCAGAAGTATTTAAGAAGTAGGTACCTTTATTAATATTTAAGTTTTTGTGTAATAATGTCCGACATCATTATTTATATATTCATGAGTATACCAAGTTACATAACAAATTTGCATGTTTTACATGTTAAAACCAGTAAGTAGTTGATATACTCTGGATACTGGCTGGTTTACTAGCAAGTAGAAACTCTAAATGTAGCGACAGGTACTCAAATTACCTCCAGGTGTGTCAGTATTATTTGCGAAGTGCTCCAATCCAATATCTAATTTACGTCACATACCTGCTCCACACCGAAATTGTATCTCGGAGTTTGCCGGGAGTTTCGATCTAATCATCAAATTTAGTTTAGTTTAGTCTAGTCTAGTCTATCCTCGTATATATCAGATGAATTTACGGTTGCCAGTGAGCCGTTGGTTGTGGCCTAGAAGGTACCAATGGATTTTTCATTTAAAAATGTAAGTGCTGCATCGTCAACCGCATCCTCGCCACACAAGTTGGTCAAGAACTGGCCCATTACATATTTATCAAAAAGTGAACAAAACAGTGAAAGAAAACACCATGAAGAAACCCGCGGCTTATTCAGCTCTACAAGTATTGACCATGTCTTTCCTGTGGCTGAGGTCGACTAGGCTGAGAGGATCGTATAGCTGCTGAGCAAACCTACTCCATCTAACCATGTTTCGAGCGATAGAGCGTCCAGGTCAGTGAGTAAAAGTTACCACTTGGTGCTGTTTATATCATCCATTTTGTAGTTAGAAGGTTCTGTTCTTAGGATGCCATAAGTTTTCTATGAAGACAAAACAAAACCATTTTCAGATTTAAGAAAAAGAAATCAGCCTAGAAAATTACATTTGTCAAAAAAAACAGCCTAGTCTCAATTAAAGTGACTTTCAAAGTGACCTTTAAACGTAAGCTTTTGCAACAATAAAAAAAAGTTTTCTTTACAATTTCTATGTAGCGCCATCCACCACAACATTGATTCTATGCATGCCATTCGAACACTTGCAGAGAAATACTAGTTCTTATTTCAAGCTCTTTGGCCCTTTGTGGTCTTGGTTGAATTATAATAATTACTAACGGCTATCACTTTAAGTCGAATAGCATGCATCAACTTAATATGTGTTATGGCAAACTGCGGATTTTTTTGATAAATAAAAAATAGTTTAAAAAAACACGTAAATATATTTTTCTATACATAACTACTGTATGCTGGTCCTTGTATTTGCCAGTTTATCCTCTACTTCATAAAATATCTTCAGGTTGGTTCAAGTTGGACGCTAAACACCTTTCAGAATAGAGAGGGTATTGTTCGTCTTATTTCAACACTTTATGAGATGGTACCGGTGTGAAAACTAGAAAGATTGCTTTTCCTTGGAATAGACAAAGCAGCAAATGCTGCACCTCTGTTTAAGTTGAATTTTGAGAAATCCTTTTATATTATTACACTATGTAGAGGGTTCATAATAAACCCGTCTAGGATTAAAACAAGGAGTATTAGACCAGCTGGTTCAGTTCGTAGGCGCTTACTCATAATACCGTTATGATACATACTAGCTTGCGCCAACAGCTACGCTCTCGTAGTACCGGGATCCTTCTTACTCTGATGTCGGAGTTTTAAGACACCCAAAGGCCTCCCAACATGGCTTGACAACTGAATAAGCCAACATTTTTACGTGCCTTCCGAAGCACAAGGCGCTCAGATTCTAGTGCCAATAAACGGTCACCCATTCCAGTAGTGACTGGGTGGCGTGTTGCTTAACCAGGATGATTTGCTGAGACTACGGAAGTAGGCCACGTCACCAGCTCTTCATACAGGAGCCACAAACTATGTATATTTAAAGTTTCTACCATATCCATTTAGTTATTTAAGGAGTACTTTTTTACTTTTTATTCCGATACCATGCGAGCGAAGTCACGGGTGGAAAAGAAAAAATAAAGATAAAATAAAATAATGTAATATAGAAAACACCTATTAAACATGCCAAAGAATGCCTATACTTGTTATTACGCATTCTCGATCAAACAAATGATTTCATGAAAACTGGTACGAAGATGCATAAAATATGGAAAAGTTTTTTATCTGAGTTAATTTACGAACAGAACCGCAGGTGGATGCCAGTAAAATAGAGCTTGTTTTGATTTGCGACTAGGTATTTCACTAAAGCTGGCATGACTTAGCAGTGAAGTGTTCCTAGAAATTCTAAATCTAATTAGGAGCACCTACAAGTGCCAGGTTCCGAAGCCACGTTGCAGTTAGTCAACAATTCCACTCTAATGACTTAAGTTCCTGCTTTAGACTGTCCCTGTTCTGGAGCGTTGTCGTTTGGAAGGTTTTGGAAACTGTAGAAATCCATTATTCTGTGGTTGTGGTTAGAAATTGGGATGATATTCGTTGCACTGTATGGATATAATAGGTTGAGGTAAAGATGTAAAACATGTACTTACAGGTCACCTAATACACGGAATTGAAAAGTACAAAAGTAAAACGCGAGGTTACGTTTGATCGCCATCTCACTGCGGTCGACGATGTAGCTATGACCCGTTAAACAATAAGTATAATAACACTGAATTGAGTTGTAGTCCGCGCCTTTTTCCGATTATTAACGTTCTTATGACTTTTATAGGATTATAAACACAATTTGTTTTATTTCAAATTCAAATGGCAGAGATGATGTCAAATTTTTGAGAAGCGTTTTCTTCGGGCGTAAGTGTTTAATTTTAACTATTTTTATATTGTAGAACTTTACGTTACATTTACGTTACCAGCTACATAGAGGGGGATATAAAATTATTTTGACTAGATAACCATAATATATAACATAATAATACCATTTACACATTTACATTGATCTGGTTTTCTATGTCAAAAGGATTCAAACGTAACCCTATTGTTTTCTTGGTGGTTATGTGTAATGGAAAGTCGGGCAATGAACTGTCCCCATTGCCCTTTATTTAATTATTAATTTATTCTATTTCTATGAAACGGGGCATTTAAAGTTGGTCATGTTACGATCTATTTTAACATTTGCCATAACAGTAAGGGTTATTTGAAAGTAGCGTTAAATGATTTCAATTTTTAATTACAATGCTAGTTTCCACTTTCACTTTGTTTTTTTCGTCTTTTAAATGGACAGTGCCAGGCTATTTATAAGCATTAGTCGGAATCGACATAAATCGACACAAAAATGGTATCACCAGCCTTTATTAGTCTAGTCTAGTACAATTAGGTCTAGGTCAACAGGTCATATGACTCCCCCAATACGAAGGGGGATATGCCCATGAATCACCACGCTATAGTCATGCGTATTGGCGATCACAGTGCACAACCTCTGGCACCGCAGACGCTACTCTTCAACGACCGGCAAGAGATATATCTTTGCTGATATTAGGTTGCGCTATGTCCTTAGCCCATATAGACAGAGAGCCCCGTTTGTTAGCGGAGTGCACCGAGGGCGAGTGAGATTGCATTAATACGTAACAAAAATATTTGTCGAAATTACACTTCTTGATTTACTACTTATTTGGTGTAGGTTATGAGTTATGTTTAATCCATTTGATGTTGTAGATACGTACTTTCATGGATGATCAATCACTCAATTCAGTACCGTCAATCTGTGTTAGCTGAAAGACGTATGTTTTCTACCCTTCGACATAAACTCCATCTACTTTAAAACTTATCCCAACTATGTAAAGTTCAAAATTCACTGAAGTACAAGAACAGGAATAGCTTAAGTTGCGTTAAAGACGTGGTATTTTCGTATTCGTCTTAGCTGAATCAAGCCTTATTGTAAGTCTGTAAAGATGGGATTTGAACGGGGTGCTCTGGATTAGATGACTGGTTGGTAAAAGGTGTTGACTGTCTGTTCCCTTTGATGCAGATTTCCGATTTGAATTGTTAAGCTTTGGAGCGGTGTTTTCGTTTTGCAGGTTGGATTTTTGGAATGGCTTCCTGAATTGAGCTTGGATTGAAATGCACCTGTTTGAGTGGAACCGAGGAGTTTCTGGGGAATGAAAATAGGAATGACTGGTTTCATCAAAGAGACATTCATGATCATTATCAATAACCTGAAGTACATTCTGATTACAGATCTTCCCAAAAGATTAACGCTACCAATAATCTTGAAATTATTTGATCCATGTGGTAAAAGAACTTGTTCAACGTCTATCGACTATTAGAAGAAATACATTTGTTTCTAATCAGTACAACACAAAATGAAAAACACGAAAACTTCTTAACTATTCTATTGCCTAGGGTAAAAAATTACGCGGTCTCAACTTTAAGCTTTCGCATCAAGCACGTAAGAAGTTCTATATACCCACGTGCTGATGCAGCGCTGGTTTTCAGACAGGGCCTTCTCTGAAATCGAGATCACTGTTACATAATGGAAAACTTAGGTACCTAGATCAACCTTAATACCAACACTTAACATTATTTATAGTTAGGAAAGAGAAGGCTAATGTTAAATAATATTAGGAGTACTTTTCTAATCAAGAATATATTTATTTTTTTGGGAATCTCATAAAAAACTAATATCAAAGGTCTAAATTGAGTTAAATTTTAAATCAAATAGGAATAAATGTTGTATGTCTGTGTGCTAATCAACTAATGAATTCTATAACGCGTCACATCATCGCAATCAGCGATGGTACAGCGCTCCTGATCCTGAGAGCATGGCCATGTTTCAAATTCACTGAATACGGCCACTGTACACTTACATGCAGTATCATATCTGCTTAGAGGTAAAGACGTTCGTGAGGTCATCTCTGGTCTCAGCAGGAAACCAGCGTTGCTGCTGTAGTATTTTGCTCAGCTGAGGCACCTTTTACCTTCATTATTATTTATTACTCGTTTCTTTTATTTATTAGCTGCGCTGCATTGCAACATGCAGTAGTGTTTTGCTAAGCTGCGGTGCATTATTATGTACTTATTTGTTTCATTATTGATGAGTAGGTATTTGGTTTGATAATACTCTGTCATTTTGAAACTGTTTAAAAGAAACATTCTATGGTACCTATACAATAATTATTAAATTAATTAAACAAACTGGTTTCCTGCTATGGACACGTAACATCTTTTTTCCAAAATTATTATTTTCTTTGTAGATTTCATACACTATTGTACATATGGCTATTTTGACGCAAACTGCGGTCACTTTCTACCACAAATGGCAAACCGTTCCTAATTCTCTATACATCAAAAAAGTAAAAACAATGATGTTGAAACTAAATCTGGCAAGATTAACACCAAAAATGCCTGGAGTTACTTTACTACTTACATTATACTATGATACAGGGTCGGATTTGTAATTCAGTGCAATTAAACCTCGTAGAATTCTTATGAGCTCCAGGATAATTTAATTTCCCCCGAGTGTAACGCCGCCCGTGTCATCATTACCGCAATCTTGGCGTCACGTTGAAGGGGTAATCTCATTGGCTGGTAGGTACGCCCAAAAATCTGGCTTAAATACCCTGATAAAGCCTAAAAAGTAACCAGGCTTATTTAGACAGATATACAGTTAAAAGGTTTTTTTGCAACTACAATCAAATAGATTCAGTATGTTGGTACAATTTTTAAGAAATTTGACACAAATAATATAAATGCGAAAGTTCTATGTACACACAAACTATGTTGAGTATGTTTGTTCCCACTCAACTCCGTGATGGCTTAATAGATTTGGATGAAATTTGGGATTACATCATTTGTAACCTGGATAAACACATACCATACCACGGGTACCACGCTAGCGAAGCCGTGGGCAGAAGGTAGTACATTATATACATAAAAGGTAAACAATGGGATAGGTTATACAAAACAATAAAACAATGTGAGTAGATGTTCCATCACAGTGTGTGTGTGTGTGTGTGTGTGTGTGTGTGTGTGTGTGTGTGTGTGTGTGTGTGTGTTGTGTGTGTGTGTGTGTGTTGTGTGTGTGTGTGTGTGTGTGTGTGTGTGTGTGTGTGTGTGTGTGTGTGTGTGTGTGTGTGTGTGTGTGTTGCAGTAAGTAAAAAAGCCATAGCTCAGCGCATAAATTAAGAAGTAATCATTGATTTTCAGTTACTACCATATGTGGTCACAAGCAAAACCTCTGCTCGACTAATAAGCACAAAACTGTTTCTTTATCTGAGTGAACGTTTTTGATTATGGATGGATGATGGTAAAATGGTTTATCCCATTACTGAAAAAATTAATAGGAGAAAGATCATATCGTTTATCTTAGAGTTATCTCTATAGGAGTTATTGGTAACCACACCACACACCACACCAGCCTATATCAGTCCACTGCTGGACATAGGCCTCCCCTAATAAAGGGGGATATGCCCATAATCCCCACGCTGGGCATGCGGGTTGGGGATCGCAGAGCACAGCTTCTCGCACCACAGACGCTGCTGCCCGTCGGTGGCCAGGTGATTTAGCTGTGCCGATGTAGGCTATGCTATGCCGCAATCAGCCGGCCGCCAGAGCCCCGTTCGTTGTTTAGCAGGGTGCACCACGTGCAGGTGAGGTTGGCTTGGGTTCCGAAGATAGGGGTTGGAACCCCGTACACCCCGTTATTGGTAAACTCTGTTTTAATTGCTATGCTTTCACAATAACTTATTGCCACAAGGTTCTTTTAAGATAATACAAGGCAAAATCTTCATTATCATCATTTAGTCTAACAGCTACTGCTGGTTATAGGCCTTTTCTTTACAAGGTCACTCTTTTCGGTCCCTTGCAAGCCTCATCCATAGGTTCCCAGCTAACGGCATAGCGCCGGCTCCCAGAATGTTCGAAATATCCCGCGTCTGGCAGACGGCTGGTTCCCGGCATGGCGCCCGGTCGCTAAACCGGCCCTCTGGTTTCTTGGCCATCCAGCATCTCTGCGCCACCACTCTAAGATTTTCTGAGGCAGAATATTTGGTACCAACTCCGTTAACATTCTCTGACGAGTTCAACAACAAAATTCATACATGTGCACCAAAACAGATACACATCTCTATTGCTTTGTTCAGTAGTCAATACAGCTTCACATATGTATGATAATAAACTTTCATTATATTAAGTCCGTTAAAGTGAGGGAAAATACAATGTTTTTATTAAATACAAATGTTTTAACACCGCGAGAACTACTCTTATAGTGACTGGTAAAAATAAAGGCAAAGCATTCAGTTCGTTTCAGTTTATTTCAATTATTAACACAGCAGAACTTTTGTTCTAGAAACTACCAATAACTTGGAAACATCGAAATAAGTCTCCATAGAGTCACAGTCTTCAAGAGAGAACTGTTAAAAATTGCCCGAGCGCTTGACATACATAAACATGTATGCTTTACTTATAAAACGACCTCTGTGGCGCAGTGGGCGAAGGTCCGCCTGTGACGCAGAAGGTTGCGGTTTCGATTCCCGCTGCGGGACAAATGTTTGTATGTTCTGCAGATATTTGTCTCGGGTCTGGGTGTTTTCTATGTAAGTATGATATGTATGTATTTACAAAAAAAATATATGTATCTATGTAGTATATCAATCATGTGGTTCCCATAATACAAGCTCTGCTTAGTTTGGGGCTACATGATGCTGTGTGATAACGTCCAGGATTATTTATTATTATTATTAAAAACCTGTCAAAAGATAAACGGTGCATAGACTATGCCGTTTCTTACTGTTGGTGACAAACGGTTACTTTATTCTTTGGATAACATTGAGTATCGTTTATATGTATGACAACCGTGAACCGTGAAAGTGTCAACTGTGTTAATTAAATAAATAAATAAACAAATGACAGCAATTAAATAATTCGCAATGCCAAATTTGCACTAAGACGTTATTTCGCTTGCAATGTCAGTGCAATAGGCAGCGTGCGTCGAGTTTTCCTGCGGACATTTTATCCCACATTTGTGTATCTAGATTAGACTTTCTCGATGCTTGGAAAGCACCGCTTGGTGTGTTTGCAGGGGCTTGCATCCAAGAAAAACAACTGACAATCAGACTAAATGAATCTCTACCGGAAGTTTTCAAAGCGAGTCACAGAATATAGAAACAGTTGCCAGTTGTGTTGTCAGACCTTTGCCACCACTACGATTGCCTCCGTTTTCACTAGTGATAATATTTGGCCACACATCTTTGCCTCCGTTCACAACAGACATAATAAACGTGACAGGTATCTTTTTTATATTAAAACACCAACTTAGCACCAGAAATTGGCCACCACTATCTTTACCTCCGTATTCACTAGTGATATTAATGTACTTGGCCACCACTATCTTTGCCTCCGTTCGCACTTGAGAAAATACTTGGCTGCTACTATATTTGCCGTTTGTATTGAGTAAAATAAGATAAAATCTCGATGTCGGTTCGTAGTATTTGTACCTTTTTATACTACAAAGTTAGTGAACAGACATACGGTACAACTGATGGTAAGTGGTAACCATAGCCTATGAACGCCTGTGACATAAAGAGGTATCAAAAGCGTGTTGTTGTTTCAAGTAGGTAGGTATATAAATTTTGTTTATACTTTTTGACCCAGGCAGTTACTCCCCTGGTTAATCTTATGACTGTTTTTAAGTTCATTGTTTTACCTGAAATTCTCTTTGTGTACCTTAAGATCAGAATTAACTACCCTATTTTTTTGTTTGTAAAATATTTCCAACACAATAATTTATTGTTTGTGAATAAATGAAATGAGTACCTATCATAAAAAAAATGATTAAATTGGTCACCAATTTACCGTTTGTCACTTTCTAAATCTATTACTTCGGAAAAATATTTATTAAGAATCTGCTGTTACAGTTCCACTTTAATGACTGCCTATGTAATCAAATGAACATAAAAACAAACATGTTAACTAATAAGTATCTTTATGAAGCGACATTGAACTTTGGGATAAAGTAATAGAGCATATTTTCAATTGAAAGCTGCTAGAAGAGATGCAAGCGCTTGCTACGGCCACTTCCGCAAATAATAACTTTGCTCCAAGTTAATATTTTCTTAGCGGCCGCTTGAAGCTGGTATTAATTGCGACCAAGTTTACTGAACAGTTACTAAGGATATTTTTGTTCATTTCATTTTAGGTTATTATATCAATAAGAAATAGAATAAAAACACATACCTAGAAGTAGGTTGACAGAAGTATAAAGCTAGAAAATAAACTTGAAATTTACAAAAATAGAGATGACACGATTTTATTTTTATTTGAATAGTGTAGTGTTTTTTGAGACGAATTATTATACGTTTACTTTTATGTATGTGAAAATCATAACAATTTATATTTGCCTACTTTGATAATTTTATGAAAAATATAATAATTCAACAAGAACACCATCAAGATATCAATAAATGAATTTTGAACTTTATACAGCTTCCGTCCGCGGCTTCACTAACCAGATTTTCCGAATACCGAATTTTCTGTCATCTATCTGTTCAGGTTGACGATAGAAAGACCGTGGGCGGCACCTGGTTCAGAATAGCGCAGGCTCGAGGCAAGTGGCATAATCAAAGGAAGGCCTATGCCCAGCAGTGGGTCGATAAAGGTTGAAAGATGATGATGATGATGATCTATTCAACCGGTAACGCCTACTGCTAAATAAAGAGCCTCTTCTCTATCACGCTACTTCTGTAGTGGATCTGGCTGACGCAAGATTGACTCTCCTACTGCCTTTGCAATATCCTCCGATCATCGGGCAGGTGGTCTGCCTCAAGGCCACCGCACATCTCTTAGCCAATGTTTTCTACGAAATTTTACTGGACAATGTTTTTTGGAAATAAATTCAGCCTAATCCATTCAGTAGTGTTAGCGTATAGAAGGAACAAACAAAAATGTTCAACTTCCAAACTTTCATATTTATTATCGTAGAATTACCGAAACACAGTGTATTTTTCTGAAAGTGGGAACAAGTACAACCTTTTATGTATACGAAAGGAAACCGAGGGGCATTGAAACCTCTGTTAATATAGCCTTTTGGCCCTTCTAATGAAACAAGTAGCCTGTTAAGACTAACAAACCAATGCCAGGTGGTTCAGAATTAAATCAACTAGAGATTAATGGAAGGGATAAATTAATCTAAATAGGGCCCCGAGGGTGCCCCGATCTATGATATCTGTACTTTGTAAAGGATTGATTGGTTTTGAATGAAATTTGATTACAAATCCAACGTGAGAATTGGGATTCAATTTTGGAGCTATCTACTTTAGTATTCTACCGTAGTATATAGTTACTACTTGGATTGGTGGCCGTTTAGTGGTATTTAAATCTGAACGCTTCAGATGTTTGTCCCAGTTTTTCGGATTTTTTAGTGGCCAACCAACTCTGGTTGGCCACTAAAGAAGTTGAAAGTTGAGAAAAGAAGGTTAGTTCAAGAAGTAAAAAAATAATAAAATGTTTGTATATAAAACCCATGTCCGTGTCTAGGCTACTTTTTGTCCAGGTAGGTACCCCGCAATCGAAACCGCGGGCAGACGCAAGTGCTGCATATTTTGATACTCGCAAGGGAATCAATATTAGGTTTTCATAGCAAATTCTCTGTAAGAAAATATCACAATATCTTCAAGCAACACACTTCCCTCATTTTCCTCATATCGTGTTACCTGTTCTTAGCTCGACATCGGCTTGACGTCTCTGTTTTGTGACTAGCTACCGCCCTTGGCTTCACACGTAACTGGAGGAAACTGAAACGAATCCTTTCTAGAAAATATGAATTAAACAACAAGTCGACCTCCACAATCACGTCTAGACCCTTGACCTAACTGTGTCATAGTCATGAGGAACTATGAGTACACCATGGTACCAAAACCAAGAACAAACATCTGAAAACTCACAAACATTTGTCGAACTCAACCTTTTACGTCTCAGGCTGGTTGTCTATTACTGCTATTACATCATCCAGATCATCAGAAGTAAGTAGAACTCTTAAAATACACCATAGAAAAAGGAGTTTTTTATGATGGGCTTATCCGATGAAATACTACCACCATGCTTATTTCTGCCGTGAATCAGCATTGCTGTTTTGGCTTGAAGGATGTAGGTGGGTGCCAATGAAATTACAGGCATATGAGGTTTATCAATCATCAGTAAGCAGCGTCCATCAACTTGATACATGAAGGTGATTTATGTATCAAGTTGATGGACGCTGCATCGTAGAGCACGTTACAAACTTGCGTGGCTTCATCATCATCATCATTTCAACTTTTAACGACCCACTGCTGGGCATAGACCTTCCTTTGATTATGCCACTTGCCTCGATCCTACGCTATTCTGAACCAGGTGACGCCCACGGTCTTTCTAATATCGTCAACCCATCTCGCTGGAGGACGGCCCCTATTCCTGTAACAAACTCTCGGCCACATCTCGGTTAGCGCTCTGGTCAACCTGTCGTCACTCAGCCTGGCCAAGTGTCTTGCCCAACTCCACTTGAGCCCCAATATCCGCTCGCTGACATCCCGGACCTTAGTCTGCTTGCGGATTTCGGTATCGGGGACTCGGTCTAAAAGTGTAATGCCAAGCATGGCGCGCTCCATGGCTCTCTGTGCAACACTGGTTTTATGCACAGCCTCTTTCATGAGCCGCCATGTCTCAGCACCGTACGTCATAGTTGGCAGGACACATTTGTTAAAGAAACGTGTATTCAGACATTGTGGAATTTGTCTGAATGAATGTCTTTAAAAATATCGTCTAACTTTCCGAAGGCTGCCCATCCCATGCGTGACTTCCGAAGCAATAATTTTTGTTTCAAGTAATAGTAACTTACATCACGTAGGCCATGTGCTAGTTCCATCTTCAGATATAAAAAATACTTTTCTTCTTGTCCCACAGCAGGAATCGAACCCGTAACCTATTGTGTCTCACCACACCTATATCATTCCACTGCGGACATAGGTTTCCCTTAATAAAGTGGCATAGGTGTGCTCATAATCTCTAAGCTGGGCATGTGGGTTGGGGATCACAGTGCACAGCTTCTCGCACCGCCAACGCTGCTACTCGTCGGCGTTCAGGGAATGTAACTGTTCCGGTTTATGGCAGTATGCCGTATTCGCATTGTGTCTCAGTCATCATCTTGTACCAACCAAATTATGAAACTGTAATGAAGCTATCTGGCTGACAATCACCTCACAGCCTAAACCGTAAGTCTTGTTAAGTCGTAAGTCGCCTATGTCAAGCAGTGGACTGCTATAGGTTGATGATGATGATGAAAGCTGCAACGGTAAAAAACTACGCAAACGAAGTCGCCAGGTGCCTACTAGTAGTTACTCCATTATTCAAGCCTCCACTGAGACGCGTTAGTCTACTTAAGCTAGTATATTGCAAAAGTTTGATGGTATTTTAATTAGAATCTCAAGTTAGACTTGATAATCTTAACTTCAACTACCCGAAACCAGTTCAAAAACTTATTTCCGTGCTTAAGTTTGATATCAGTCGTCGAGTTACTGTTAAATACAGCCTGTTAGAGCCTTACTTAGTGCTGTTATGTGCCTAATTATACGAAGTTAAGTTGACTTACTTCAATGTTCTGAGCAAATCATCTTGTTTGACAGCTCTATTCACTATGTATTTGGATAGGTGGCTGTCTAGGTGATATGTAGTTATGGCGCTTCCGTACTTTGAGGAGCCAAACATTTACACACACGTGGGGGTAGGTATGCGTCGGTTTTTAATGCTATAAAAAATAAGAATTAGTGTTTTAAGACATTTAAACACACGCTCTGTTTTACTAGCTATAAAAACGAAGATGTGTTTTATATTTCTTTGTAATTAAAATTTAAGTTGAAATTTATTAGAAAAACCTAGTGAATTATGGGAACCAAAATACTTATATTTTGGCTCGGTAGAAAAAACAAGTTTCCTCAAAATCACCCCCTTACACAAGGACACCCAACACTGGTTAACACCACACACACATACACTCACCACTTGCATATATTCTAGATGATTTATACAGCATCAAGTGGTATCTTCTTGCTGACCAGAACGCTGTAGTGCATGGGACATGTTAGGGCTCTTATACAGGAGCGGCATGCCACCAACGGCAGAGAAACTGCAGCAGTCGATCGCCAACGTCGCGTCGACGCGACGGCTGCAGTTGCTCTGCCGTTGATGGCATCTCGCTCGTGTATAAGAGTCCTTAAATGGTCTAGGCTTGCCCAGCACCCCATCTATTCAACCTAGTCGGCCTTTAGTAAACACCACACACAAATTATTACTGCGTATTCCTAAAAGGATAAAAGTCTAATAGCTCCGTAATTAAAGGGTATCACAACATGCACAAGATTGTTCAGTTTCATTGTCACACACACACTAGTTCAAATTGAGATCTAAAAAAATATATAACTCGACGACCAAGACCTAAAAATCCTTCTATGTGACTCAATAAATTAACAAATAGAGGTCTTGGATGTTTTTCAATTTCACACAAACCAGGTATACCCCCCCCCCCCCCCCCCCCCCCCAAGTCTTTAAAATTGTTATACCGGTACGTACGAACACGGTTATATTTTATACCATATCTTCAAAAACAACGAAATACCTTAACTTACTTTACTAAATCATGTTTAAAAATTACTATGACGTGACTTTACTAACACAATGGCTTTTAAATTAATTCTTGTTCGTTAGACACACAATTTAGTTATTCGGTACGGAACTCCCGAATTTCACGCAACACATAAAAACCCTTTTAAAATAGGCACCACCTACAAATCACCGGCTTTGTCTGCCGAGAGGTCGATAGGGATGTCCGTGTCACTCCGAATACTTTTCTATACAAATTTTTAGTGGTAATTCCATTGATATATACTGTTAGTGTCTAATCACACTATAGCCGAAATTACGCGACGTAAGTTCGGCATGATTACGCCTGCAATGCTATTTGAATTACAGATGACACATTATGCTGAAATTACGTTGCGTTATGGCATACAGCCGAACTCGTCAAAATCAGCTGCGGAACTTACGTCGTGTAATTTTCGGCATAGTGAGTTTAGACGCTTACTGTCATTTATCTCAATGGGTAATTCGAAATCTAAGCGCATTTGTTAACTTTTGTGATTTAATCAAATGCATCCTTCATAAAGATTTCCCACGTAACTAACCGTCGGAATTTTGTTATATTAATAACTATTTTCCACCCGCTTGGTAACCGGATAAAAAAGTAGCCAATGTGTTAATCAAAGTCGAAAACTACGCATATTTCAAGTACGAACTTGAGTGTGGACAAACGTATACACACAAACTTTTGCATTTATAATATGAGCGTGCGAAACAATAAAGAAAAAATCCATCAACAAAAGGAACGACTCCAATTTTCCTATTTTATAGTCTTGAAGTATACCTACCTACCTACCTACTTAGTTTAGCAAACACATTAACACTTGTTAGATATCTCTGAATTAGATTTCTAAAAAATACGAAAAGAATTCCTAAAAATTTCCCAGGTTTCCCATCCCTAGTCGTTACTCGGGAAAAATATCGCGGCGGGCGCGGCCGGTGTGACCGCAGCCTTAAGCTTCTGTGAGTTGTGGTGTATTATTCTTATAATGTACAATATACATAATGATATTAATATTTTTATTATATTGAACATCACTCACACAGCCACACTAGCATGTCACGCAAATTCAAAACTGTATGTAATAGTGATAGGTGTAATTGTGGTGGATGGGAAGTTTGTGGAAGGCCTAATATCTACCCAACAGTGGGTGAAATCAGGCTGCGGATGGTGATGAATGGTAGATGGATGAAGAAAAGGTGTAATGTTACTCATTAGAGGAGGCCTATGTCCACTAGTGGACTGATATAGGCTGTTGATGATGTAGAACTTCTATGATAAGTAATACCCTTCATCACGCACAAGAGGCTTATCATCTTCATGCGTCAAGTTGATGGACGCAGGGCATACCATCGTAGAGCACGTTCCATAAAAGCTTGATCTATGATGCAATGCTTTCTGATAGGTAATGGTTACCACTTAACATCTGTGCTTGTTCCATCTTCAGGTACCATAAAAATGCTCATGAACAAAAGTTTTACGTTACCAATTTTTCAAGCAATTTCGCTTAGCAAGCAGCTGACTCCGCGTTTTCCCATAAAACTGCAAAACCTTTTTATTAACCTCATTGCAACAACTCTCTATTAGGTACCAACTACCATCTAAAGTGCTGATTTCTTATATTTCATCATCATCATCATCATCTCATCCTGGAATCACCTACTACTGGGTGAGGCCTCCCTTAGTTTTTGAAAGCATCCTCTATCCTGTGCCGCTCTCATTCAGGTTTCCTCAGCATATTACCCAAAATTTATATTTAGACTAACCTAGGTAACCGTCTTTTAAGGTAACATTTAACTGAGTTTGATTTCTAAATACAATACAAAACATCTTGGATTCAATTTACCTGTATTTCATTCGTGTTCTATTTGTTGTAGAAACTAAGTAAAAGAACCCTTTCTGGAGAAAAGTTTTATTTTGAGTGACATCAATCATTTTCATATTTTAAAACTATAATGAGAGAATGTTTTCTTTACATAGAACACAAGAAGTTTTAATTGGAACTAGTAATAAGGTATTACAACATCCTCCCTCAATTGAAACTCTCTATAATATGAAAATATCATTATAAAAACTAGGAAAAAACTCATGCTAACCCTAAGCCGACAATACAATTTTTATGTGCAAAACGTCCTAATGGCTTTGTTAACACATCAGAGAAATTTAAATTGGATCTGACGTATTGCAAATCAATAATTCCGACAGAAACCTTTTCCCGTATAAAATGATACCTTGTATCTATATGCTTGGTTCGGTCATGGTGTACAGGGTTGTGGACTAAACTCTGTGCACTCTGACTATCGTTGAACACAGTAACAATATCCGATTTACCAATAAGTTCCAAAATAAACTGTCTCAAATAACAAGCCTCTTTAGCTGCAGCCGTAAGTGCCATGTACTCCGCTTCGGTAGATGACAGTGCTACTGTTGGCTGCTTTCTAGACTGCCATGATACTGGACTTCCCGCGAGCGTAAAATAGTAGCCAGTATACGACTTCCGGTCAATACTGCAATTAGCCCAATCTGCATCCGTATAACCTTTAAGGTACTGTCCAGTCTTCCTGTAAGTAAGCGCATAATCAATAGTACCTCTCAAATACTGTAACACTCTCTTTGCTGCAAGCCAGTGTTCTTTGCCGAATTTCGTATTAAATTGACTGAGATAGCTCGTCACAAAAGCTATATCAGGTCGAGTGTTCCCTGCCAAGAACATTAAAGATCCAATTAGGCTCTGATATGGATAATCTTCTTCTCCACTTCCAACACTCAACTTCTTCTGAGCTGACGGTGTATCAACATGCTTACACATCTCCATTCCAAATTTCCTCAGCAAACTTGAAATAAATGTTCGTTGACATACCTTTATTTCAACATCATCGCTTTTGTGGATATTCAATCCAAGATAATATTTTAATTCTCCCAAATCTTTCACGGAGAAAATATTTTCCAAATCACATTTTACAGTGTCAAATGTCTTGTCATTATTGTAAAAAACAATTATGTCATCAACATAAACTGCCAAAATGACCAACTCAACACCAAAAAGTTTTTTATAAACGCATGGTTCACAAGGAGTTTTCGAAAAACCTAATTTCAATAATGTTTTATCTAACATTTGGTTCCATGCTCGTGATGCTTGCTTGAGTCCATACAATGACTTTTGCAACATACATACTTGACCTTCTTGCCCTTTCTTTACAAAACCTTGAGGTTGTTCCATATAAACTTCCTCTTCAAGATCTCCGTTAAGGAAAGCTGTGTCAACGTCCAAGTGTCTCATCTTCAGGTTCATTTCTGCAGCAAATGCAAACAATGTACGAAGTGAAGAATGACGAACCACAGGCGCGAATGTCTCATTATAGTCTACACCTTGCACTTGTCTGAAACCTTTGACTACTAATCTTGCTTTGTACTTTACAATATTTCCTTGAGCATCCGTCTTTATCTTATAGACCCATTTACAAGGAATTACCTTCTTATTTCCATTAGGCCGGTCAACAAGCTTCCAAGTCTTCAATTCATTTAAAGAATTATATTCATTAGTCATTGCCAACTGCCATTTATTAGCATCATCACCGTTCATTGCATCTAGATAATTATTTGGTTCATTATCCTCATCAGCTACCATAGCCGTATTTGGAATTGTTCCGTTTGCACCGCGTTCCCGTTAGCCCGCGCTTCATAGCCCCGCGCTCCTTAGAACCGCGCTCACCATAGCACCGCGCTTCTTGTCCCCGCGGCTTCTTATCCTCGCGCCTCATATTAGTGGGCATCTTATCCGTGAGCCCTTTGAAGTCGGGGCTTGCTTTTCCTCGCGGAGTACATTCAGACTCAATAATTATAATGTTTTTATGTGAGGTAAGATAGACGGTAGACATTTTCAGATAAGTTTCTCACCATAAAGTACCAGGAACTCATAACACGATAGGCTGTGGAAATGATAATTTTACTAAGAAAAGCTTTTATTCCAACCAGTAACCTCCTGGCCGGCTATGTTCTCCTGGTATTTCGTGTCGAGTACTCTACATCAAAGGAATCCGCAAAAAGTTCACCAAAATTTATCAGAACTACCAGGGCAATATAAGTCGTAAGGAGTAAACCGGTGAGCCCTTTGAAATATTGGGGGCTTGCTTTCTGAGGTAAGATGGTGGATGGTAGAAGTTTCTGAGCGTAAAGTACCAGGAGAATATAACTCTATAGGTATATATGAAACATCGAAATAAATGAAAAGAGATGCAAAGCTCCTTTCATGTGTCAAAATACAGTAATCACATTTTAATGATGACGAAGCTTTGAAACTAATTGTCATTTTGAAGTAAGTATATATTTGTCTCTTTTATTTTAACTGACCTGCTTCGAGAATGGCAGGTGATTTTAAAGAGACAGCTATACTGCTATTGCTATTGATAGCTACTGCTTCATATAAAAAGCACGATGTTGCCTGATCTCGATTTTTTTCCGAAAGAAAGAAAGAATAAGTTCGAAAGAGGTACGTAATACGAAAAGTATTTTTTTTTGGTAACCTGCTAACGTTTCCATATAGCAAATAGTCACCAAGTTCAAAAGTTAATGATTTAGAAAAAAAACTGTTTATCATGACTCGTGTGTCACAGTAATTACATTATAAGATCGAATAATAACATTTGATTGTGGAAATAAAATAATAATCATATAGTTTGTGCAAACGTAATAATTATTGTTTATCATACATAATATTGGTGATTGGTGGTCATAATAGCACTCAAATACCGCTGTACCATTCGTATGTTTAGTAAATAAAATTTTAGTAAATAAAAATGCCTTTTTGTCTGTCTTTTGTTTCTATGAGTGAATAATTTTCTTATGGTACTTACAAACTAATTTTAATGTATTTATAGATGATGGATGACGTTAATCAATGAAAGTGAGTGATCTATTTTAAGTGATGTCAAATATTGTCTTGGGTGAATTGTGACTTCTTTTAACAAATTTGGACTTAAAAATAGAGTGTCCAAGCGCATTTTATTCCCTATCAAATTCTCCTACAATATTCGGGCAAACTGCAAATATTTTTGCTGGCAACATGAAATGGCATGAACTTTTTAATGAAATTATCTATATTATTTGCAGTGATATTATCAAAATAACAATAAATGTAGGTACATAATTAAAGAAATCTCGCGGTTATACAATATGAGTCGCAAGGAGATATTATTTTCTCTATGGGCCTTGTCAATTTACCGACCACAACAAAATTTGTTCCAGTATACTAGGCAATCAGTAATCAGCAGGAGGTAAATAAATGTCACTGTTTCCGTTTTCTTATGTACAAATGTAGGTAATGGCTGGTACACACGTAACGAGGATCGCACTGTAGCAATCCCGAAACGTGCGTGTGTTAAAAACAGTTTAGTTTTTATGATTCTGTAAAACGTCGAACGGAGTAGAATTAAAATTTGAATAAATAAAACGGAATCGAAGGAAGCTGCACGTACGGGGTGTACGGGGTTCCAACCCCCATTTTCGGAACCCAAGCCAACCTCACCTGCACGTGGTTCACCCTGCTAAACAACGAACGAGGCTCTGGCGGCTGGCTGATTGCGGAATAGCACAGCCTACCTCGGCATAGCTAAATCCCCTGGCCACTGACGGGCAGCAGCGTCGGTGGTGCGAGAAGCTGTGCCTTGCGATCTCCAACCCGCATGCCCAGCGTGGGGATTACGGGCATATCCCTCTTTATTAGGGGAGGCCTATGTCCAGCAGTGGACTGATAGAAACTGCGCCAATAATCGTACCGTGTGTGCCGAGCGCTCAGTTTTCGGGTGGATCATGGTCGTGCGTACAGTCATAATCAATCTAATAAGATGGCCTCTGTGGCGCAGGAGGTGAAGATTTACCTGAGACGCAAAAGGTTGCGGATTTGATTCCCGCCGCGGGACAAATATTTGCATTATTTGCAGATATTTTTATCGGGTCTGAGTATTTGCTGTATTATATGTATATATTTTTTTAAATAATAAACATAGCTTGAGGTGAAATAATAAATATAATATAATAATACTAGAGAATTTCTGATCATCATAATTTCTTCCTGTTGATAAAAACCTTAAAGTGGCAATTAACCTATCATGGAAACGCATTTCTCATAACAGTGTCTTGTTTTTCGATTAGTGGCGTTACCATAGACAGCACATGTAAGTACGTATCACTATCGATTCTACAAAAATAATGCCAGTCTTCAGGCGACGTCTTAATTCCTTTTACAAATTTATAACAGAATGAACTTCGCTTTTCATTAGTAAATCTTTGCACCAGGTCCCACGATTTTTCAGCTTATTATTTTTTTCTGTCTCTTGTTGTTTTTTATCAACAATAATTTAACAATAGCTAATAGGTACCTACGTCGTCTGATGCCATCGCGGAACGGAATTAATAAACTGCGCAGTTTTTCTTGAACCTGTATGCACAGTTTGAATACATAGTTTTATCGTAACGATTTCTCGTAACGTGTATGCCATCCTTAAAATCAGTCATAGCGGGAAAGGCGGACAAGATCATAAAAAGGTCACAATCGAAGAGGCTTTTATCATGTGCTCGCTTTAAAAAAACTGAGCCATATTTTTTCAGATTATTAGGCATCGAGATATATATTATAGATATAGGTATATTACATATATATGGACCGGTCAGTAATACGAAGCCCCGCGCGTCTTAAATTTGATTTATATATAATTTTATTATTTTATTAGTTAGGTAGGCTATTTTTAATTTTCTTCAGGAATATTAAGTGAAAAAGAAAGGTGCACAAAGCTGAGCGCGAGGTGCGACTTGCGCCTCTCCTAGCAGTTGCCGCCGCCCGCCCGGGCCTTGGGCCTCCCGGCCTTAGGATTTCATATGCTAAAATTTTACAACTTTTGTAGGTACACAGCCTTTATATTATTATTAGGAAGAACATATTTTTAATACCTATAGATTAAACAGTGTGTTAGTTTAGAACCCTGAAAAAGTTACCGTTATATGGACACTTTCTTATCCTTTTACCTACTTTGTCATGGTAAATCCCCTTTAATTTTATTTAAATTCAATGGAATTTATTTCTGAGATGTAATGGATTTATTCTATTGAATACCTAAACTCATTGCTTTGACTATGATAATTCTGGCGGAATGCTCATGTTCATATTTGGCAGCTAATACAAAACAAAACACGAAAATTCTACTTCATTTTTGACTGCCGTTGCCAGCCGTTCGTCTGAATTCGAGGGGTGAATTTTCGGAAAAAATACATATTTTGGCCTTGTAATGTAAGTATCATTTATAAGTAATTAATTATTACTTAATATACTTAGTGGATGGTTTTGTTAATTTACCTATTTATTATTATTATTAACAAATAACATAACATTAAATTACTTCCAGATACCCTAAAGATTCCTTACGATTTAAATTTCTGAAGGAACGACGACGCTACGACTCATAAAAGTAAGTTTAACCCATGCGTTCATGTTCTAAGTATATAGGTAAATTCATTTTCTGGCTGGTAAATATGTTTTTATCATGCGAATGCTATAGAGAGCGTTCAGCTCTGTTCCACCGCGTTCAGCGCTGTTCCGCCGCATTCACCGTCGAACGCGGCGGAACAGCTCAGGAATGTTTCGCGACTCTTTGTCGACAAGTTGCGACCTGTAGGCTCCCTGCAGACGACCGACTTTCTGTAGGACAGATAATCGGACAATTAGGTATGGGACGTCATACCAACCAGGAAGTAAGAGCGAATACCAACCAGGTTGGATTTACGAAGGAAGTAAGGCCTTCACCGTCGAACGCGGCGGAACAGCGCTGAACGCGGTGGAACAGAGCTGAACGCGGTGGAACAGAGCTGAACGCGGCGGGGCAGCGCTGAACGCTCTCTATAGCATTCGCATGATAAAAACAAATTTATCCTCATTTTATACTGGTTTGCCGCGAAAGGAGAAAAGACGCGGAAAGCTGAATGGATGCGTACACGTATCCATACAAAATAGTTGTTTTCTATGGACAAAAGCTGAATCGAGCTGAATAAGTGTGAGTAGTCCCTAAGTGTTGGTACATACATACCTAATGTTTATTTTATTATATTTTAGTGGATCTCGAGACATTAGCCAGAGTTTTGGGAAGTGCCGAAGATGAGGAGACAGCAGTGCCACTGTCCAATTCTTCCAAACATGCAACTTCTGCACCGGTTGGGGAACAAGTCAACCAACCAGGTGCCGCAGATGAGGAGACAGTGGTGGCACCGTCCAATTCTTCCGAGGAGCAAGTAAACCAACCAATATCCGGCAGTTCTACCTCTGCTGCCTCTTTGACATTCATCGAGAGCGGCAAAGGTGGAAAAATTTTGCTCAGAGCTGGTTATAGGTACAGGAGGAATAAAACAAATAAAAGTGGCTCATCAAACTGGGTATGCACGAGTGCATACTGCAAGGCGACGTTAACGCTAAATTTTCAGTGCACGACCATTACCCGAGAAACGCCGCACGAGTGCATACCCGATTTAAATGGCGAAGCAGTTAGCATTGCCATAGATAAATGCATGAAGCGCGTGCGTACTGATTCAGCACCGATACCGGTAATTTTCGAAAGTGAGCTGAAAAAACTTAAAACCGAGGAATTTGTAGACGAAATCCCGGCGTTTTCAAGTGTGAAAAACAAATTTTACCGGAGCAGAAACAAATTCCTCGGAGTTTCAAAATCCAGCTCCTTTCAAAAATTACCGGATATCGAGATAGCTGAATCAGTGCGCACGGACTTCTTGCTACTGGACGATGGCAATGATGAGCGTATTTTGGCGTTTGCTACGCAAAAAGCCAGAGAGGCTTTAAAATACGTCAGGTACTATCTCGTTGATGGAACATTTGACTCATGTCCGGAACCGTGTAAACAAATTTACACGGTTCACGGAGATCTTAGTAACGGCACCAAACCCAACGAGATAGTACCTCTCGTATTTGCGCTTTTGCCAAACAAAAGCCAAAATACATATCAACGGTTATTACAACTATTAAAAAATACCATACCTGAATTCGAACCGGTCAATTTTAAAATTGATTTTGAAATTGCCGCAATTAATGCAATACGCACCGTATTCCCAGAAGCACACATTTCCGGATGCTTCTTCCACTTCACCAAGGCGATTTGGAAGAAAGCCGACCAAGTAGGTCTGATCAAAGTGATAGGTGGTACGAAGTATCTGAAAATGTGTGCTTCCTTGGCATATCTCCCGCCTTCCAGCATACCAGAAGCATGGTTGCACTTAGCACAAACCACCCTGCAAGGCGATGCTGTGGCAGCCTTCCAAAACTATATGTCCAGCCAGTGGATGAAAAACGCATCGCTGATTTCATCCTATGGCCAGCATAATAGGACAACCAACGCTTTGGAAGGCTGGCACAATCGCCTTAATAGGAAGGTAGGCAAGTGCCCAATGATGCACCGCACAATTGAGATTTTTAAATCGGAGGCGGTCGAAGCTGACTTTAAAATATTGCAATCAGAGTCTCATATCGAGTGGGCTAAGACGAGCAAACGACAGGTCAGCTACGACCGCTCGATTCGTCTTATTGTTGCGGAGTATCTGGAAGGTGGGATAGACATCGGAATTTGCCTACAGCGGTTATCCAATATCCGTTTTCAAATTGATCGTAAGAAATAGGTAGGTATTATTTAATAGTTGAAATAACCGGTGATACACATTTGGACCATTTACAGGGAGTACCTATGTAAGGCTCCATAAAATAAGTCAACCTTTTAACGGCAAAGTCTACGTTTTTTTATCTATTTCTCAAATGACGTGATTGACTTATCTGTAAATAAATTCAAAAATGTTGTTAAACGTAGATAATCTCTAAAATAAAGCTATTTTTAATAGATCTGATTATACTGACAACAAACTTTAGGATGAAACTGTCTCCAACTCCCTCAAAAACTTACTAAAACAATAATGACTTAAATAAACAATAATTTAAAATAAAAAAAACCGACTTCAAAAACATTTATTGAAAAAACTGTAAAACTAAAAATTTAAAAATAATAGCTTATTTTTTGGTTCATCCAACTTTTTTCTATAAATTTATTCCTTACGATCTATGCGTTTACCACATAGGTAGATCTAGATACCTACCAGTTAGTTTTGGAGTCGGAGTCAGCTTTGGAGTACGACATTATAGCAACTACACCCCTCCCACCTCGGACATGGAATTCTGCGCCGCTCACGCAATAGTTACCTACCTTGGCGTGCCTTGGCTGACACCGACTCCAAAAATAACAGGTAGGTATCTAGATCTACCTATGTGGTAAACGCATAGATTGTAAGGAATAAATTTATAGAAAAAAGGTGGATGAACCAAAAAATAAGCTATTATTTTTAACTGTTTAGTTTTACAGTTTTTTCAATAAATGTTTTTGAAGTCGGTTTTTATTTTAAATTATTGTTTATTTCCGAAGTTTTAGTGAATCTGACTTTAAGATGATTACGATAACTATAAATAAAATTCGAGCCCATAGAAATTTTCTTTCCCTATTTTTTTACCCCAGAAGAACACAACAAAAAAATCTCCGAATTGGTTCATAAATAAATGACGGAGTTATGGAGATAAAAAACATAAAATATGAATAAAATTAGAGCCCATAAAATCTTATTCCCTGTTTTTTCACCTTTAGAGTTGGTATTTTTTCTTCAAATTTTTATGGGACCAATCAAAAAGTATACCCTATACAAAAAACGAAGAGTTTTTTAAATCGGTTCTTATATGACGGACTTATGAGCTAACAAACATAAAATAAAACCGAATTGAGAACCTCCTCCTTTTTTTGAAGTCGGTTAAAAAATATAAGCCAAGCGAGTCCCTTGCCAATTCTTCTCTGTTTGGTCGCGTTACGAATTGGTGTCACTTGGTTACTTTGGTTTCGACGAAATGTTGTTATGATTATGATGATGTGCCACCTTTATTTGTTTTATATCTCTTGCTGGCTGAGCAAGATTTGCGCGGGCTCAATTCCCGCTGCCGGACCTTAACTACAGGCCACTTACGACCTGCGACCAACCTACATACCTGCGACTAGCGGGGCCCTATTAAATTTAGAATTGTTCGGCGCTTTGAGTGCTAAATACATATACCACAACTTTCCATGTTCTGTACCTCCGGCACGTGTCATGTCCGAGGCCAGCACTCGCCGTTAAGTTTAAATTTTATAATTTAACATTTCTGCACAGAAAACACCAATAGAAACAAAACTGACGATATTGAAGAGCCAATCCTCATCGCGAGGCCCGCAATCAACGTGTTAATATTATTACTAATTAAGTAGGTATTGTAGGTACCTGATATAATCTCCTATATGTTAAAATTTTATGATCAAGAAACTTAAGTACCTATAGAGAGTTAACTAGCATAGAGTTTCACAAGTACCTATACCTACTTAAATATTTTTGCTAAATGAGTAGATAATGTTAGACATGGCAATCTTTTGCCACAAAAATGCCTGCTTACAGACCCTGTTAAACTAATACACTGTACCTAAGTAAAAAAGTCCGTTTTGAGAAAACGGGCCAATAAACTGTTTTGGTTTTTATCAAATAGTGCTATTATGTAGTTCCTAAACTAAAGTGTATGTATAGTCTCATACCTATTTCATTTTAATGCTATTTTAATAATCTTCATCAAAACGAATTTATCAGAAGTCATATAACTTATATATCATTATTATTCAAAAGAAGTGAAATATCATCAAAAACGTCTTTTCTGATTTCACAGTCCTTTTGTTATGCTCAGGTATTATTATTGTTACAGTGTTAAGTCTTTTAAAACAGCGGTACGCAGTTTAATAATTAATGTAGCATTATACTGTATTATAACTTTGAATAATCAAACACATGGTTTTTACTTAACTTGGAAACCATAGTTGTAAAATAAGTGTTTTTATGGTGTTAAATATGACATAAAAGATTTTTTTTAAAACTAATCATTCTTTAAATTAAAACCAAAAAAAAAATCATAGAATAAATAAAAATAAAATAAATAAAAAATATTCATAGAATATTTTTTTCGTGCTTTGCACTCCTGTTTATGAGTTAGTAAAAAACTACTAAATACATACAAAAACAAACTTATGTTTATGATAATCTTTTAACATAACTATGAATTGTTAGATAAATTGTTCTAGAAACAGATAAGTGTCTTATACTTTTTAACACGCTTTTATTAGTTTCACCTGTATGTATGTATGTAACCGACTCCTTTGAGCTCGATTTTGCCCTACTTTGAACGATCAGATTTGATTCAAACTTTGCACACCTGTCAAAGGTCGATGACAATGCAATAATCCGATAAAAATATCCGATTATCCTAATTAGATTCGCCAGGATTAATTAATTTTGAGAGACAGAGCTAGTTCGCGAACTACGCATGCGTGCAAGCGTGTTTTTTTAGTTTTTTTAAACTATTATTTTGAAAACCATATTTTAATAGGAACTAGTTTACTTCAGTGCACTTCTGTCATGTTGAAAAACATGGTGGCTGTAGGCCTATATACTTTGATGGCATTTATTAAATAATGAATTTGATTATTCGGTCTCTTATTCTTGGACAAATATGGAATCGCTTATATAATGGTGCTCAGGTACCTTCAGAATCTTCTCCAAAGTCTTCAATCATGATGCTCCGTTTCCCCTATTTTTGCAAAATGCGTGGAAAATTTATTTGTTAACATTCAAAATCTGATGAGGTTTCACTAAATTGACTGCACTAGATAGTAACAACACTCGATAGATCATCATTTGACTGAAGTTTTTAAAAAACTGCAACTTCAAAGTAGGAAAGCCAATATTATGGAACTAAAATACTTTACCTACCTAGTAGGTACATAATTAATGTATCGAGTGAGCAAAGCGAACGTTGAGGTAACGTAAGTAGGTGTGTTCATCTTTGACGGCGGGTGTAATGTGTGTATAATGTTGGGTTTATGGCTAGATAGGTTGTTACTTAAAAAAAAAAAACCGGTGAAACAAACAGATGGAAGGAAAAAGTAAAGAAAACTAAATATTATGAGATAATGATTTACTACTTATACTGAAACTTATATCATAATATCTGTATGTAACTAGATTAGTTCCAACTACATAAACAGGCACCACTGGTATGTCATACATGCATGGTACATTTTGTGTTTTTATGTAATAGTAGTAACCAAAACCTATTAATAGAATAATAACGCGTGGGTTATTTTATGTATCTTCCAACATGAAATTGATTTTTTAGGCACTAAACTTTGTGTATGTTTATAAGTAATGTAGATATTTTGTAAGATTCATAATTTAAAAATGTGTAAAATAAATACTTAAGACGAAATTTATTCTTTAATTATAAATTGACTGGGTAGGCCAGAAGCTCTCCATAATTTAGGTAAGAAGCAGCTTATACGTCGGCGATCCATGGCAGGAAAATTTAAAATTTAAAATCATTTTTTTTTAAATGGGGAGAAAGCATTAAACTTATGTGAGGGAGTTACAATCGATTTAAAAATGACACTCCTCTAGTGTCATACTCATAAGCCACAAGTTAAAAAACTTGATGACACGCCTGTTGTGCCATCCGCAACGAATCGGTTAATGACCAAGATCACTTTGATTCGACGGTAAGTAAGTACTTATTGCTGTTTTTTTACAAAATATAATTTATGGTTCCGTTGTCTGTGAGTGTAAAACAATTAATCAAATCTTGACACACTGCCCAGTTTTCGATTGAGCTAAAATTTTGCACGCATATGTATATCGCTTGAAGCTGGGTACGGATAGATACATTGGTGCGTACCAATTTAGCTATCCGTTCGGGTTTCTGCTGTAGTAACAGGAAAAGGGAAGGAGAGGAAAGGGCAATGGTTAAAGGAAAAAAGAGGGGAATAGGGGGAGTGAGAGGAAGGCAAAGAAGGTGGAGAGGCAGAGCTAGGTAACGGTAAGAGAAAGAGCAAAGGAGGAGTATGAGGAAGGTGAACAGGGCAAATAAGGGGAAGGGACAGAGTTAGAAGTTTGAGTTTTAGTAGTGACGGTGCGTTTATATACCTGGTAGTCCGATCGGTAGTCCGACTATCGGACTACTGGGAATGAAATGCCAAAAATTTTTTCTCGTAGTCCGATTGCGTAGTCGGACTACTAGGACACGCTGAATTTTTACTCGGGTATTCCTTCCTACCAGTCCGACCGGTTGCACGGTTTTCCAAACCTTAGCCGGACGCTGAATTCCAGTCAGGCTAGTTAACATTTTCTTCCTGAAGTACCAGGGTAGCATAAGTCACAAAGAGATTGCGTCAGTAACGATAGAGTTACACGATAGAAAGGGATGCAAGGTGTAGGTAATAAATAAATATTGATACTGAGCGCGGTGTGAGCTGAATAATACTTTATTGCGTCGCAGCTAAAATCGCAATTTATTTAAATGTTTTTGCGGAGTGAAGCTTCTGTAGATGCTACTATTCAACCACACACACATGCATAGTAACAATATATTGATGCATACATCTATATAGTTGTAATCTAAAAGTACTAGGCAATCAGAATACAGCAGGAGGTAAAAATGGTAACTGTTTCCGATTTTATAATGTCAGAGCAAAAAATAACGTCAAGAGGACAAGACCACTATTAAAGAGGTATTGCATTACAAAGTCCATACAGCTAATTGAACCAAAGAGTTTGCATAGAAACTTTTTTCTGTTATTAGGGAACATCTTCGCTTATAACGAGATGTGGTCAAACGCAAGCCAATCTCATCACTTCATTACAAATAATATTATAAATGCGAATTAGTGTGTGTGAAGCGTGTTTGTTCCTACTCTGTAACGTCTAAACGGATTTGGATGAAACTTGGAATATACATAGATTGTGACCTGAATTAACACAGGCTTTTTATCCAGGTACCACGCAATCAAAGCCTCAGTCGGAAGCTAGTACTTAATTAAAAAAATATTCTGAGCCTGTAGATATGAACCCTGACCATATTGTTCAGTTAATACAATATAATATATATAATATCAAGCAACACCGTCACCGTCACGTTTATGCCTGGTAGTCCGATCGGTAGTCCGACTATCGGACTACTGGGAAAGAAATGCTAAAAAAAATTCCTACCGAAAAATTTTTCTTTACAGAGTAGGAACAAACGTACTCTCTCTCTATCTCTCACACACACACACACAAAATTTTGCATTTGTAATAATATTTGTGATGATGTGATGTGATCAGTGATAGACATTTTTGACCACACATCGTCTGATGGTACGCGAAGATGTTCAGTAGGTATAAGGAGTATGTAATCCATTTATGTATACCTCTTTTGTAAGTACCTCTTTAATCATGGTATTGTTCTCTTTGCTCTGACATTACATAGGTACATTAGAAACTGAAAACAGTTGTCATTTTTACCTCCTGCTGTTTTCTGATTGCCTAGTACTTTAGATCACAGACTGGTGTCAGAGGCTGATGCATCGTCGATCTAAATAATGTTGCTCTATGGTCTGTCCAAATTTAACTTTTGGAACTCAATGTTGCCAACGGTTATAACAACAACAGTCCGAACCAAAAGCATAAAGGTTCGTTTTATAATCCGATTATTTTTCGTAATATTACATTGCATGACTTCATCCTATATTAGCGATGCCCTAGTAGGTAAACAGATATCATACAAATTGATAACAAAAATAAGTTCATTGTATTGTTTGTATTTTCTATTTTTTATTTATCTAATCATCATCATCATGATGATGATGATTAGATAAATAAAAAAAAATAATGATTTATCTGACAGAATTAATTGGAAAATAATGTTAAATACATTAATAATTTTACTAATGTATTTAGCATTATTAATAATTTTGACAAAAATGTTACCAAATGCGTTACTAGCTAGTAACCTAAGGGGATAAAAATTCGGCCGAAATTAAATGAAGTCCGGAAACGGACCAAATGTCCCCACCGGCAACACTGAAGGAAGTAGTGATTGCAGCAATCGAATTCTTGGTTATTTGATTTAACAACAAAAATCGATCATCGAATATACTTCTCGGTTTATGTAGTCTGATATCAGAATTCATCATCACGCTCTCATGGCGTGGATTAGTTTAATGTTTTTAGCAGATCATCTTGGTTAAGTATAATTCCACCTGGTTAGTACTACTTGAATGGGTGAACGATTGTGGTACTTAAATCTAAGAGCTTCTGTCCTTCGGCAAAGGCTCGTTATGATGTTGATCCCGGGTTTTTCATATTACAGTAGGTAGGTTAAAGTACTAGCTAGGCGCCTATTCATTAATTTATTCTCGTTCATGGTCAAATCATTTAACAAAAATATTATTTTTATGTTTTAAAAATTATGTTAAACCTGCGACCGAAGACGACCGACGCCGACGCCCCGACGCGACGCACCGCGCCGCGGCCTGTCGGCTAACTCGATGGTACTTTTTTTGTTAAGGCATTGAGATTTGCTGTTTTAGATTAAACGATACATAGTAATAAAACATAGTCTACTTATGTATAACCGTAGTTTAATAATGAAAGATATCAGTTGTTTTAATAACCAAAAATCATTACGTAGGTATATAGTTAGTTGTGCTGTACATAATATCGATAAAAAATCGTAGTGTTATGATGCTACAATCACTAGTTCTGGACTTTGACATCTATCAATTATACAATAAACTGTATGCATGTGTGTGTGGTTTTGTACATGGTTGTGTATTGTTTGACAAGCCCCTATGATAAAATATCTCCTTCCGATTTATACTGCCCTGGTAGTTCTGATTAATTTAATCTTTACGTCGGTTATCAATGGTTTTCACGCTGTCTTTTTGCGCGTTCCCTTGATGAAGATGTACTCGACATCAAATACCAGGACAACATAGCTAACCAGGAGAATGAATAGGTACTGTTTGGAATGATGGCGGACGCTGGGAGAGGCGGATTCCTATCCGCCAGCGCACACTGTCACAGAATACAGAGAGGACAGAAACTTCACTCCGCGCAATCATTTAAATAAATTGCGACTTTAGCTGCTACGCAATAAAGTGCTATTCAGCTCGCACCTAGCTCAGTGCCTAACATTTATATTAACCTACAACTTGTATCCCTTTCTATAGTATAGCTCTATCTCTACTGACGTGACACGTGTAACGTTAGGGTTGTCATAAGAATTATTCTGTGACGAATAATAATAAATCTGAACATTTTACTATCCATTTAACTAGCCACCTATTTTTTTTTTAGGAACAATGATAATTCAAATAATATCTACCTACCTAGTATTAGATCAGAAAATTATTTTACACTGGCTGACTACAATAAAAACTCAGAATATAGGCATACCTACTAGGTAGGTACTTGGGTCCTAAACACTTACTTAAGTGTTTAGGTGTCTTGTGTACGAAAACTGAATAATCTCTGTTTAAGGTAGGTAGGTACATCATGCTAAAAACTCTTTAATGTAATGCCGTAAGTAATGTTGGAGTATTTGATGATAATTGAGAAAATAGGAAAGTAGTAGCCTACCTACCGACCTACATGGTAATCAAAATTATAATAGGTACATACCTAACCTTGTAGGTACAAACAAAAATGACTAGGTACTTATGTATGTACCTAGGTACCTACTACCAAAGCACAGAATACAGAGACCAAAGATAAAAATACATCAATTTAACACAAAGCTAAACCTGACCTAGGAAGTATATTTGCTCATCTTAAGAGAAATTTTAGTAGGTAGGTACCTACCTAGATATTTGCAAGAGAAAAAAACAACATTTGGTTTGTAGGTAACCTAGGTATCTAGTTTTAGTTGTTAGTACGCCTACCTTAAGGTAACTTACCACATCGATTTGTCTACCTATACCTACCTACCCGATTTTTAAGTAGATAACCTACACTGCCTACTTAAAGTTAAATCTAATAAAAATGTACCTAAGTTGGGTTTCTAAAATTACTCTCAGTCTACATAATCAAAATTATAATACCTAAGTGCCTTGTAACTACCAATGGCACAAAAATTGTCTATGAAAAAATACCTAAATTATAATATTACGTTTATTTATGTAGGTAGGTACCGCATTCAAATAGAACTTGTACCTAAGTACCTACTTACTTAAGTAAATACGAGAGACTTCGATATCTAAACAACGCATTATTTGGTAGAAAAACTTTCAGTTCTGTGCCTACAGAATTGAATAATTGGTATTATTTACATTTTCTTAACTTTCGCTGTCATTAGGTAGTTTGAAAAACGCGAGATGCCGGTCCTTATTATTATTCAGGCAACCAAATGCTATGCAGTATTTTTTTGCCTTCATTTGCCGAAAAATATAGGTACATTAACAAAAACAAACTAAAATGCCGCGGCTGCTCAAGGACACGTTCGTTCCGCGCAGAAATCGGCAACCGACAAACGAACCACGCTCGGGGGGCCGGCGATGCGTAGGTATATTTTTATACCTATTCTGCGGAGTGAAAGAGGCCTGACACTGTCAAATAAAATCTATTGCTATTCCGCGAGCGTCTGCCAGCTTGCCGAAGCATTCGGCGGTATGTCGCGGTATCCACCCAGTAGCCACCGCTCGCTGTGATTTGACTGATTTATTCACTAAAGACTAGGCAGTCGAACAGTTGCTTTTGAAAGAGTGTGTTGTGGGTTTCGTTTCATGATGGTGGATTGTGGGTTTAGTGCTAATATCAATTTTTGATGATGAGGCGAGCGGCCCCGTGTTCGCCGCACGGCCTGGCATCCAGCCGCATGCCGGCACATACCGTTGCATAACGGCGCCTCCCGCCGCGGTATCCTTCAGCGTGCTCCGAGGCCGATCACCGAGCAGTGAAAATATATAGTTTTTTCGATTGGATAATTATTATAACAATTGATAAATTAATTTTCTGCCGTCATGTCCGCCAATGGGCGCAGGCCCTAAACTGTAGAAAAATTTTCATTTTCATAGCCTATCAATTACCTGGTAATTTATGATCAGTAATTAACCATCCTCCCAAAAAGCAAGCCCCAACTTTCAAAGGGCTCACCGTTACTCCTTGCGTCTTGTATTGACCTGGTAGTTTAAATAAATTTCGCTATTCTTGCGCATACCCTTGATGTAGATAGAGTACAGATACATGAAATACCAGGGGAACATAGCTGATCAGGCTACTGGTTGGAATAAAAAGCTTTTCTTAATAAAATCACAGCATAAATATCCATACAGTCGTTCAACGAATACGTCTAGACAGGGCTATCGTGCGGGGTGATAGGGTCGAGACGCAAGAGGTCTGGTTCAAGTTACATACATTCAAATGTATGCAACTCGGGACATAACTTTCAGGGCTAGCGCGATGTAGAAAAAATACTGGAAATAAAAACTTTTTATGAAATAGAATACAAATCTTAGTAGGTACTATGTACCCAATGCATTTGGATTTGCATTAGTTACTACTAATTAATCTTTTAATTTGTGATTTCCATGAAAATAGCTGTATATTGTTTGACAAGAGTCTCTATATTTGAGAAAATATCTCCTTATGATTTATACTGCCCTAGTAGTTATGATGCCCATCTTCATCATTTCTTTAAAGACATTTTGCTTTTATTATGATTCTACATTTTAATCCGACATCATTAACCGACTTCAAAAAGGAGGAGGTTCACAATTCATTAGTTTTTTTTTTGGTACCTACCTAATATAATGATAGGTTGGAAATTTAGTACTTACCTTTTGATGATTAAGTGGATCCTAAGCACTAACAAGAACGAGAGCAAGAATAAGAAGAAGAACAAGAACAAGACAAGAATTTAATTATTTGCGACATAAAAGGAAATTACAAAATGTTTGCCTGCTTGTGACAACCCTGGCCTTTGTTCATTTTCGTGTCACTTATCGGCATTTACCGCGAGATCAAAGGCGTCGGACTACTGTACGAAAGTATATATAGACTTATATTGCCCTGGTAGTTCTGATAAATTTTGGTGAACTTTTTGCGGATTCCTTTGATGTAGAGTACTCGACACGAAATACCAGGAGAACATAGCCGGCCAGGAGGTTACTGGTTGGAATAAAAGCTTTTCTTAGTAAAATTATCATTTCCACAGCCTATCGTGTTATGAGTTCCTGGTACTTTATGGTGAGAAACTTATCTGAAAATGTCTACCGTCTATCTTACCTCACATAAAAACATTATAATTATTGAGTCTGAATGTACTCCGCGAGGAAAAGCAAGCCCCGACTTCAAAGGGCTCACGGATAAGATGCCCACTAATATGAGGCGCGAGGATAAGAAGCCGCGGGGACAAGAAGCGCGGTGCTATGGTGAGCGCGGTTCTAAGGAGCGCGGGGCTATGAAGCGCGGGCTAACGGGAACGCGGTGCAAACGGAACAATTCAAAATTTGGCTTTCTACGAGTCCTTGTAGGATATCTACTATCTTGCTCATTTACAGCTGGGACCAACCTTTCAGGACTTGTAGAACACTCTTGATTCTGCTGAATTATAATCATCCTCATCACTGCATACAGGACGATTTTCTTGAAGAACCACATTTTCATTCTGCTGTTCTTCATCGAACAATATTATAGGTTCAGGCTTCACAGCCTCAACAGCATTCCCCTTTAAATTGGTAAAGTGTTCTTCAAAAAATGTCACATCTCTCGACTTTTGTATACACCTTGGATTTAAAGAATCCCTAAAATAATACCCATTTGGATCATCTGAATATCCAACAAATATGGCTTCCTTTGTCTTCAGATCCAATTTCTTCCTTTTACAAGCGGGAACTTGTATAAGTGCTCTACACCCAAACACACGCAAATGACTCAAGTTACCCTTGTGGCCGTACCATTTTTCAAATGGTGTTTTTCTTTCTAGAGCACGATGCGGTGACCTATTCTTTAAGTACACTGCGACTTTAAAAGCATCTTCCCAATAAGCCTTAGAAAGTGAACTTTGAGCTAACATAGAGTGCGCTTTCTCTACAATTGAACGGTTAGTTCTCTCTGCTACACCGTTAGATTGAGGACTATATCCTACAGTTGTCTCATGTTTCAAACCGTTCCTAGACATGTAATCAGTAAGCTCCTTATTGACATACTCCTTTCCACAATCAGTTCTTAATGTTTTGATTTTAGCGCCGGTTTGCCTCTCCACTAATGCTTGGAATTCACAAAACTTTTCCTTCACTTGTGCTTTAGAAGCAACAAAATAAGGATAAATCATTCGCGAAAAATCATCGACAAACAGTAAAACGTACTTGTTTCCTTGGAACGATGTCTCAGACATCGGTCCACATAAGTCAGAGTGGATCAATTCCAACTTTGAAGTAGCCTTTTTATACACAATTGTCTTGAAAGATTTCCTCGCCTGTTTACCTTCAACACAAGCAATACAACTCGATTTATCTACTTCAGTATAATCGATACCTACGTGAGTTTTCTTCAATTGGTCCATTCCTATACGACATAAGTGACCTAACCGTTTATGCCATAATTGATACCTGCTTAACGAGTCAGAATGCACATCGTACGCCACATTTTGGAGGGGATTGGTAGTACAATCGAGTGTGTACAGTCCACCAGCAGCCGAACCATGAAGAACCGCCTCACCTTTGAACGAAAAATCATTACCTTTATAAAAAGTACATCCATTTTTATCAAAAAGTACTACGAAACCTTTGTCTACAACCTTTTTGACAGATATAAGATTACTATTAAGTTTAGGTACATACGCTACATCCTTAATTTTGTCTACCACACCACACGAAGTGTTGATAGATATGTCGCCAATACCACCACAATCGATCTTCTCACCATTGGCAACTGTTACAGTGCTACCTTCTAATGGTGTAATGTTCTTGAACCAATCTCGTCTCGGTGTCATGTGTTTTGACGCGCCAGAGTCAATAAACCACTTGTTTTTATCCTCACACGAAGACGTACCAAGAGCGCTAAATGAAGTAGCCTCCTCTGTTGACTTAACGCCTTTCTTTTCCTTATTCCTTAGAGGACAATCAGGCCGTTTATGTCCAGGTTTGTTACATTCATAGCATACAATCGGTTTCTTCGTTTTAGGTTTTCGAACATCATTATTATTCGATCTAAAAGCTGCATCACTTTCTGTGGAGTCTAGTTTGGACATCTCATTAAGTATCTTTCTTTTAACTAAATCGGTATTTACTTCCACATTGCTATTTTCTAATGCCATTATTAGGGGCTCATATCTCGAAGTAAAACCACCTAATAAAATTGCAGCTATTGAAGCATCATCAATTACCTTTCCGATATCAGCTAAATCTTGTGCTGTGCTCATAACAGCGTTTATATACATTTCAACGTTTTGAAAATCTGTTAGTGACAGCCTGTATAATTTTCTCTCTAGATTTAACCTTCTGCCCATACCTTTATCTTCATAGACGTCTTGTAATGCCTTCCATGCTTCTAGGGCAGACTTTGCACTCCTAACGTGCGTTATAGCAGAGCCATCTACTGTCAAGCATATTTTGGCTAGTGCTCTACTGTCGTTTCTAGATCTAACCGTTTCAGTGGTAGCATCTCCTACAGGATAACCACTTACTGTACACCACAAGTCCTCATGTACCAAATAGTTCCTCATTTTAAATTTCCAAGTAGAGTATTCTTCTCTGCTGGAGAGGCGGAGTGAGGGCAACAGCTGTGATGTTGGATTCCTGGCATGATCGCCGCTAGCCATTTTCAAAAAATTACCTCTAAAACAATTTCTGGTGACACAAAATACAAATTCTTCTCTGGTTTATTAATATTTCACTAGTTCTTCGTGCTGATAACGTTTTGTTGTAGAAACTAAGTAAAAGAACCCTTTCTGGAGAAAAGTTTTATTTTGAGTGACATCAATCATTTTCATATTTTAAAACTATAATGAGAGAATGTTTTCTTTACATAGAACACAAGAAGTTTTAATTGGAACTAGTAATAAGGTATTACAACACTATTATTGTAGCTTGCATGAAATTACCCTGGCAATTACTCCCTTCCCCTCCCCTTAACTTCTAAGGAGAGCGTCCCTAAAAAGCAGTGGCCGTGTTTCAGCATACTATAACTAAACCACATCAAAACTGAGATTAAAAGTTATTTAGGAAAAAGCGAATACTTTATATTTTATGGGGTGTAAGAGGTTCCAACCCCCATGTTTGGAACCCAAGCCAACCTCACCTGCACGTGGTGCACCCTGTGAACTAACAAACGAAGCTCTAGCGGCCGGCTGATTGCGGCATAGCGCAGCCAAGCACCGGCACAGCTAAATCCCCCGGGCCGTCGACGGGCAGCAGCGTCGGCGGTGCGAGAAGTTGTGCCCTGCGATCCCCAACCCGCATGCCCAGCGTGGGGATTATGGGCATATCCCCCGTTATTAGGGGAGGCCTACGTCCAACAGAGGATTGATATAGGCTGGTGAGGTGTGTGGTGTACACTTTATACAACAAATATTTAAAGGCGAAGGTAGTGAAACACTGGCAGAGCTAAATTCCTTCACTGCCTATGAGCAGCAGAGTCGGTGGTGCGAGAAGCTGTGCCCTGTCCCCAACCACCATGCCAAGCGTGGTTATTATGAGAACATCCCCCTTCTTATTAGAGCATAGCTATGTACAGCAGTGGACTGATATAGGCTGTTGTTGTTATTGAATGGCATATAAATTGTTTATTGAATTGTTTATAAAACAATATAAAAATATTCTCATAATATTTTATAGAAAAAAAGTTTGTGGCATACTATGATGTGAAATGTAAAAATACATACTCCTCCGTCACGCCAAATACCGAATAGATTGACCTGCTGTTTTGCACATTATGTAGGTACTTGGTAAATAGTCTAGAACTCTAGACGAGGATTAATATGCTAGTTTTAAGGGTGACGTTACCGAACCGGTCAAACGAAACCTTATGGTGCCGCTTTGTCCGTTCTTTCATCCGTCCGTCCGTCTGTCACAGCTGTTTATTTCAGGAACTACATAACTTACCGACTTGGAATTTGGTATAGATTAAAAATGCACTGACTGCATAAGATTGCCAGTAAAAAAATAAAAATATATTTTCATTTTCATCCCCAAAAGGTCCAAAATAAGAAACGGAAAAATTTCAAACTGGTGCCAATAGGTCGAGTTGTATATCATATGAAAGGAGTCAACTATCCCAGTTTAAAGCACTTTTTTATTTTTTTTATACGATGCATGGTTTTCATTTTATGATCAAAACGGTCCAAAAAATGACCATAATTCGAAGTTTGCGACGTGAAAAACCTGGAATTTATACATATTATAGAAGCATATACATCTATATTTTACAGTAAAATTATAGCCAGCTTATATGGCTTTGTAGAAACCTCAATAAATGTAAGGACAGCTGTGGTCAAACTATAAAGCCAGTTACATGGTCAAATATGGTGTTATCTGAAGGGCCCTAATTTACCCATTCTAAAGACGGTTTTTATTTTTCAATTGGACGTACACATTTTAATTACGAAGAAACTTTACTAATTAGTATCGCACGCCATTGACGTCACCCGCGGTGGGCGAGTCAACTCGCACTTAACCGGTATTGTTTCTTTTTAGTACCATGTGAGATAAGCAAAGGGTGAAAACTATTAAGCGATAAAAAAATTGTATGTTTAAAAAATACAAACATAACATAACATAATTATGTAGGTACTTGGACCATTTTTTTCATATTTATCGACGGTTGCATGTGTATTTTTTTTAAGTTAGTAATAGGTGACAAGTGTAGCGAAATTAAATAAAAGTGAATGAGGATTGGAATAGATAGATAGATCGATAGAAAAGTATTTATAGCACAAGATAAAATACAATTACACTGGCGAATTTAATGCTAAATAGCATTTTCTTCCACCTTTGTGTAGTGTGGAGATAGATTGGTAGTGCTGCAAATTTTATTAATGAAATTGTAAAACATTATAACATTACTAATAATAATAAATGAGATGGAGAAAAAACGGAAAAAAAAGAAACCTAAACCATACTTAAGATAAAAATAAACTTACATACAAAAACTAAAATATCATAAACATACATAAATTACTTAAAGTACATAATACCCAGAAGCTCATTTTTTTCATTGACTATTTTGTAGAGAGATAAAATGATTATAAAGTTTGGATTTGAAGATTCCTAAGGAGACAGAGCTACGAATACCTGCTGGTAGAGTTCCATAGACGTATAGCAGACACTGTAAATGAGTCCATGTAGAAGGAGGTGTTGTTTTCGGGGGTCTTAAGTCATAATAAAATTACCTTAATAATTGCCATAATAATTGTGGAATGATAAAAAATCACCGATTCGCCGATCGTTTTTGTTTGCCTCATTTATTTTGAACAATATAGTTACCTACTTGTTATTGGCGAAATTGTGAAAATTATTCCAAAAGCCATTGAATAAAGAATGTTCGGCTATTCATAACGGCCATAATGTAACAGCCCCCGCTTTTCAGAATCTCTGGCTTACCGTCTCACAGCTTGAACTGCGAGAAGCTCAACTTCTCAGAGCTTACGTAGTTTGACTACTTCCCGATCCAATTCATTTCAACTCAGAAAGATACAATTTAGATATTTATAGATGTATTGTTTGTAACCAATTAAAGGAGAATTCCGAGAACCCGTACCAATTGCGTCAAAACCAAACGTATCACATAAAATGTATTATATTTTATAAATGACAATAACATTTTCTTTGGATTTACACTGACGGGATTAATAATAAAGTTAAAAAATATTTTGTTGATTTGGTTTCCGCCGCACGCCACCATTAGACTGCAAAAACCAATCATATTACTGTTACTATGGCAACAAATCTTGATATAAATGTTACTATGACAACAACCCTCATTTTTAATTATTTAGACAGTATAATCGACTATAATCTTAGTGGAGATTTTTTTGACGCACTCACTTTTGTCTTGGTACCGAACGCCATACATCAGATTGTTAGACACGATAGGACAATGCTTTTACAAAAAGAGTACCTGCATTAAGCATGATGGGATCTGTGCTATATGATATCGACTCAGCATAATAAATGTTGTACGTTGAAAATAAACAATTTTTCCACCACACACCACCCTATATCAGTCCACTGCTGGACATAGGCCTTAATAAAGGGGGTTATGCCCATAATCCCCACGCTGGCCATGCGGGTTGCATGGCCGACGTTGCTGCCCGTCGGTGGCCATTGGATCTAGATGTGCCAGTGTTAGGCTGCGCTATGCCGCAATCAGCTGGCCGCCAGAACCCTGTTCGTTAGTTATCAGGGTGCATCACGTGTAGGTGAGATTGGCTTGGGTTAAGACAGGGGTTGGAATCCCTTACACCCCAATTTATCGTTATTATTATAATTACTTGACTGCTGGCTTCGCAACGGTTAAGGGAACCTGCCTCGTGGCAGCTTAATGTTAATTCAATCGCTTCTCGAATGATCGTTCCCTAAGGAACTCAATGCATAAGCAACAAACAATGCTGCCATGTTTACTACTTGGTTATGGCTGTCAAAGTGAATGTAAATTGAAATATCGAATCCCCTTCAAGAATACCAACAATAAAATATTAACATTCTCAGTCACCCATCGACGAAGGAACGTGGAATACATAATGCTCGTTTTTTTCTTCAACAGGTGCAAAATACATTTACACCGTAACTGAAATTCCATTTGTTTCTGCATAAAAACGACTCTCGCAATAAATATCAACGCAGTTACAGGCGATGTCAGAAGTAGCTGTACATCTTGTGTAACCAATAATGCTGGAAACTCGCATTGAAGAAAAAAAATTGTATCTTTTTTGCCCTTATACCAAAATGATTTTATTTAGGTACGTGAAACAAACAATAGCTTTAACTTTAATTAAATTCTTATTAGTAAAGTTAAGTGGTTCATTAATTAGAAAAAGTATTTGTGTAATCGCCATCTGAGCTCTCAGCAGCTGAAAGAGGTAATATAAGATTAAGACCACTGTCTGCTACCAGCATTTATTTATGCAAAACAATATCTTGCATCTTGTAATTATGTAGGCAGTTTTGTTCTCTATGGATGTTTAGCAACTTCTGCCACTGATTGTAACAATAGTTTTATAGCTATTGCTTTAGTAAAGCTCGGAATGCGCGAATAAAAATGTCGTACGCCATTGTACAAATCTGTTTTCATTCCTCTCTACTATTTTGTAATCTTTTGTTCTGGGAATGGTGCTTTGATTTATACGGTGTCTGGCGATGCAGGTGTAAAACACAGCTCTTATACAGCTAAAGGTTATACAGTTGTTATGTGCAATACAAGTGTAAAATAAAGCTGTTTAAGTGAGGCCACACCAAGGTGCGTTGCCAGTGCGTTGCCGGTGCGCTGCGTAGAATGAGGGGTGACGCTGTGTCATCACTATCATCACTATAAAGCTAATCCCCCCGCCGCATATGTCTGTTTGTCTGTCTTTTCGCGATAAGCCTAAAAGTACTAAAGTTTGTGAGATTTTCATGCGGTTTTCGCCACAAACATATAGTCATGAGGAAGGCTTAAGTGGTTTTTTGTAAGATATTTGTTAAGGTTTTGTATCAATAGATTTAAATATGACGATAATTTAAAAAAATGGTTGAAAAAGTCAAAGCGCCTGGGAGCTTTCAGCGAATAACGCTCGAAGACAAAGCGGGGAGAAGAGATGCGCTGCGCTACGATACGCATGGGCCGTGTAGCGCTTATCCACCTCCGTAGCCAGAAATTGGACAACGTAACGCCTCTGGGAAGCTAACCAATGAGCTAGGATGGCACCCAAAGCTATACCAAAAGACTCGAGAGTAGTTGCTCTCGAAGTTGACGTTCAGAGCAAAGAACTTACGTTTGATTTTTACCCACTCTTCGTAACCAAGATATAGGGTCGAAGTGCTGATGACCTTGATTGAGAAAGTGTGTCAAAATCATTGCGTTGGGACGTCGACACGACGCCACGCAACGCCGCCCGTGTGGCATCACTCACAGCCAGGGGCGGATTTGATCCGTTGGACACCCTAGGCATATGAAAGATTGCCGCCCCGCTATTCGCTGTTAAACACGAAAAATAAAAAAAACTCTCTAGCCTGCTTTTTACGGTATAATATAAACTATATTGTGATTGTGTGTGTATTTGATATTGCGAAGATGACCATTAGGTCATCTCACAATATTCCAGAGTGGAGTTCAGAGTACAGAAAGGAAGCCGAGAAACAAGTTGATATGATTTTAAAAATTAACATATGAAGACGTTTTTAGGAGGTTTGCGTGTGGCGGGCGGAGGGAAAATTTGATGCCCTCGTCCAACCACGTTTTGTAGGGCCTCATCAACGTCATCGGTAGGTTCCACAGCAACGAATCTGCCACCGAGAAGCTTCTGAAATTTCTCGGTGCCCGCCTTGATCTGGAGTAGATTGGGTCGGAGCGTGGACTTCATCAGACGGTTTCTTTCCAGCTTTAGATTGATATTCAGAGAGCCTCAGACAAGTCTACGATCAGATCCGGTGTTGAACCTGTTGATCACGGAGACGTCTCTGAATATGTGCCTTTTATCCGTCATGATGAAGTTGATCTCGTTTTTGGTCACAGTGTCGGGGCCACGCCATGTCCACTTCCTGTGGGGCTTCTTCTCGAAGAACGAGTTCATCAAGAAGAGCCCCTCCTTCTCTAGGAAGTTGACCAGCATTTGCCCCCTGTGATTTCTACACCCAAAACCATGCGGGCCCACTCTGGATTCGTCACCAATTCGGACTCCCACTTTGCCGCTAAAGTCCTCCATAACAACATTGAAGTGAGCCTTCGTGGTGTTGTGCAAGGCTTTGGATATGTCCTCGTACATATCCTCCACTTCATCATCCAAGTGTGCCGAGGTCGGTGCGTAAACCTGAATTATCTTCATGCTATACCTCTTGGAAAGCCGAAGGATTAGGTACGCTACCCTGGTCGAGACACTGGAGATTTTTTTAACGTTGTTAGAGAGGGCTCTATTGACGAGAAACCCTACGCCACCCTGGGGCTCCACTTCCTCCTAGGGGGATTCCTAGCACCCCCTGTCCCACCGTTACCATGGCCGCTACCTGACTAAAGGCAAGAAGTCCAAACTCACGGATGAGACTCTTCGGCTGATGACAAAAAGACGGGAAACCACTCAGGCCACTTCGTCAGAGAGGTCAGACCTGAACAAGCGAATTGCGAAGATGATACGGCGCGATCTTCGGAGCTCCAAAATACGCCTTATTGAAGAGGCAATAGAGCGAAACCGAGGGTCCAAAGTATTCACTCAGCAGCTTGGCAGGAGCCACCTGACGAAGTGAACGACATACGATGGCCGAACCGTCTTGTCAAAGCCGGATTTATTATCTGAGAAAGAGGACTTTTATGGCCGACTGTTTGCGGCACATGCTCCTTGCCCCCAACATAGCAGCCACGATTCTCGAGCCACCCTCACCCACCACTATACCGACAACCTGCCAGAGATCAGCCAAGACGAGGTCGTACTGGCCCTGAGACAGCTTAAAAATGGAAAAGCCCCCGGTGAAGACGGTGTTACTTCGGAACTTCTGAAGGCAGGAGGAGCTCCTGTTGTGCAGGAGCTGCAGAAACTCTTCAACTCCGTTCTTCACTGTGGGAGAACTCCAAAGGCGTGGAATGAGAGCTTGGTGGTTCTGTTTTTTTAGAAGGGAGATAGGACGCTTCTTAAAAATTACAGACCCATCTCGCTCTTGAGTCACATCTATAAGCTGTTCTCTCGGGTTATTACAAATCGTCTCGCCAGAAGACTCGATGAGTTCCAGCCACCGGAGCAGGCCGGGTTTCGTGGAGGATATGGCACCATAGACCACATTCACACAGTGAGGCAGATTATTCAGAAGTCCGAAGAGTATAATCAGCCCCTGTGTCTGGCGTTTGTGGACTATGAGAAAGCCTTTGACTCTGTAGAAACCTGGGCTGTCCTGGAATCCTTGCAGCGATGCCAAGTCGACTATCGTTATATCGAAGTGTTGAGATGTCTGTACGAAGCCGCCACTATGAGTGTCCGAGTACAGGACCAGCAGTCTAAACTCATCCAACTGCGCTGCGGAGTGAGACAGGGAGATGTCATATCTCCGAAACTGTTCACAAGCGCGTTGGAGGATATGTTTAAGACGCTGGACTGGAAATGTATGGGCATAAACATAAACGGCGAGCACATCTCACACTTGCAATTCGCTGATGACATAGTCCTAATGGCAGAGTCGCTGGAGGAGCTGCAACAGATGCTGGACGGCCTAGCATCAGCCTCGCGAAAGATAGGTCTCGGCATGAATTTGGACAAGACCAAAGTTATGGCCAATGACAGAATTGATCCGAGTTCTGTCGTCCTTAATGGACACCTTCTTGAAGTTGTTTCGGAGTATACATACCTCGGGCAGATATTGCAGTTGGGTAGAAACAACTTCGAGAAGCAGGCCAAGAGGAGGATTCAGCTGGGTTGGGCAGCATTTGGAAAACTACGTCGAGTTTTCTCGTCACCCATACCGCAATGTTTGAAAACAAAAGTTTTCAATCAGTGCGTCCTACCCGTCATGACATACGGAGCCGAAACGTGATCACTCACAGTACGGCTGGTCCACCAGTTTAAAGTCGCTCAGTGAGCTATGGAACGAGCTATGCTCGGGGTTTCTCTGAAGGATAAAATCCGTAACGAGTTTATCCGACATAGAACTAAAGTTGTCGACATAGCGAGAATTAGCAAGCTGAAGTGGCAGTGGGCTGGCCATATCTGCCGAAGGACCGATAACCGTTGGGGGTAAACGAGTTCTTGAGTGGAGACCGCGGCTCGGCAAACTTAGTGTAGGACGCCCTCCGGCCAGGTGGGGTGACGATCTGCGAAAGGCTGCTGGTAGAAGCTGGATGCGTCGAGCTCAGGACAGGGCGCAATGGCGCTCATTAGGGGAGGCCTATGTCCAGCAGTGGACTGCTATAGGCTGATGATTATGATGATGATGGGCGGTGGGAATACGACGAATACTGGAAACGACTATTCCTCTTCTCCATCGTGTACGAAAACTGATATTTATTTCTAGAATGTCATTCAGGGCCGCTTGTATTATTATAATTTTTACGAAATATCGCCTCCGCGAAAGAGAGAGAAGTGAAAGGCGCGACTACAAAAAAAATCCTACGAAGTTTTGCCGCCCCCTTAATTTTGCCGCCAGGCCCGGGCCTACATAGCCTATTGGGAAATCCGCCCCTGCTCACAGCTTTTAATTGCTTTTAATAGGACGTCTGGCAATGAATATGTAAAACAAAGCTAAGTACATAAAGTGTTATACTGCTCATGGCTGAAGCTAAAGCTTTTTATACGGCATCGGATGATGCAGGTCAATAAAATAAATAGGCTACTTTTTAACCAGGTACACTAGAGAAACTAGTGTGCTTACATAAAAACCTGAACAAAATGTATGCATCTATGTAATTTATGAATCATTAATAAATGAGTTATAAAGTATACTTAGAAATTAGTTTCCATATAAGGAAAATTTCTTTTTTTTTTGAATAAATATTCTATAACCGTAAGGACATTTTGATATTTAATAATTTTTAATAATAACAATTTCAGTTGTTAATAAGTAAAAATTGCCAAAAAAACTCGATCTGAAAAAGCTACCATTATCATTTCCTCAGTCGAAAAGATAATCAGTCGAGGATGATCTATGCAGTCGTTAAACCTGCTTTATAAATAGCAGAAAGCGTCTTCATCTGTATCGTTTTATTGCTGTTTTTGCATAAACCTCACATAAAACTAATTTATATACGCGGGATATAGAGCACCCGCACCCGCACTCGCTTGATGTAATGTTTTAGATGGATGCCGCTATGAAATTCGGATTAATATTGGCAGACTGGTAGCGAGCTTGTGTAGCTTTTTTTATTTCTAATAGCTTGTCTAGATGGAGCGGTTGACGCGCGAGATGAGTTGCGCATAGCCCATTCCTCTCACAGCTTTGTTCACGTGGTACACGCATAAAAAGTAACTTATGTGTTAATCCAGGTCATAAACTATGTAAATTCAAAGTTTCATTCTTGTGTTCAGTTCAGTAGTTTGCGTGAAATAATAACAAACATCCATCTCTCCATCCTCAAAAACTTTCACATTTATAATACTAGCATACATACGTGCTACATCTTCGACCGCATCATCACTTACCAACAGGTGAGATGGTGGTCAAACGTAAGCCTATAAACTGTAAAAAAAAAAATACGCCTGTGGCTTCCGTCGCGTGGTACCTGGAAAAAAAAGCTTATAATATGTTAATCCAGTTCACAAACTATAGGTATATAGCATATTCCTATAGTTTGTGAACAATTGAGCGCAAATTCCAAGTTTCATAAAAAACCGTTCTGTAATTTATGCTTGAAAGGGTAACTAACAACCATCCGTTAATCCTCACTACTTTCAAACTTTCATATTTACCCTCTTATTTATAAATCAAATGCCCTTTATAAAGCCGTCATCACACTATTCGGACGCGGCTGATGGTCGGGGCTTGGCATTTTGGCAGATCACAGTAGGGTTGAGGTAGAGTATAATCGTTAATGAACCTATTCGCATTTAGATTATTACTTTTATAAAACTTGGAATCGATAGATGAATGTTTATGCTGTACTTTCAATTACAATATGAACTGTTTTATAGGACGTAACTTTTCCCTATAGGAGATATTTTTGGAAGATCTATTTAATAGCTTTGAAAATGTTGAACATTTTCTTTCGGTTTTTAATTCTCGACTTCATATTTAGAACGAAGTCGAGAGCAACAGCTAGAGACACGAATATTGTTCTGAGCACACAAGATTATAAAGCAATACCCATCCAAGGTTCATTCATCTATTCACGGACCAAGGAACCCTAAAGCACCACTACTCCACTTCGCATTCATGCACCATAAGCTTTGTGAAATAAGGTTGATAATCCTGAAACGTTTTCCAACTCTACATGTGAAAACCAGCACCTTAAAGCTATTGCAATAAGGTTGCTATTGCTATTTCAGGAGCAGTTGAAAACAATTTACAATCACGATGTTCTGGAGCGACTCGCCTGTTTCTTGAAGAGGCTCCAAGAATTTCCGTTTGAAAACGCGATACTTTCTAGTTCTTGTAAAGAGCTCTGGACCTAATTTGTATTGGAGATTGAATTCTCATATATTTCAATGGTATTCAAAAAGGCGAGCGAAGCGAGTAAAAATGGCGGAAAGTTAGTAAGAACTAAACTTGAGATAATTCGTCGCGGTTAGCACACAAATTCTGATAATAGGCACTACGCAAGTAATGAAATATATAAAAATATTACCAACCCAATTTAGGCATTTTGTTTCAATGCAATACCAATAAGTTCAGTTGAGTAAAATTTTCAAAGTATTTCTGTTCCTGTGTCATCAACACCATCATCATCATCTCAGCCCGGAATCACCCACTGCTGGAATGCCAATGTTTGCAAGATTTGGCCATACAAATATGGGCAAATCTTGCAAACATTTATTTGTTTCGCGGCGGAAATCAAACCGGCAACTTTCTGCATCTGGCTTTCGCCTACTGAGCCATAGTGCTCGTGAATAATGTTTACATGGAATGTGGTAATTTTGTTTTTTACAAATCAAGTAACACAAGAAAACAAGAAACAATCCTCAACAGACGGTGGCTCAAAATAATAAGAAACCCAATCATTCTTTGAAAAGCAATTTAAATTTCGTATTCCATTTTGTTAGTTTCTAGTAATTCAAATTTCTGAACTCTATAGAACTAAAATCTGTTCTATAACTTTAGCTACAAATTATACAAAAACGAATCAAAAGAGAAACTTTAATAACTTGAATGACAGATTACTAATTTATTATTCCTGTTTGAAATCTTTTAAAAGCGTCGGCCAGACTTGAGCTGAAGGCTAAACATGGATGAGTCATTATAATCTAAATTTTAGAGGATCATTTGATGAGATATAAATAATTGGAACTTGTGAACCCCACACGAAATAATAATGCTGTTAATTATTAAAGAATCAATCAATCTTCTATGCTTATAAAATCCAAAAAGGAAGGATTTTCAGACATTCCACCCATAAGGGGGTTAAAATTTGTATGAAAGTCCGTCAGTTTTGAAGTTAGGATCTTATAGTTATTTGTTTAGAGGCTGAAGATTCAAAATCAGTGTTTTTCATAATTCCACCCATGAAGGGATGAAAAAGGGGATGACTAAATTTGTCCAAACCGACATAAACGCGAGCAAAGCCGCGGGTGGAAGCTAGTATAATTATAATGCTGGACAGTATCGTATAGCATCTGACATGGAATAGTTGACTGACACCCAAGACTAAGCTGAGCTTTTTACATGGAAACCACAGAACCACTTTTAAACATACTTATATAGTTACTTTCTACACACGAGTAGGTACTTATCACACCTTCATTATTGACTGACTTCCGCCAGATCAGACCTTTAATCCAGATCATAATCTACGCATATTCCAAGTTTCAGCCAAATCCGTTCAGCCGTTGCGGAGTGAAGCAACCACAAAATTTGGCATTTATAGTATTAGTGTGATGTGATAGATGACAACCAGATCTGAGGCAAATATTTTCAGATTATTCAAACATTTGTCTTGCGGTGGAAATCGAATCCGCAACCTTCTGCTTCTCATGTGGGCATTAACTCTTCTTCTTTCGTATGAGCTAGTGACTCAAACTTACTGTGCCACAGTGATATAACTAGAATATAACCAGTAGAATCTTTCTTATTTTAAAATATACCTTATTAAACATTTTTCATCGGTTTTTAGTATGATAATTAAGTTTTTGTGATAATAATAATTTTCAGTTAAACGTACTAAGTAACTAGCCATTAAAATTTAACAAGTGAAAAGAATCCGACTCGTTTTTGGCAACTTTTAAGAGCATCTCGAAACTAAAATATATTTTTGAAACGTGACCAAATAAATTCAAAACTTTCTAACAATAAATTTTTATTTGACCAGAATTTTAATTTTTCTTTTTTTAAGGCATTGGTCTCAGGGTTACACCTCTTTACTTTGTTCCATAAATTGTTTTGGTTAAATAAAATCAAAGGTAATTGTTTTTTATATAAAATGCTAAATACAGTTTATTTTATGCTTCCTACTTAGGTAGGTACATCTAAAGATCATTAACTATTTGTGAAGGTTTTTATAATACTTATTTAATAGCTTAATTAATCATTTTTTCAATTCATAAACTTACACAACTGCTTTAAGTAGCTCATAATCCCTCCTTATGATTGTTACCCGTATATTAACGTCTGAAAAGATTTTAATTCAGTTCAAAGATCAAAGAAGGATTCAAACCTAACAAGAACATAAGATAAGTATATTTAATACTAGTTTCCGCCCGCGGCGTCACTCGCGTGATACTGGGATGAAAAGTAGCCTATGTGTTAATCCAGGTCTCAAACTATGTATATTACAAGTTTCATCCAAATCCGTTCAGCCGTTACGGCACAAAACGACGTCAAACATACTCACACAACTTTCGCATTTATAATATTATGTGTGATGTGATGAGTAGGTATATTTTATTTAGAGAAAAATAAGTACCTAATCTATACTTATAAAATCCTTTGTCCTGAATGACTGACGTATCAACGAACAGCCTAAACCGCTGATCGTAGAGACCTAAAAATTGGAGGGTGTGTTCTTTGTATGGCATAGGCCGTTAAGAAAGGATTTTCCGAAATTCTACCCCTAGGGGGGTGAAAAACGGGGGCAAAGTTTGTATAGGACAACGTGATTCCTTGGTCCAATCTACTTCAAAAGACAATGCCGTCTGATGTATGGCGCTCGGTATCAATGCTAAAGTGATTACGTCAAAACGAAACCTAATTTTTTCGAAAGATATTAAACTGTTATTCATTGTATACCAAGTCTTTTTTAAGATAAACGTCAACAAATTATTTATATTTGGTAATAATTTTAGAGTTTGTTTTTTAAAAAAATGCTTTCCGAGACCTTGTGTTCAGTTTTGTCTACATAATTATAAGTATTACACTATAAACATTTAATTATACTTCCGTTTATTACATCTGAAGAGATTTTAACCATGAAGAGATTTTAACCATGTAGTATCGTCTCGATATACCGCGTCGCCTCCCACATTCAGAGTATCTATTTTTTACGCAAAGAAAAAAATAAAATTGATACTTCAGGTGCTCCATTAGTTCCAACCATCGCCACTCCGCGGCGCTCACGTCATTCGTTTTTCGTGTCCCGCGTCGTCACCATCTACTCCATAAAAAGTTTCTTCAAAGTTAGGATATTGGTGAAGTTTTTTTCAGCAGTGATGGGAAAAAGAAAACGCAATGATAAAGATAAAGATGAAAGTCATATTCGTCGAAAGATTCGTCGTTTGGAGAGAAAACTACGACGTTCCAAACGCTACAAAGGTCAGTAATTTAAAACTACCCTAATGTTTTTTCAGATAATAAAATCATTGTATTTATAATTAAACAAAATTTAAAACTCATGCCTATCATCTTAACGTGATAATACGTGATATTATCCTGATGATAACTTATTGTTATTCCTTAAAGTGGTGATACGAGATGTCATCCAGGAATTCATCTTGCACTTTCTTTGTGGTAGTACGTGATGCTATCCAGAAAGTAAAAATTTCCTAAAGCGAAATATTATGTCCTCTTCAGATCATCGTCACACCGATAGTGATACATCCTATCAATCATCATCTGATCGTGAGGAGAATGATATCACAATCGATGCACTAGAAAGTGATTATCAAGAAGAGGACGATGTGGGAATGATAATTCCTCCGGCTTCGGCTCCAGATTTTCGGGCGCCAGAAGCTTCTTCGGCTCCGGGAACTACCTCAATTCCAGGAACTTCTTCAGCTCCAGGAACTTCTAATTCAGATCCAGTGCTGATCGCCAACTCGATTGTAGAATCCGAACAAAATTCTTGTGTAGTGCCCGATGAAATTCTGGAGGTACTTGGTGAAGCCAAGAATTCCGAATTAGCACTAGGTGAAAAAATCCCAAGTGAGATCGCTGAACGTTGGGGTAAGATCCTGCTTGACGGCCTCGCTAAAGACCAGAAAGAGTCGCTTTTAGAGAATATGCTGATCCCTAAGAATTTTCAGTTAGCTCGAGCACCTAAAATGAATCCAGAAGTCAATACAATCCTCTCGGAATCAGCCAAAAACCGTGACAAGAGGTTAGAGAAAGCACAAAATCAACTTGGTTCTGGTATTGCGGGTTTGGTTAATCTCACAAGAGACTTAATTCAATATGATATTCCAAAACTTGAGATCATTAAGAAAATTTCTGAAGTAAGTCAAATTCTTCTCGACTTACATTGCGAAGAATCAATCAATAGGCGAAAACTCGTAGTTCCATTGCTGGACAAAAATTTTTTGAACACAACTCAAGGCATTAAAAGGGAAACCTATTTGTTTGGCGACAAACTTGGTGAGAATATAAAAAATTCAAAAGATATTGAAAGGTCAAGCCAACAAATCAAAAAACCTGCGATGCAGCCAAATTTTCAGAAAAAACCACCTGTGTCGGGAAACGTGCGATATCCTCCTCGTCCCCAGAACAACTTAAGGACAGCAGCAGCTGCAGCACCGAGTCGGTACTACGAGCCGCAGTCTTCAGCGCCGTCGAGGAGGAACGCGAATACGTCGCGCCCGCGCTACACCAAGCCGCAGCCGCCGCTAGCGAACAAATCGCGCGATCGGCGCCGCCGTTAGAGGTACCTCACGCCGGCAGAATACAATATTTTCTAGAAAACTGGTTATCAATTACTGATGACCCAGTTATAATTTCTTATGTTAAAGGTTATAAAATTCCATTTGAATCGTTATTGCCACCTCAGGTTTCTGATTGCAATAATATGCCATTTCCAAGAAGCGAAATGACCATTGCTGTTTCCAAGCTTAAAAATCTTGGTGCAATATCACATTGTAATGACAAGTCAGGACAGTATGTATCTCCTGTGTTTTTAACACCAAAGAGCAATGGTGATTTTCGATTTATACTCAATTTAAAAAGTCTTAATAAATATATTACTGCCCCTCATTTTAAGATGGAAGATATACGTACGGCGTCAAAATTGGTATCTTATGGAGCTTATATGGCCACAATTGATCTTAAAGAGGCATATTTTTTAGTGCCTATCCATCCGTCGCATAGAAAGTATTTAAGATTCAAAATAGACCAGCAGCTATTAGAGTTTAATTGTTTACCTAATGGTCTTAGTTCTGCGCCATATGTGTTTACAAAACTTTTGAAGCCTCTTTTAGCCCTTTTGCGTGAACAAGGCCACACAGTCGTTGCGTATCTCGATGATATATTATGCATTGGTATAGATTATGAATCCTGCAAAAAGACAGTTAATACTGTAGTTACCAATTTACAAAATCTAGGGTTTATCATTAATTATGAGAAAAGTAACATGCAACCAAAACAAATATGTAAATTTTTAGGTCTTGAAATTAATACTTTGACTATGTCACTGCAATTGCCTACTGAGAAAGTTGATAAAATTATACATTTAGTTGAAAAGATAAGATTTAAAAAGTCAATTTCTATACGCGACTTTGCAAAATTTCTAGGAACGCTTACAGCTTCTTGCCCCGCCGTTGCTTACGGGTGGTTATACACTAAACGCTTTGAGCGTGAAAAATATTTAGCGTTGCAACAACATAATGACAATTATGATTCACAGATGAATTTCAAAGAATATCTTAACGAGGATTTTAATTGGTGGTCTACCATTGCTGATAAAGCTCAAAATAGATTGCACAAAAATAATTATTTCTTAGAAATATATACAGATTCATCCTTAACTGGATGGGGTGCCTCATGCGATGGTGATATAGCTAGAGGTCACTGGTCTGCATGCGAAAGGGAAAACCATATAAATTACCTCGAACTTCTCGCTGCTTTTCTCGGTTTAAAATCATTTTGTAAGAATAATTGTGACATTAACATTTTACTACGAATTGATAACACCACTGCAATATCATACATAAATAGAATGGGTGGAATTCAAATACCACACCTTAATCAAATTACTAGGGAAATTTGGCAGTGGTGTGAAGCGAGAAATATTTATATCTTTGCTTCATACATCAGATCTCGTGATAACACCGATGCCGATCGAGCTTCCAGGCATACCAACATAGATACGGAATGGGAATTAAATTCTAAAAGTTATAAAAAAATTGTAAACATTTTTGGTCAACCTAATATAGATCTATTTGCATCTCGATTAAACAATAAATGCGCCCAGTATGTTTCGTGGAAACGAGACCCAAACGCTTATGAAATCGATGCATTTACGATATCATGGGAAAAATATTTTTTTTATGCTTTTCCACCATTTGCCTTGGTCCTAAAATGTTTAAGAAAAATTATCGATGATAAAGCTCATGGTATTCTTATCGTCCCATACTGGCCAAGTCAACCATGGTATCCTGTGTATAAAACACTGGTTAATTCTAAAATATTATTTTTAAAGCCAAGTAAAAACCTTTTGTTATCCCCTTCCAGGGAACACCATCCGTTGTGGCGCAACCTTACCCTGGCGTGCGCTATATTATCCGGCAGGCATTCCTGAGGCAGGATATTCCAGACAGTACTGTAGAAATTATGATTAATTCCCTTTCATCTAATAGCATAAGTCAGTACAATGTAGCAATTAAGAAATGGTTCAATTTTTGCCAATCAAATAACCTTGATTGTTATGATGTGAGCGTAAAAGAAATATTGGAATTTTTAACTGAGCAACTTCAGGATGGAGCAAGTTACGGCACTTTAAACTCTTTCCGATCTGCCTTGTCTCTCATAATAGGTAAAGATCGTTGTAATAGTGATTACATAGCTAGATTTTTTAAAGGTGTCTTTAAGATGAGACCTAGTTTTCCAAAATACAGTTCTACCTGGGATCCTAATATCGTCTTGGAATATTTATCGAATATTTACCCTAATGACTCTGTTTCACTTGAAATGTTAACCAAGAAATTAGTAACTCTTCTCGCGTTATCCACAGGACAACGTGTGCAGACGTTATCTGTGATAAATCTGGATTGTATTTTTATTCAAAATACTTATGTCGCTATTACAATTAATGATATTATTAAGACATCCATGCATAATCGTCGTAATCCAAAATTGGTGATTCCATACTACGCTAATGAATCTATTTGCCCAGCAAAAGCTTTAAATTCTTATGTGGAACGAACAAGTCAGTTTCGAAACCTCCCTAATACAGAGAGACTCTTTCTCACGATAAAGAAACCCATCCACAACGCAAGTTCCCAAAGTTTAAGTCGATGGATCAAACAAACAATGTCACAAAGTGGCTTGGATATTACCATATTTACAGCACATAGTACTCGACATGCGTCGACATCAGCAGCTAATCGGTCTGGAATATCCATCGACTTAATCAAAAGAACAGCTGGGTGGACAGGGAACTCACTCTGTTTTGCAAAATTTTATAATCAACCCTTATATTCTTCTGAAGACTTTTCTTTTGCTGAAGCAGTACTTTCACGTAAATAAATTACTAGTACCTAATGAAAGTTTAAATTGTATTGTATTAGGTAAATGTTAATTTTATAATACGGTTGTATAATTAACCACTACTGTTATACAATCATTAACTGCTTTTTCTTTTAGATTAAAGCAATTTATTAAACTTTTTTATTTTAATTCTGCAACAAACGCTAAACATCTACATGGTTAAAATCTCTTCAGATGTAATAAACGGAAGTATAATTTAAGGTTAAATGAACTTACCTAAGTGAAATTCAACCGGAATTATACGACGTTTATTACATCTGAAGAGATTTATAGTCCCACCCATCCCATAGGACATGCACACATCTTTAATTATGATCCTATACTAAAACCCAAGTGTTGCAGAATTCAGACAAGCGCTAAAACAAATGACGTGAGCGCCGCGGAGTGGCGATGGTTGGAACTAATGGAGCACCTGAAGTATCAATTTTATTTTTTTCTTTGCGTAAAAAATAGATACTCTGAATGTGGGAGGCGACGCGGTATATCGAGACGATACTACATGGTTAAAATCTCTTCATGGTTAAAATCTCTTCAGATGTAATAAACGTCGTATAATTCCGGTTGAATTTCACTTAGGTAAGTTCATTTAACCTTAAATTATGATACTATATCTCTAAGAAAAGGTTTATAAACCTCACACATATAGGTAAAAGGCTGTTCTAACTTCACTTCTACTTCGTAGGTAGGACACTACATACATCACTACAGTGTTCTACTTTATATTATTTTCAAATAATGATAGTGACGAGAAAGTAGATAGCCACTTACATCATCTATGGTTATAATAGGTATTAGTACTTACTGATGCAGGTGAAATCCAAGCTAAGATCCAAGATCTTAACACAATCATCACAACCAAGAAAAGGCCATGGATGCCTATTCCAAACTATGCTGGTTTCGCGTCACCATTAGCAAACTGCTGGTAGATTACAATAAAAAAATAGTTTTTCATCCATACGAAAGGGTAGACCATGGACAGGGTAGAATGGTAGGTTAACACCATGGATAAAAAAGCTTCACTAGCAAGTGAAAGCTAGTATTAAAATGTTTTTCATCAAAATGAAATGAAAACAGAACGCAAGATAGTCTACCTCTCGTAAAATGAAAGTTGGAAGCGCTGCAGTGGCACCTGCTGGATTTTGCATTGAAAGCGCTGAAACTATACAATTGCATACTTCTGTGTTATTAGAATTGGAACATAGACCTTATAGTGGTTTTATACCTATCTACTTTGTAGTAGCGGTCAAAACCATTTCATTTAGTGAGTTGCCAGAACCATTCCACACATTGCAATGCGGCACCGCACCGCATCCGAGAAATCATTAGCTGATTTTGTTTGACACACAAGTGCGTTTCGGCACTGCCTCGTTACACAAGTTGCTTCGGACAAAAACATTACTTACAGTCGCTCGTTTCATTCCAGCGTTCTACGCTGGAATGTAGGCAGTGCCGAAACGCACTTGTGTGTCAAACAAAATCAGCTAATGATTTCTCGGATGCGGTGCGGTGCCGCATTGCAATGTGTGGAATGGTTCTGGCAACTCACTAAATGAAATGGTTTTGACCGCTACTCGATATCGAGCGTGAGTTATAATAACTGCAACATAAATTAAATTTTATTTATTTACTAATTTCAATGTAACAGTCATAATTTTTTTTATTTAAAACTGTCGAGCGCTCGACTTCTATCACACCTACCACAACCCGTAAATATGTGGTCTAGAAGGTAGTGATTCAATCTGGATATTTAGACTACAAGGTTGTATCTTAGTAAAGGACACCGCTGCGGCATGGCGGCACCGAAGCACATCGTGTGCCTCGACCATTATCTAGAATCCTCCAGATAACAAAATCACCCTGTATAAACTTCAACTACTTCACACAACTCTAGAACTTTGAGATTCAGCTGCAGAATTCAAAATTCAAATAACTTTCGGCATTTCAAATTCAAAATAAAAACTTGCTGGAACGTAATATTGAAATAAGATTTTTTGTGAAATATTTTCACGATCCTTGTGATTGTTTTCTTTCTGATTTAAAGTGAATTTTAGGTGATTTTAAGATAAATATAAAGTTGCTTTGCACTACTGTTACTGACTTCGGTATATTTATTTGTATGTACAAGTTGTGAAAGCCAGTTTTCATGGAAAGGCAAAACACGAACCTCCGCCGAAGGATGAATTTAGACGTGACCAATTAAAAGTAAGTGTATAATCTAAGCAATCCTAATACTAATAGTATTAAATTTAAAGTGAGTATATTTATTTGTTTGAGTATATTTGTTTGTCAGTTTTTTAGGCTTTCACGCCTTAACTACTCAGCCGATCATCATGAATTTAGCATAACATATTGTTAGGGGTACAAAAGGACATATAGAACCTTTCATCCAAAAAAGTCCCCAGGCGGAAGCTAGTACTTTGATATAATAAAAATCGTCTTTGAAAAATATGCGAAATATAAATAGGTAGTGTTTGTTCCATCACGACAAAACTACTAACCGTCCTATTTATAAAGCTGGGTACGGATAGCGCGTTCCTGTATACGCGTAGTTAGGGTTCGCTGTGCACGCGTATATTGGATACGCGTACAGTGAATGTGGACCGCCGCGAACCTGAACGCGAGGTCAATCCATCCATATCGCTACGCGAGCCGAAACCAACTAACCACGGATCACGCCGCGAGCCAGCTCGCGCGGCACGCGTTCCCAAAAAAAGGTACGCATAAAGGATACGCGTAACCCGACTACGCGTATCAATATACGCGCTATCAGTACCCAGCTTTATAGTTATTCATAAATCAGATAGCTTAAATGGCGTTCGATTATCATGTTACCTCTTTTTATTTACGTTTAAATGATAGGGACAAGCTTACTTTTCGAGCCTTATAAAATTACATTTGATTATAAATATAGGGGTATATGTATTGAGCTGATGTTACTTATATGTTCTAGAGCAGGAATACCACAGGTTATTTCTTATCCGGTTACCACGCGAGCGAAGCTGTTTATAAGCTAGTGAATAGTACGTATTTTAAAAAATCTATGTAATAAAATACATGTAAATAAAAGTAGAAATAGAAATATATCCACACCACACCAGCCTATATCAGTCCACTGCTGGACATAGGCCTCCCCTAATAAAGGGGGAAATGCCCATAATCCCCACGATGGGCATGCGGGTTGGGGATCGCAGGGCACAACTTCTCGCACCACCGACGCTGCTGCCCGTCGGCGGCCAGGGGATTTAGCTGTGCCGGTGTTAGGCTGCGCTATGCCGCTATCAGCCGGCCGCCAGAGCCCCGTTCGTTGTTAAGCAGGGTGCACCACGTGCAGGTGAGGTTCGCTTGGGTTCTAAAGATGGGGGTTGGAAACCCTTACATCTTTTAGAAATATATAAATTGCTGTAACCAATTTATTTCATAAATTATAATCTAGTCTGGGATCTTCCTTTAAGCAAACAAAACTTGTGATAGACTCTATGTAAAGATAAAAAAAAATTCATATGTCAGAAATCTTGCGAAAATTATTCATTTGATATTGTTATCGAAAAACAAATGGTGGCAGATAAGCGCCGGTGACGGTAACAAGTGGCCCTAATTTAACTTTTGGAAATCTTTACGAGTTGCCAACATTTGGGCCTGAATCCCAATGAGGGCAACCTCTTACAGTTAAAGCTGCGACTAGTTTTGGGAAAGCCGGAAAAAAATAACTTTTCATCGGATATTTTTTTTCACAAGAAATATTGGTTGCCGATCAATGAGAATACTTGATACATATACATCTTTACAACTAGGTGCTCAGGGCGTTGCTTCTTTTGGTGTAATTAGCAAATAATTTTGTACAAGCGACGACAGGGGTTGACCATTTAGTGGCATTTAGATCTAAACGTTTCCGTGCTTCGGAAGGCACGAAAAGATGGTCAATGCTTTTACAGTTGTCTAGCCATGTCTAAAAGCTCCGTCCGACGTCAAAGTTGGCCACTACCTCAAGTTAAGAAGAAGAAGCTTTACATTGGTTATCACAATGTATTTCAGTACCCATCAATCGGAGGGAAATTGAAACATCGGAGTAAATTGTATTATGACTAGAATTTTCACGTACCGTTACATTTTTGAAGGCACCGACGACGTTTCGACTCATTAAGAGAACCCTCAGGGTGAGTGAATGCAACGCTCTCCCGCCGCGTACTTTTTATAAGTAGCACTGCGCGCGTCAGTTTTCGCTGTTTGGTTTGAGTCAATACACTCAAATCCCCTTTTTATTAGTAGTAGGCCATACATACCAAACGATTAAATAAATTCACCGTATTTCGAAAATCTCATTTTTTTATAATTTATGGTACTTTTTAGTAGCGAAAATAATTTTACTTTATCTTCTGAATTTGTAAAACAGTTTTTAGAATATAATCACATACAAAAGCTAAGTATTTACTATAAAATGTTCAAAAAAAATTATATTCTGTGTATTTGAATTGACTGCCGGATGTAGATTAAAGTCGGACTGTTGATCAGAACAACCCTAACAATTCTGAGGGTTGTCCCAACCGGATTATATTGCCACTACATCCTTTTATCTATAGCTGGGAAGTTTTTATAACTGAAATTTCTGGACCTGAATTTTTCTATTGTTCTCGTAACGAGCTTATTGTTTTTGGCAACGGGTTTGCGAGTCCTGAATTTATTATACAATTCTGAGAGCATTGAAATATGCTATTGTGATATTTCGTATCTCCCGACGTGGTTTTCCTAAAAATATTCAGGCGAATGTGGCACGCGCTGTGTTACCTAACTCGTTACGATGGGAATCGACATAAATTCATTTTAAATTTTGTGATTTTGATGAAGAAATACCACATTTAGGTGACGATGTATTTAGGCCAAATAAATATGGCTGAAATGTAAATCATATACAGTCCCTTGCTGGACATTTTGGCCTCTATTGCGCCCTGTTCTCAACTCCAGCAGCTTGTCGCAGATTGTCAGATATTTAAATGCTGAAAATCAATTATTTGTCTGGCCTTCAATGCACTGGAACACTCTGATCTAAATAAGCTAAGTGTTAAGTGATTCGTATGGGGATCGGGCGAAGGGTTGCTCACCTTAATTAGATAAGAATAATTCTAACGAGTCTGTCAAATAGATCAACAAAAAATAATTGACACGTTTTTTTAAACGAAATAAAAAAACCGGTCAAGTGCAAGTTGGACTCGCGCACGAAGGGTTCCGTACCATTATTTATACATGTGTGGAAGCCCCCTTAATTTATTTTATAATAATTTAATTATTTATTTTTGAAGTGAAAAAAAAATCAATATTCCGTGAATTTTTCAAGTGTCTATCTGTTGCCGTTATTAATATCGAACAAAAAGCGGCAAAAATCACGTTTGTAATTATGCCCCCAATTTTTTTTTTAAGTATTTGTTGTTACATACAATATAGTTATAGTTTCAGTTTAGCCTATTCAACCTGTTTGCGTTCCTATTTAAATAAATAAATACATAAGAAATAATTTTGCCCGTTACGGGTTGCAAATGACTGCACATTGCACGCACACACGTTTATTGACCATCTAAGATTTACACTAGCTACAAAACAAACAAACGATAAATACTAATATTGACGTATTATTAGTTAGCTACTAACTACGCATTAATATAAGTAAAATAGCGTTTACCCGCGGTTTGGTATCCTTATTAAACGAATCTATGTATTCTAAATACAAATAATTGCGTGCATACCATCATAATAAATAATTAATTTTAAACAAAGCAAAGAGTTTTAGTTAACTGTGCAATAGTAGGTATGGAACTTCGTTTTCTTATCGAACATAGATACCTAGTATAAGTAGAGGTACTGCGCCTGGTCCCTACTTGGGTGGGTGACCGTTTAGTGATATTTAGATTTGCGGGGTAATCGGCTAACTCTGTTGCAAACAGAAATGATTGACACTGATCCTGTTTATACAAACTTTGACATTTCATCCGTCGACATTCAATGAACTTCAATTGACAAACTGTCACAGTTTGTTATAACAGGATCGGTGTCATCATTTCTGTTTGCAACAGAGTTAGCTGATCTCCCACCTGAAAGCATTCGTGCTTTGGAAAACACGTAAATATGTTGGTCCCGGCTTTTTCAGTCGTTACTATGTTGGAGGCCTTCGGGTGGCCTAAAAACTAGACAAAGCGTGGGAATTATGGGCATATCCCCCTTTATTATTTATGAGAGGCATTTGTCCAGCAGTGGACTGATATAGGCTGGTGTGGTGGTGGTGGTTATACGAAGAAAGAATGAAGTAGAAAAAGCTCCGGTTAAGGATGTGTGAAAATTAGTGGGATGAAAAAATGAAAATAAGATATAGTTGTTCTATTACAGATTTGATAGCCAAATCACCCAAACGTTGATGTTTTCCAGATGTTTGCACACTATATTTATCTTGACTGACACAACTCAATTTCCATCTATATTCTTCTATTCCACGCGATTTCATTCACATACTATCCGCGTTTTGAATCCGACACGGAAATGTTTAGCCGGCATTGAGTAATGCGAAAGCCCGCTTTGACATAATAGTACATCCCATTCATGTTTTACTGATAAGCTCAGGATATATTTTTTATCCTTTCAGACTTTTGAGAGTGCTTGATTATGAATCTCTGTATCTAACATCATCATCATCATCATCATCCACATCTGTTTTTATCTACTGCTGGATGTATACCTCCCGAAGTTGGTGTTATCCAACACGGTCTTGTGCTAGTGGACGTTCGTGGATGCGACTGTATTTTTAATTAAATTAAAAAAATATATTAAGACAGGTAAGATTCTTTTTATTGGATTGCAATTTAACCTACATTAAATAAATAATAAAATAATGCAGGACATTTTCACACAGCATCACGTGAAGCCCCAAGCTAAGCTGAGCTTGTATTATAGGAACCACATGACATACTACCTTACCATTCAAGATTACGCATAAAATTCATTTGTGTGTCAGCCAGTTGGTATAGCGAACATATTTATAAATAACGGTTGAGCACACAATACGAACCACATTCAAATATGGCAAATAGAACGATTCTCAAAGCTTTTATGACGTGAGCTAAATCTTCCCAGAGCGTTTTCAGAATTGCCCTGTTACGTACTGAAAATATTGTTTTGTTTGTCCGTGTTTGTCAATTTATTTGTTACATAACTACCGACATGATAATTTCGAATAAGACGAATTCAAAATAATTATATTATTACCAGCATTTGTCCACGGCTTCGCTTGCGTAATAATGTAGATTTTGTTAATGTTTTGATGGTTGCTCTCGCCAACAGTATTTACTCCTTTTTAACCGACTTCACAAAAGGAAGAGGTTATCAATTCAGTTGTATTTTTTTCTTGATGAAGGTACCATTTGTCCTTTTCTGTACCCCTTTCAAATTTAAAATATTTATTAGCATGTTAACTTTGCTCTTATTGTACCTACATTTGTAGATACCAAATATCTACCGACAAGATAGATAGACTGATAGAAAATTAGTCTCGCACGAAAATAAACATAATACAACAAAACGGACAATAACAATCATGTTATCAACAAAAATACTCTTAAAAGCTGAAAGAGTTATTTCACACTCTTCAAAGTCACAATTACCTATTGCTATAAGTTAAGCTGTTGTTTTGAAGTATAAAATGGTTTAAACGCTATCTTCGTACAATATTTAAATTATTTTATAATGCATATTGAATAGGAGACATCTTCCCGCGTGAAATCATACCACTTCTAAGTAGTGTACTTACCAACCAAAAATAACGTGAAACCTAGTAAAATACGAAGGGGCGTGTTAGAACATGCATTTACACACGTCCACACGTCTACGTGTTTTCCATGCCCCATCTGAAAGTCGAGTGTTAATCTTGTATTCTATAGCACCCTACAAAGTATCGTTTCTAAGATATGGCGATCGTTATATGACGGACGAATAGCACGTGAATCTGGTTCCAGGGTGTAAGGGGACTTACCCATCTTCGGAATACAAGCCAGTTTCACCTGTCCGTGGTGTATGCTACTGTATAACAATCGGGGCTCAGGCAGCCGGCTGAATGCGGCATAGCACAGCCTAACCCTGGTACAACTAAATTCCCTGACCGCCAACGGGCAGTAGCGTCGGTGGTGTAAGAAGCTTCGCCCTGCAATCCCCAAACCGCATGGCCAACGTAGGGATAATGAGTATATCCCCTTTCATTAGGCGAGATCTATGTCCAGTATTGTCCAGCAGTGGACATTGGTCTACATAACATACATAAAATACACATAGGACATAAGAAATAGGTGATAGGCTGTTGTGGTGTGTGATGAATCTGATTCAATTTTTTTATACTACTTGAAGATGGAACAAGCACATGGCCCACCTGATGTTAAGTGGTAACCATTACCTATCCAAAACATTGCATCGTAGATCACGTTTTTCCGGAACGTGCTCTACGATGCAACACCCTACGTCCATCAACTTGAGGTATGAAGATGATAGTGAGATTGTAAAATTCTCTGCACGACACTGGCCACTTCAGAGTTTTGACATCAACTTTTGCAAGTACAAGTGAAGGCAATTCCATCTCATGGGCCTTATTAATCGATTAATGTCATGGACACAAAAAATGGAGGGTCTATTTGTATGCATTACTATGGTTACAACCTGATATAAGTACAAGTTATATTATCTAGAACCTAGAGCTTACATTCGTAAAATCGCTGCCATGTCGGCCACCGCTTTTTGGGAAACCCAAGAAACACTCGGCTAAATTGAGATGTTTGGGGGACTGGCGTTGTATGCATATATTGGTATTATTTATTTATGTAAAAATAGAACAGTTGGACAATTGGTGTCCTCCGAAGGGTTTGACGTGTGAAAAGCCTGAATTTTTTTAAATCTGAGAAGAAAAGTATCAGTATCTAATGCTACTAGGCCGTCACCCAGCCAAATGACCGGGCGGAGTGCTACATACTCGTAGTCTAATATTAATTAATTAATTAATTAACTAATATTATAAAGAGGAAAGATTTGATTGTTTATGTTTGTTTGTTTGCATTGAATAGGCTCCGAAACTACTGGACCGATTCAAAAAATTCTTTCACCGTCGAGTAGCTACACTATCCCCGGGTATCATAGGCTGTATTATATTTTCAAAAAAATTAGGTTTCCTTACAAAAATTTCAATAATGTAACCCGAGGTGTAAAAAAATTACTTAAAAAATCTACATCGCGTGCGCTGCGAAAACTATTGATGATATTAAAATTGAACTGCCGGCACTGGAAAAGGCTTTTTATTTGTCACTCTGTATTAATCCTTATCAAAAATAGCTTAATAAATTACTTTATATTCAAGACTGTCTCAATAACTTTATATAACTTTTTAAATCATTCAATTCGGACATCCCATTCAAAAGATATCACAAGTTCAAAAATTTAAGTATTTGAAAAAAGTTGCGTGTCATGTCACCGCTTACCCCGCTCGGCTAGCTAGGCAGCAAAGCGATGAAATAAGCGTTACGGGGGTACGGAAGCGAAGTAATACTTATTATCAAGAAATAAAGGGTTATGTGTGTGTGTAAAAAGTTTTATTTTTTTATTTTTTTATTAAATACCCGTGCGAAGCCGGGACGGACCGCTAGTTAATTAATAAACCACAGACAAGTAAGCAAGAGCGCGTCATTATCTTCATTTTATAAATTTTTATATAATAATCCAACTATGGTTTTCAAAAAAAAACACATCGGATTGAGCTAATAATTTGTACATAGAAAACATACTTCAGTAGTAGTTCTTAGTTCTTAAGGTAATAATAAAAGGAAACATAAATGCGCTACTTGGCTTGCAGGAATAAAATAAATGATCCACTTTTTAATAAAAATAAATAATACCCATAAAACTAATTCAGGCCCTTAATAAATAAATACCTTAAAGTCTAACATACTTATTGGAAACGTATTGTTCGTGTATCACACGCGCGGGTTTACACGTCAGGCGTTCGATGAACTTTCAGAACTTGACATCTTTCGGCCAGAACTCAGCTGATATGAATGTCGACAGACGATCTGTAGGAGTTCTCACCATAGAGGACTCAAAACTCACATTACGGCACTAACTTCTAGATCCTCATGGTAAGACCGGTCTTCTGCAGGTACTCAGAACCACCTCCACGTTAACGCAGTAATGAACTCGCGACACGTAGTTGCTGTATGCTGAGGTACCCAGCTTGCAACGTTATCCGAGTACAACCCGAGCCAAGCAGTGCACATAAATTTGGTAGAAATATGGCCTACTCAGTCTGGGTAGTTATTCTAGGCTAGGTAGTTAGTTTCCGGGTCATTACCTCGGATTCACATATTCAAATTCTGTAGCTTGATGAAAATCACCATCAAAATTCGATTAGCATTATGTTGAGGCTCAATGGGAGATAGAAAGCCCAAATTGATCTTAGCATAACATTATACCCAAAAGTGAAGTTCTCGTGGCGTAGCTTCCCTCGGTATTCTTAGCAAATCATACACTTCAACCGTTCACTACTTGGATAGGTGACCACATATATATGTCTGATACTGGATACAGAAATATTATCTCGTTATATATATCTATGAAAGAAGAAGAAATTGTTAATTTGACAGACAAGAGGAAGCATAGATAAAGGCACACAAACAAAAAACCAAATACAAAAATATACAGTGACAAGCTGTATGTTAAAAACAATAGAAAATACACATACAATCAATGGGTGACCATCATCATTATCAGTCTATAAAAGTCCACTGCTGGACATAGGCCTCCTATAATGAACGCCATTGCACCCTGTCCTGAGCTCGACGCATCCAGCTTCTACCAGCAGCCTTTCGCAGATCGTCACTCCACCTGGCCAGAGGGGTCCTATACTACGTTCGCCGAGCTGTAGCCTCTACTCAAGAATTCGGTGTGACCATTTAGTGGAATTTAGATCACAGCGCTTCCATGCTTCGGAGAGCACATTCAATGTTTACCGGCTTTTAAGGTTGTTAAATCATGATTGAGACCTACGAACTCCAAAGCACAGTAGCGCTCACACTCACATCCAAATGCCAATGAACTGTCACCATCCAAATAGTGACCAGGCGGAGGATTGTTGATAATCTGCTATGCGACGAAATTCTATAGACTGATGTAAAATGGATGTTTAACCGTGAAACTTTTTATGTACTTACTTAAATTGTGATTTATTCTGTTTTGACTGGATGTCTGAAGATCAAAGGTTATACCACACATCAACCTACATGTACACGTACCGTGCACTGTACAGAACTTTAGCGCTTATCTGGTAAGATACAGAGGTTAAATTTGTGGCTTCGAGGTTTGTTTTGGTATTTGTGTCTGTTTGCTGGATTAAAATCAATAGGAGCGATAAAAGGTCATGTAATAATACGTATAGGTACTTTGTTTTGACGACCTGGGTGGTGTAGTCAGCGAAGGCCTGTCTGAGGCACAGTTGGTTGTGGGTTCGATTCCCGCAACGAGACAAATGTTTGTATGATCTGCAAATATTTGACTCAAATAATCAAAAGACAATATATTTAGCAAAAATTCCGCCAAGCTTCTCTGACTAGTTAATCGGACAGTGAATCGATCATTTCCTGAGGATGCCTTATGGGGAAGGCGAAACATTGTGGAATTTCTGTAGAGTTTTTGTGAAATTCGTCAGAGAAAGTTGGCGGAATTTGTACTAAATATTTTGTAGAAGACGATGTATTTAGAAAATAGATTTGTAGAAAATAGATGGTGAAAATAGATTGTAAATGGATTTCCGCTACATCACGCCTGAGTCAATTAACTATACTACTGTATTACAACTACAAAAGGATAAAGTCTCAGTGCACCCGAAATTACGGAGTATCACATTCTGTGCATAAGAAGCAACAAGATAATAGAACGTTAGTTGGTTAGGATGGTATGAAAACACAACAACTAAAACTCAAAACTAAATCGAATAGTGCAGTAGGTACCTATGCTAAAATAATAGTAAAATATTTAATTGTAAGAAGGTATTTAGTAAGTAAAAAGCATAAAAAGTAGATAGTGAGATAACAAAAATAAGGAGATAAAGTAGTATTTATAAGAAATTTATAATATTAGATTATTCAGATTCATTCATTTCAACCTCACAGTTCAGTGCAGTGATACAACGACCATAACTTATAGCTCTAATCCAAATAATACCAGGCACTTAAGTTTGTACTCAATTTGATGTTCCAAAATTAGGGCAAATACGCCACTTACTTCTAAGATTTTGACCTTGATTTCCCGTTGTTCAGCGAATAAAATTAGCCTAATTATTTTGGAACAAATAGTTTAAGCCTCGGAATTCCCGGAATAACTGAAGATTAAGTTAATCGCTTCAATAACAATAACAGCCGACGGCCATACCATTGACCGTTTGGGCAATTACAAAGGGCTGTTAAAATTTCCCGCCATTACAAATTATAGGGACGATGTCCACTGAACCTATTTAATAAGATGTGCATACAAGTACTTCGGCTTACATACCGCTGTAGTGCTGTGATTTGAGATGATACAGAATATTGAACAACCTTTTTTTTGGCGGTGTGAAAATGCTTTACGCACGTCCTCCAACTCGGGAAGAGAAGGAGGGGTCTGTCAGAGATTAGTCCTAAGACCTAAAGTTACCTACACTTATTTATGCAAATAAATATCTTCTATCTTGACACTGCCGGCGACTAGCTCTCGCTAGCTCGGCAACTATCGACTAATAACACACCGTGATCCATCACTCACCGTAGTGCTATAATGCATCATCGAACCATTTATCACTTAATGAGGGGTCCGACGCTGCAGCAACACTTTAAATATTTTAAATATTTTAAGTACTTTAAATATTTTAAATACTTTAAATATTTTAACTGTTTTAAATATTTTAAGTTCTAATAATACATATGTACCTATTGATCTCCTAGTTACCATAAGTACCTACTGCTTAGTTATTATTATTATTATTATTATGAATGCTGTGTCCACCTGTAATTGGTTTCTATATCAGAATGAAAACTTTGTCAGTGTAACTCTATTGATATTTAAGCTGTTGGCGTTCCTATTAAATAAATAAATAAACACTTGACGGGATCATGGGGTCCCAGTAGAACTTTACCTCTTTATTGCGTAAGTACTAAATTTCAATCTGATAATTAATCCGAAACATATTGTAAGTTCGCTGATATGGTCTGTAAAAAGTAACAAGTGGTAAGAATAATAATTCGATGCTATCTCGTCTATCTTAAATTTCATGCGAAAGTACTTAAGCTGATAAATTATTTTATCTACATACGCCAAGTCTTCGGTAGTATAGTGGTAAGTATCCCCGCCTGTCACGCGGGAGACCGGGGTTCGATTCCCCGCCGGAGAGTATTTTTTTCCTAAAAAAATAATTTAATTTTATGCAGAATTTCAATTGTACTAAGGCTGACAACAGACTAATTCTAACTCAACTATTTTTATATCCATAACTGCTTTTCCGTAGAATTTTTAGTCATCAATATTATTTTCTGCACGTGGTGCACCCTGCTAACTAACGAACGAGGCTCTGACGGCCGGCTGGTTGCGGCATAGCGCAACCTAACACCGGCACAGCTAAATCCCCTGGCCGCAGCGCACGGGCAGCAGCGTCGGTGGTGCGAGAAGTTGTGCCCTGCGATCCCCAACACGCATGCCCAGCGTGGGGATTATGGGCATATCCCCCTTTATTAGGGGAGGACTATGTCCAGCAGTGGACTGTTAAGGCTGGTGTGGATGTGGATGTGGATTATTATTTTGACAAATTCAAGTTCGAGGTCGGTTTATTTAAACAAGCATAGGCTGGTTTTGAAATACCTATATCAACTGCGATAGCAAGTATATTAAGCGTCTTCAAAATCATAATTAAAAAAACGAAATAGTAATATTTAGATTGGAATGGGGAAATATTTGAGTTCGTGATCTGAGTTACTATCGCTTGGTACCTAGATATAAATCCAGCGTAACCACCACGACCAGCCAATATCAGTCTACTGCTGGACATAGGCATCCCTCTAATAAGATCACCCTGATTTGCCCACAATCCCTACGCTGCCGCTGGGCGCACAAAGCACAGCTCCTCGCATTCGCCGGCGCACACGCTGCTGTCCGTAGGCGGTCGGGGACTGCGCTATCCCGCAATCAGCCCATCAAATAGAAATACATCTCAAATACAGCGCAAATTACTAAGACGAAAATTCCAATAATGAGTCGACAGTGGACCTTACTTCAGAATTCACCACTCCAAGGGCTGCTATTATGCCCAATAAGCCAAGTATACTTTTAATACATACCTCGAGAGAAATACGAGGGAACTTGGCCAGTTACGAACCGGAATTAGCGGGCCAGAGATGAACTAACTGGGACAGACCGCAAGGGTTTTTATCGAATCTGACAGTGACAATTGATATAGAATGACATTATTGTGTCGGGGGGTATGCTGTGTTGTGATGCGTCATTATGTCGAGGCTTCTTTAGAATCTCCATCTGAAGATTCTAATGATTCTTGAATATGGATCAAGGACATGGCGAACCTGATGTTAAGTGGTAACTATCATAACTTATCGTTGCGCATGGGGACGCCCTTCGTTAACTTTTGGCAAGGAGGTGAAAAACAGCAACGCATGCAGCATAATAATTGAAACGACATAATTTAGAACTGAAATTTTTAAAAATCCTTTCTTAGTACACTCTTACCTACACTATCCAAGGAACAAACCCCTGTAAAATTCAAGTTTCAAGGTTTAGACTGTGCGTTGATTGTAAGTCAGTCAGTCAGCTTCATACAGCTTTACTATACACTAGCTTCCATCCACGGCGCTATGTGATAACCAAAATACCTAAAGTAAGTATTGTGTTAATCCAGGTCACAAAGTATAGTATTCCTTATTCAAAGTATATTCCAAGTTTCATCCATATCAGGTCACACTCAAACACATACATACACAACAAACAACTGTTACGTATCTATTAATAGTGGATGATGTGATGTGATATAAAATGATATTATTATTAGAGCGCAAAAAAAACAACAGCGACCGAAAATCATTATTTTCGCACTCATAGTCCGACCCTGTCTCCGAAATCGCGAAGAAACTTCCAGAGGGGTGACCTGTTCATTAATCAAAGGAAACTCATGACCGGTGATTGATGGCAGAAAGATTGTAGGCTGCAGCCTGCGACCAGCCTGATGAATTACTCCTGGGGGATCCTCTGATAAGCTGTTTGAAGATGGTTTTAAACGGGGTGCCAGGACGAACTGTCTAATAAGTGGTTTTAAACGAATGGGTCTCTACATAGCGGTACCGCTGCGTTGCGACTTGGTTAGCTCGCATCAATGTTCTTGGTGCCAGGTTGAGAGTCAGAGTAGGAACTGTTTGAGAAAGTAACGTGGCCAACATCCAATCTAGATTATTCTTTGTGAATGGCTCGTCCGGGGAAATACTACTAACTGTAATATATATAACTGCCCTGAAGCAGCATTTTGTGTTCGGTTTGAATGTTATGGCGGTAAAATTACAGTTACCTTAAGACTGTAAGAGGCTTAACACCATTCCTAGAATGCGGCGAACGTCGCTCGCAACTTCGATTCGAGACGCGGGCAAAGGATCGCTCCGTATATTGCATCTCTGTTTAGCTGATGGATTATTCAGCCGTATGGGCGGTATAGAAATATTGGCTGTTCAAAATTTTCTAAGAATTTGGTTGTGTTCCGTAATACCAAAAATGATGACTGAAAACTTTATGTATTCTTTAGAAAGTATTGTTATTCTGTAACGAGATAATATATGCTATGTTCCTAAGTAAACGATATGTAAGATATTGTTGTTTTTAATACGAAACAAAGAGGAAGAAAAGTGTTCAATTTTGGCATAAAAATTTGCAAAATGCTTTTGGTTTTCAATTCATTTTAGGTAAGTATTTTGTAAAAGAACCTATCCAGAAACCTAGACAAATATTATTGGAATATAAATAATACAATAATATATTGGAAATATGCCTAAATTTAAAATCATTTTGGTATTACGTTTGTATGGGCAATTCGTTGCGTTGCATCGTAGGGTACGATCCAAATATTCGAGACCTACAAAGCAATACTTTGTAAGTTTTAAATTATTTATTAGTCATATTTAGGTACCTACCACTTAACATCAGGTGGACCACGTAATAGTTCCATCTTCAGGTAAAAAATACAATGTCATTTAGGTATATTCCCGATAATTTTACCCGGTTCTTAGCATATAAAGATAGAAGCTGTCCTTATCGAGGTGATTTTGATACAAGATTATTTCACTTTAAATTAGACTTTCTCGAAAAAAGACGAAAAATTAATGACCTTAAAACTCTTTATAAAATATGGTCTGCTTATATCGCCGGAATTATGGAGTCTTATCAATTTAAAAGTTCCTCGAACTATTAACAGATATCCAATTAGCAACACCTTCTCTCTTAAGATTACCAGAACCAACGTAGGTAAACATGCTCCATTTAATAGGCTCATGCAAACTTATAAAGAAATAAACTTCAACAGCGATGTTGCCATTTTTCATATTTACAATATTTATAAGTTTATTCGTGTTCGTGTATGTATTTATGAATTGTTTTATTCTTTAGATTATTTAACTCTATGGTATAACTATATTATGTATGAAGTATGTAAGTTAATTTTTTTCTTGTACTTATTTAATATTTCTTTTATTTAGTTGTGTGTGTGTCAGTGTGGGTTTGCTGAGAAGAATACGAAAAATAAAATTACTTCACTCTGAATCTAATATGGCGGACCGTCCAATATGGGGAACTGGTTATTTTTTTACACACTCCTATTAAAATATTGGTATCAAATTGTAGAGTTTGCTGAGAAGAATACGCATAAACTGGCGTAAGCGTTCAACTCTTCGTATACTTATTGATGCACTTATAGACTGTACTAAATTAACAGGCAAACGACCAGTCAACAATAGCGTCGATTCTGTAGTTCACTTTTCTTAAACTTAACTAAATTTGACAGCTTTTTGATATTTATTTGCATAATCATGTGTAGGTAACATTAGGTCTTAGGACTAGTTATTAAAAGTACAGGACTTATTTACCCTTTTCAGGCATCCCAAATTAGGTTGAGTAGAGGCGCTTTATTTATAAAGCTACAAATACTTTTGAAAGTAATGAACTACTTAACTATATCTATTATTACATATACAGAATGTTCAAAATCTATATTTAGCACTGTTGTTGATGCAGCGCATCTTTCTCGCAAAAAAAGTATGTTGCTTGTTATACAGCCTAACAAATTTTGGATCAGAAAAAATTAACATAATTTTCATAAAAATAAAGATACTTAAAGGGACGGTGATTCTGTATCTGAATCTATTCTATTTGTTTGGTACAGCCTGTGTTTTCACGTTCTACGCCTCGCATGTCTTCTCCGCACGTGGGTGTAATCCTCCAACCTATTTTTTTTATTGCAGGTGATCCAAAAAGAAGAAAGAATATTTTGTTACCTATATAATTTGTAATTTACTTTTGGGTAAAATTAACTTGTACGCAGTCAAATTTTTGTATACTTACACATTAGGTACTTAGGTACCTACTTTTTATTTTTGATACTTATTTATTTAGTGTGTTTAGGATATGGTAGGCTGAATTAAAGTATATCGATTAATAATGTATTTTATTATCTCGTCACCAAATCACTAGCCAAAAATCCGTAGGACATTTATAATACATATAACTAGATAGGTATGGATTAGTAAGTAGAGTAAAAAACATGGATAAATGACAGTCGATATAAAAATGGAACTAGGAAATTCATCAGTCATCACAGATGCGCATGTGCAGTTGCATTTTGGTTGTCAATGCAAAAGTTGTTTCATTTTTGAGAACCCTCAGGTCATCTTCTGGTAATATACTAAATCTATGGTTAATACTTCTACACATCCGAAGCAGAGATCCCTCGTGTCTACACACAAGTGAAAGCTTAGTTAGAGCGAGGAGTCGATGTACTAGACTCTACAAGGTTTACATTTATAACACAAAAATGTACAATTAGGATAAATGCAACATTGTTTTCGTATACCTGTTATCTGTAAACCTTTCGAAAAATAAATACATTTTTCTATTATTATTATTTTTTTACATGTAAATCTCGCTTTTATATGATATAAATTCTGTAATGCAATAAATTGATGGGTTTGATTTAATTAAAAGTATATTTTTCTCTTTTTAGACCTTTATATAAAAGCTTATTTTTAAAAGTGTTTTTTACTAATAATTTATTTATTTTTACTTATGAGTGTTGTATGTACTATCAGCGACCAGTTTATCTTACCAATTTTAAAACAGTTTCGCTTGCAAGCAGTTTAGCTGACTCTGCCTTTTTCTTTGTCCACTTATTTTGACCAATCGGAGATACAACATCTGTTTCTTTTTGAGAAAGCCCTTTGTTTTTATGACTTAAGATGGTAAGGTAGACTTGTATCTGATAGTACCTATAATGGCGAATCATACAGAATTTTATTAAAAAACTTAATTACAAATGTCTAGTGATAAGTCGAAGGTTTATCTTTTTCAATAAATAAATATTCAATAAGCTGTAGTGTCATGGTTTAAGGAGAATGCCGATAACCCGTACCAATTGCGTCAAAACCAAATGTATCCCATAAAATTGCCTTTATTTTATAAATAACATTAACATTTTCTTTAGTTTTACACACTGACTCGATTAATAATCACGTAAAAAAATCTTTCGTTTATTTGGTTTCCGTCGCACGGCGCCATGACACTGCAACAACCCTCATTTTTAATTTTAGACAGTAGAATCGACTAAAAACATTGGAGTATTTTTCACTTTGTTTGATCAAAGAGGTTGGATTAGAAACTTTTTTGTGGTACTACTAAACTATCTTTATGTTTTTAATATGCTCTCGCTAGTGTTCTATGGCATTGTGTAAGAGTGCTTATTCTGTAAATAGATATTTTATTAGACATCATCAGAATAATGTACGATAACCAATCGTTTCATAAACTGTTTGCTAATAACCGGTGACGCGAAACCAGCATAGCTTGGAAGAGGCATCCATGGCCTTTTCGTGGTTGTGATGAATGTGTTAAGATCTTGGATCTTAGCTTGGATTTTACCTTCACCAGTAAGTACTAATACCTATTATAACCTTATATGAGATAAATGCCTATCCACTTTCTCGTCACTATCATTATTTGAAAATAATATAAAGTAGAACACAGTAGTAATGTATGTAATGTCCTACCTACGAAGTAGAAGTTAAAACACCCTTTAACCTATCTGTGTGAGGTATATAAACCTTTTCTTATAGATATAGTATCAAAGTTAAATGTTTATAGTGTAATATTTATAATTATGTAGACAAAACTGAACACACAAGGTCTTGGGAAAGCATTTTTTTAAAAATAAACTCTTAAACTAATATCAAATAAAAACAATTTGTTTACGTTCATCTTAAAAATGACTTAGTATTCCACGAATAACAGTTTAATATCTTTCGAAAAAATTAGGTTTCGTTTTGACGCAATCACTTTAGCATTGGTACCGAGCGCCATACATCAGACGGCATTGTCCTTTAGTTAGTGCACCTATACCATCCTCTCAGCCTACCTGATATAACCCACTGGATAGACACGGTCAATATCGGAGCTGACTAAACTGCGGGCTATCCAGCAATTTTTTCCTTTGCTGTACAATTTTTTTTTTTCGAAGTCATTATTCTCTGCTATGGGTGGTCAGTGTGTCAAGCACGCATCCGATTTAGTGCGCACGCACTACATGGGGTAAGGGGTGGTGCACACAAAGAAAACTTAGAGGCTCTATTACTTTACTAGTGGGTGCTCCGCAACATCGTCCGCTTTAAGATTTTTTCTACTTCTTTCTTCATGGGAAAAAACTAATTAAATTTTAAAGTTTCAGGAAACCCTAAGAACAATGCTAATGCTTGAACAATACTAGGAACATACCCTTGAAATTTTAATTCTCAGCTTTAAAACTTAGGTATATACAAAGGTTATTTATTATAATTTATAATTTATAAGGAAATTAATATAATTAATTAATATGTAACCAACCCAATGGCACATTTTATAATGTTCTATAAGCGCTTTTATAACTTACCTATCGGTATAGGACGTGTTACGGTTAGCACGGCCCGGGTTTGGCATGGCATAAGGAAATTCTTCAAAGGGATACCTTTTTGGGTTGCAGATGCAATTAGTTCGGTGATCCAATTGCGCCAGACCAGATCGCAAGATAGCTTAGGTATATACAAAGGTTTATTATGTAATTTATAAAGAACACTGAATTGGTTTCTACGACCTATTTAAATCAATATAATTAATTAATACGTAACCAACCCATTGGCATATTTTATAACGTTCTGTTAGCGCTCTTATAACTTACCTATCGGTATAGGACGTGCTACGGTTAGCACGGCCCGGCTTCGGCATGGCACAAGGAAATACTATAAAATAATATCTCCTTTGGTGGCAGGTGCAATTAGTTCGGTGATCCAGTTGCGCCAGACCAGATCGCAAGATAGCTTGGGTATATACAAAGGTTTATTATGTAATTTATAATGAACACTGAATTGGTTTCTACGACCTGTTTAAATCAATATAATTAATTAATACGTAACCAACCCATTGGCATATTTTTTAACGTTCTGTTAGCGCTTTTATACTTTACCTATCGGTATAGGACGTGCTACGGTTAGCACGGCCCGGCTTCGGCAGGTCACAAGGAAATACTTTAAAATAATACCTCCTTTGGTGGCAGGTGCAATTAGTTCGGTGATCCAGTTGCGCCAGTCCAGATCGCAAGCCAAGCTATATAATCATTCATATTGAAAAACGGAAATTTTCACGTACCGTTACATTGGTAAAGGCACCCTGATGAAGTTTTTCTTATCAAGTTAAAATGCCGTCTGTGCTTTCGACAATGTACGTGACACTAGAGTAGACTATCTGGGCTATTGAGTAGCCCTATGTGTGTGCGTTGTCCAACAAAATGCGTACAAATCCAGCGTGTTTGCGATGCGACTCATGGCGGTCATAACTCGCGGCTGGCACTGCGCGCGACTTTTATTGTCATACGGAATGGTGACACACTGCGCCGCGCTTATTGTTATAAATGAAGGCTTTTTCGGTCGTCCATGTGTACCTAGGAGACAGTGCAGACTGAATATTGCAGTCGGTGTTTTGGCTCGCTCAATGTACTTAGCTCCATACTTTTGAAAAATTGTAGCTTGCCCACGTTTTATTTATTTAAGGTGTCACTAACAAGATTTACTGACTTACAGTTTGACGGATAAGTGCCCCTCAATTACAGATAACCATATCATGCACTATAATAATAACTAACAAGACTAGGCAATATACTTAATGAAAACTGCTAAGAAACCAGGGGCCTGATTCTGACTATTCGATTATATTTGATTCTATTAGCCGCTAATCTGTGGCGCCTCGCAAGATTGCCGGCCCCCACTGTCGGGCCACCCGCGCGAAACATGTCGCGCAAGGTCAAGGTCATTATTTTAAGTATTTTTTCTAACACTAATCAAATATATCGAATCGTTTAAATCTGGCCCCAGGTTTTTAAATTGAGGTACATTGTTACATAGTGCAACATAATTATATAGGATCTTTAACACAACAGATAAACAGACACAATCATTATCATAACCATAACATTATCACGCATGTCAAAGTGGAAATAGGTAGGGCCATATAGTTTGTAGAACTGATAATCGTTGGGGAATATCTAATCCTGACCCTGGGGGAGACCTATGGTCAGCAGTGGACTTCTATAGGTAGTTCATGATTATCAGACACCTCATCATCATCATCCACAGCCCAATTTCACCCACTGCTGGGTGAAATCGGGCCTCCCTTAACTTGTGCCATCCACCACGATCCTGCGCTAGTCTAACCCACGTACGGCCCGCGACTTTGACAATGTCGTCTGCCCATCTTGCAGCCGGACGTCCCACACTCCGAAAGCCATCCCTAGGCCACCAATTTTCCGACTCAATCGGTCATCACCTCGCCTCGCAATGTGTCCTGCCCAGCTCCATTTGAGTTCGATAATACGGTTTCCAACGTCCTGGACTTTAGTACGTCTCCGGATTTCCGCATATGAAACTCGGTCTATAAGTCGAATACCGAGCATGGTACGCTCCATGGCTCTCTGTGCTACTCTCATTCGGTACACAGCCTCATGTTTTAGCGTCAGACACTTCTATGTTTAAAAATTTTCGACCCAGATATTTCGCCCCAAAGTACTTAGCGGTAAAAGAAACAGTGTACATTGAATATTAACATTCAGTATATTGGGTAGCGTTTTGTTTAACCTAGTGTACTGGGTCAATCTTATAGCAGATTCTTCCAGTTTAGCGATCCTCGAACTAGTTATCATGATGAATGGATAACCTAATTGGTATTTTAATCCAAGCGTTTTATGGATGGAAAGCACGTTGGTCCCTGCTTTTATTAGTTTTACGATTTGGTCTAAAAATATTATAAATGTCATTCATAAAATATATTATCAAACGATAAAAATTGAACTAAAAACAAAAGTCTTGAAAACACAAAAAAGCTTTAGAAGAAACTAAATACATTCTTAATTTAAGAATGATATGAAAAGGGAGACAAAATCCATCGTAAACAGTATCTTTTATGAATTTGAGGTTAGAGTTTCAATGTTACAGACATTAGTACAAGTAGTAGTTCCGAAGACAATGTCACACAGGGCAATGCTCTCGGGAGTTCAATATCAAAAGGCTACTTGCTTTTCAATCAATCTCTAAACTTAGTTTGCAGCCATTCTTCTCAAGTAAGAAATTAATTCTTGTTAGGTACAATACGATGTAGGTACAAAAGATATGTTCATAAATTATTCCGAAATAATAAATTGATTAGGTAACTTTTATAAATTACGAGTACTATATTATATATTAACTATGTAGAAACGTCCTCAAGATGGCGATGCTGTAATGTGAGAACACTGAATGAATAGCTTCAAAAGAATTCAACAACAGCAAGAACAGCCTGAAATAGTCTACTACTGTCACATGAGGCCTCCCCATAAGAAAAATAAACAAAAACACACTTTTAAAAACAATCTAATATTTAAAGCTCTTAAAAGAGAAAAATAGACTTTAAATTAAATCAAACCCATCAATTTATTAAAATAACAATAAAAATTATATAAAAGCATATCGGTTTGATTTAATCTAAAGTTTCTCTTTTTCTCTTTTAAGAGCTTTAAATAAAAGCTTGTTTTTAAAAGTGTTTTAACTAATAATTTATTTCTTATTTTTTAGTTATTACAGTGTTATTGTATCTAAATGTTAGTACAGTCTGCAAGTTCTTCAAAAGGGAGACGAAGGGTTGAACGCAGACGTCATTTTATTCGTCTCAGCAAAACCTACAATGAACCCATATTATTATAGGTGTGTAAAAAATTGACAAGACCCCCTTCTTGGACTGTCCACCATATTGTATTTAGAGTGAAATCATTTTGTTTTTCGCATTCTTCTAAGCAAACCCTTTCATTTGATACTTGGGCCGTCTGCCATATTATATTTAGAGTAGACATTTTATTTTTCGCATTCTTCTCAGCAAAACCTTTCATTTGATTTATAATTAATTCAAAAATTCAGGAAAAAATTCTTACAGTATAGATTTAAAGTGTAGGGGATTCTATAAATATTGACCAAAAGTAATCAACTTCAAGAAATCTTGCTTTTGAAGTCTTCATTAAATCTTAAATAAACATAACATTTTTTTAGAGGAGCGTCATCTATCCCCTTTTCCAAGTCAATTTATGTACCGACCAGTGACAAATAACTATCAAGGCAAGATAAACTGAGAGCACAAGGGGGAACCCCGCGACTTCGAAGTTTTTACCCGTTGTACCAACAGGGGTTGAATTTCGACTAATCCTTTTTTATTGTACCTCTGCACTATGCAAGGAACACCAATACCAGCCTATTCAGGCCACTTCTGGACATAAGCCTCCCCTATAACAAGGGGATATGCCCATAATCCCCACGCTGGGCATGTGGATTGAGGATCGCATGGCACAGCTTCTCGCACCGCCGACGCTGCTGCCCGTCGGTGGCCAGGGATTTAGACATGTCAGTATTAGGCTGTAGTTTACTTGCAATCAGCCCGCCGCGAGAGCCCCGAATTTTCGGCAGAATAAAGATGTAGGTTATAACCCCTAGAACTTACCAACAGTTTAGGCTGTGCGTTGATTTTCAGTCAGTCATCTTCATAGATAGATATAATATTTTTTTCCAAGAATCACTAGGTTAGGCACAAAGTGCCACATGCAGAGACCTTATATTTTAACCATTCACAAGATGTGTAAGTCCTGGTAACTTAACTAGCTATCATTATACTTATTAGGTAATAATATACGTTTACTTAGAGAAGTACCTACCTACCTGTTTAAACAGCTCTCATGTCACAACAGTTTAGAATATTTATAAAGGTATCTACTAAGATAAGATAATAAGAGATTAGAGAGATAATCAGAGTTCCAAAATAATGAAGTTCTACGAAATCCCGACTGGACAATCAAAGGTTGAAAGACTTTACATCTGCAACGGTCTTTAGGTAGTGTTGGGTTAAGCCTAGTTACAGGTTGACCGAAAACCGAAAGTATATTACTGAACTGTTTTTTATGTATATATTTGTGAATTAAATTACAACAATTCAAGGCCTATAAGTTTAGCCAGAAGTTTAATATTTACATAATTGTGTTAGTTTGAAAAATTTGAAGTGTTGTCGATGACTGTACCTACAATTACAGGTTATGTCTAACTCCAGATTTCATATTATTCGAAAGTTGTTGTAGGTTTTTAGATTTTGACAAGAGTCCAATGTTTTTTATTAGTATTCCAGTAGTAACATGTTCGGCAAGAAATTCGGTAAAAATCAAAATAGTTGCAAGCCTTTACAAGAAAAGTGGCAAGTATTCAGAGCCCAGATTCAAGCTTATCCACTTCGTTTCCAATAACATTGGAGTCAACCCGGCTTATGGACGATTAAGTAGTTAATTTAAATACATTTTGGGTACATTAAACTATGAGAAGATACTTACATTAAGATAATTGCCCTCACGGGAGACGAACTCTGCAATTAACTTTTCGCAAATGTTTTGAAAGACATCGAGCGGATCTAAGATAGAAGATAGATCATAAATCTGAACTTTCACAAAGTTTATCTCATTATAGGATACGACTTTTATTGAATTTCATGATGGCCATATAATACATAAGCATTTATATACCTACCGGGGTTTACCATCTGGGACACCTCATGACAGTATAAACAGCTAAATCAGAGTGATTGGTAATTTGATCTTGAGGGTCACAATATACTTACAAAAAAAAAAATAAGCCAGTATGTATGAAAATATTTATTTCTTTGATAAATAATTAAATTTCGTATCCTTAATCTAACCTATATTTTCTTAATTATTGAATTTCAACAAAGGCTATCCCTAAAAATTTCCACAACTCTCTGATCGTCATCATCATTCATCATCATCATCAACCTATAGCAGTCCACTGCTGGACGTAGGTCTCTCAAAAGGTACGCCACTCTGTTATTAATTTGATCCATTTCTTTTTTTCCTCCCCCTAAATTGAGGTGTAAATTATAAAATAACATAGTATTCGTAATGAATTTTCATACATTATCACATCATAATCACATCATCATGATCATACACTATGTCTTACTGTAAGTTTATCAAAATCGGTCTCAATAATAATTGACTGACCTTTGGAGACATGTACTCTGGTGAAGCTGCCGTCCTTTATTATTATAAGCATTAAATGGCCAAGCTTACCCAAAGCACCCACTTAATGCAAAAGCACGAACAATAATACCATAATGTAAACACGCTAACGCAGTGATTCAAACGAACGAACACTGGCCCACTGCAACTGCTATGCTTGAAAAGCAATTTTGTTTGTATTCTCGCTTTGTAATCCCAGATTGGAATGGAAATGTAAATGTAAATACATACATCTTCACCAAGGTTTAATAAACTTGCTTTCGTCTGTAGCTACGCTTATTATGGCACCTCGAGAGATTTTTCTATAATTCTAACAAGGATAGGACCACCTGTCAGAATGGGGATGACGACAGGGTAAAATAAAAATAATTCTGACCTGTCCGTCGGATAGATCAACAAAAAATATTCGACACGTATTTTTTGATTTATCAAATAAACAATAATTGACGGGGATAAAGAGCGTCAAAGTTCGGAAGTGGGGGCTCTTGACGTCACAGCTAGGTAAAAAGTGTACTAAGCCGTGATGTTCCGCGGAATTTCAACTCACTATAAAAATGACAAAGATGTCATTTTTGTTTAATTGACAAAATAAAAAATACGTGTCCCATATTTTTGTTTATGTAAATGACGGACTATTTAAAATTTTTCAGTCGTCTTCCCTCGCCAGCTATGGTATATTTTAATATTCGTCTAGCCATTACGACGTTGATGGGGAACAAACGTTTAATCATAAATTGAATACAATATTTATTGTGATGCTATTTCGCTTGAGTTAAAGTCTTTGAACTAACTGTTTTAGCCTGCATGTCCATGATGTTGATTATTGTATAAATATGTCCAAACCTATTTTGAGTCCCAATAAAGTATTTTTATTGTATTGTATTGTAAGCATACCACTACTACCTAACTCATAAACACACATTTTTTTTTACTTTATTATATTACTGTATATTCTTGATCACCCAAAGACCAGTCAAGACAAATTCTTTAAATAAATATACCGTCCTAATTCATAACAGTTCTTTAAACGCTAAAATGGCGTGAAAATATCATGGCAACTCTTATTATTTGCTTCGCTCGTGCGTTATAAAATTAGATTTGGGTACGAATAAGGGGGATAGTCTATACATCCACACTAAGATGTCCTACCTGTCAATAATTTGGTTTTTGTTCTAATACGTTGGCAGCTCTAATATTCCCACATCAATAATTCCATTGATATTGGATTATCTTGAAATGCTGCAAAACTGTATGCAGACAGGTGGAATCGTGAAATTATTCCGCTGTCTCTGTGACTTATGTGAGCCTTGCGTCAATGCGAAGATAAATGCGCTTCTCATTGCTCACGCTGTGGCTCTCAATCTACAGAAACCACGAACCATTTTATATTAGTTTTCGTCCATGGCTTCGCTCGCATATTACACTTTAATAAATTATATTTATTTGTACGAAAACACACTAAAAAGATCTTAAATTACTTAGTCCAGTTTATTTCCTACCAAAATCTTTGGTATGCAAATAACACCTAAACCCGGTACCCTGGTACCCCGATTAGAAGTAGCCTGTAAATGTTATTCCTAGTCTAGATATGAATCATCATCATCATCATTATCAGCTTTAGCTATCCACTGCTGGACATACATAGGCCTTTCCTAGTAAAGCCCCCGTAGGTCCTCAGCTAGAACTAAATAAATGTGTAAAATTTTTGGTCAATAATTTTTGGCGGAGCGTTTGTTCCTCCTTTCACTTATTTTTTTACAAACTATTCCTTTATTTTATTAGTAGGACTACCAATTCGTTCTGAGATTATTCGCGTGATGTTCCTCTCTCGTCTTATCGTCTTCCTAATACTTTTTTATGCCAGCCATACATGTTACGATATACTTACGCTAGTATACCTCAACGTGTAAAATTGGAATTGAAGAGGCGGTCAGCTTAAACGGACTACTTTTTTAGCCCTCTGTGAGAGTCGGTTCCTGATAATAAAAGATTGAGAGCCATAGTGCTAGTCAACGAGCGAGAACTTTCCCGCTTAGGTCCGGGCTTTGCACATGTCGTAGGCCTCGAAGCCCCAACTTTCCGCCATTAATATTTATTTCACGGGAATACTTTCCAAATGGGTACTTGTAGCTTTTTTCATGACGGCCCTCTGTCTTTTAGCCTAGTTTTTGCTGAAACGGTCTACGTCATAATTCAAATATGTCGTCATAATATTATTTATGTGGAACATAAAAATGGCTATATAAACACTAATCTGTTAGTGTGAAATAGTTATCCTTTATTGGGGGAGGCTTATGTCCAGCAGTGGACTGAAATAGGCTGGTGTGGTGGTGGAGGTGGTGGTAAAACAGTAAAATATGGGTTTATTACCATCTTGTCTTAAGCTGATGGACGCAGAACTTTGCATCTTAGAACATGTTCCAAAAGTAGCATATAATGTTATTCCAGGCCCAAAACTACATGTGCGATTTCAGCTCGATCTGTTTAGTTTTAGTAATAAAACTATTTTTATTTATTCATTTGGACAATTATTACAAATTACTGGCTCGGACATCTCGTAGCATATATGCATCTGGGAATAGGGAAAAATATATGCATCCGGGAGTAGAGAAAGCTACTAAGTACCTAGGCACAGACTAAGCAGTAATTTCTTTGAAGCCGATCATTATTCAGTAGTTTTTTCAATCAACTTTAATTTCGACATGCCAATATCGCCCGTCATATACCACCACCGCTCTTTCAGAATCCTCAAATTCTGAAAGTAATGCAGCTTTTTCATGAATATCTTTTCAAGCTACTTTAAGCTTTTTAGTAAGTCTTGACGACTGTTGTTACTTTTGCACGAAACTTAGATCATGAATGAAGTTTACTTAAACTTTGTTTGACTGGTCTCATCGCTCAGTAAGTAGAGTGGTATCAAAAACAGAATCAAACTAAAAATAAATAAAAGTAAAAGTAAAAAACTTTTTTTTAAATAGTAAGCAACTTAAAGTACTCTCTGAATCGTTCTTTTTTAATTTAAACCTATTCATAACGCGACCAAACAGAGAAAAATTAGGAATAAACTCTGCTTGGCTTATATTTTTTTTATTTATTTAAACATCTTTCTTACAATTCTTCCAAAGACTGTGGGAATTTGAGATAGTTTCATCCCAAACATTTTTATCATCAAAATAATCAGAAATTTTAAATTAAGCTTTATTACAGAGATTACGATACCGGGGAGGACACACATGATGCTTTAGGCATCTTTTGTGATTTGTCTAAGGCATTTGACTGCGTACACCATAAAACGGTGTCAGGGATATGGCTTTAGCCCTTCTTACTTCTTACCTATCTGACAGAATACAGAAAGTCGACGTAAATGGAAAATGCTCTGCGGGATCTGTGGTAAAGATGGGTGTACCTCAAGCGTCAATACATGGCCCATTCCTGTTTTTAGTTTCCATCAACCACCTACCTCAACTTGTGAGGGACCACCACGAAATTGTATTGTTTGCAGACGACACGTCTTTTTTTTTAAACTAAAGTGACGGCCGACCAATTTTGACGACGTAAACAATGCAATAGCAAAAATTATTAACTGGTTCGATGTAAACAACTTATAATTAAACGGAAATAAAACAAAATTTATAAGATTTATCTTACCAAATGTTAAACAAGTAAACCTATCATTAAAATAAAATAAAATAAATCTTGTGGATACTACTGTATTTTTAGGCGTAACCTTAGATAATAAGCTTCAATGGGGCGCTCACATAGATGGATTGGATGGATAGTAGAACAGACTCAGTTCTGCAGCATACGCAGTCAAAAGAATCCGTCAACTTACTGACGTAGAAACGGCTAGACTAGTTTATTTCAGCTACTTCCACAGCATTATGTCGTATGGCATTTTACTGTGGGGGAATGCTGGAGACATCACCACCATATTTGCGCTGCAGAAGAGGGCTGTTCATAAAGTTTATAATATGGGCCCCAGAGAATCACTTAGAACTAAGTTTAAAGAAATAAAAGTTATGACTGTGCCATGCCAATATATATATATGAAAAGTTAATGTATGTCCGAAAAAATATCAAATTGTTTAAGAAAAATAGCGACAATCATAATGTTAATACTAGGAATAAAGACAAACTAGCTGTTCCTACAGTAAGGCTCCATAAAGATAGTCCATCATTTAAAGGGCAAAAAGTCCGGTTTTTAACAAAATCCCAAATGATATGCTTAATTTATCTGTAAATAAATTCAAAAATGTTGTTAAACGTAACCTCTGTAATAGATCATAATGTTAACACTAGAAATAAAGATAAACTAGCTGTTCCCACTGTAAGGCTCCATAAAGTTAGTCAATCTTTGAAAGGGATGTCTGTACGATTTTTTAACAAAATCCCAAATGATGTGATTAATCTATCTGTAAATAAATTCAAAAATTTTGTTAAACGTAATCTATGTAATAAAGCTTATTATAAAATTTCTGATTATTTAGATGACAAAAAAGCTTGGGATAATACTGTCTCCAACTCCCTCAAAAACAATGTAATAGTTAATAATAAACTTTGTAAAAAACCAGACTTATAAAAAATATATGCCAAGCAGAGTTTCTAGCCAATTCTTCTCTGTTTGGTCGCGTTACGAATTGGTGTAAATTCAAATTTAAAAAATTGACGTTTCAAAGTGTACTGTATGTGCTTATTGAATAAACTTATTTTAACTTTGATTTTTGATTTTGTTCACGTATAACAAGAATTTTGACACTATTACAATTATTTTGCTGTAAACAGTATTTTGATCTCAATAAATCCTTAGATACTTAGGTACAAACGACTTGAATCCTACGCGAGTCTCGCCAAGGAGTATCTCACATACATTTGGCGTAGGATACTGGTTGCAAAGTGAGAATCAGCATAATATGTGTGTGACACTGATATAGGCAGACAACTAGATAAAGTCTTAAAATTCAATACGGCTGATATCTACTTTCTTATGTCCAATATCATCAGTTAGAAAAGGATGCATACATATATCAATGCGACTTCAAAAAGTTAATCGTACCAGGGCGCTCGAACAAATTTCCATGCAGGTTTATACAAATGCCCTGGTACGAAGTCGCTGAAATCGCATTATGATAAAGTATGCATCTCTTTCTTGCTAACATATATATATATGGACATAAGAAAGTAGAGATCAGCCGTATGAGTTAATAATCAAGAGCGTGACTTCTTCTATGCCTTAGTCCTATTTCTTTGGTGTGTGAGGATACTAAATACTCCTCGGCGACACATTTTCGAGAATCACGTAGGATAACTAATCTGTAAGTATCGTAATAGTATAAAAAGGTCTTTATTGTAAGCGGAACAAAAAACAAAAAACTAACGTAAAACTAGCATCCGCGCGCGACTTTATATATATTTATACCCGGATAAAAAGTAGCCAATATGTTATTCCTGGTCTGAACTACAATTATGTGGATTATTTCTGCTCAATCCGTTCAGTAGATTTAGTATGAAGGAGTAACAAACACACATAACATACAAAAAACTTTCACATATACGTATACATAAACACATACTGACAAACTTTCGTATAGTAGTGTGATTTTGAGGGCACTTGCTTTGTTTTACAACTTGCATCTTTGGAACCGAAACCGACGCTTAACCCACTTTTGGTCCCCTTTATTTATTTTTATTATAAATTATAAACTAAATAACACAACCGAAATAACTTCATTGAAAAACTATAGTTATTTTACTATAAGAATCATACTTTAACTATCTTCAATTTGGTATAATCTTTTCGAAATAAGATTTGAAAGAAAACATCACATTTCGTTTAAATTACAGTCATTGAGACAATCCCAAAACGATTGTGTACGAGATAAACTTGTAAAAGTTTTTCTTGAAAAATAAGAGCGCTTAGTACGAAACTTTTTCATCTAGTGATCAAGCGTTTTTACAACTAACTACTTAGCTGGATTATTCTGCTATCTAGTTATCAAACGTTTATACATTAATCTAATTAGCTAGATTTTCTGCTCATTACACACTGCAATATAAATTTGTTATCTATTAGATAACGTATCTATGTGAAATATGTACGAAAAAGTGTGGATAGAAGAGAGGCCTTTTTCCACCCTGCAAGTTAGGGTTAGCCAGGGGGCTACTCCCAAAACTTTTGATACCTACTCGTATATTCGGAGCGATACGAAAGTGCTCCTAATTAGTACCTACTTGTTAATTCCCTACACTCAAAACCAGCCAATTTAAAATTCCACTACTGAGCATAGGTCTCCCCTAATAAGAAGGGCGATAATCCCCACGCTGTGTCATGCGGGTTGGGGATCGCAGAGTACAACTTCTCGCAGCACCGACGCCACATTGAAATTAGTTGTGCCGGAGCTAGGCTGCGCTGTGCCGCAATCAGCCGACCGCCAAAGCCCCGGTTAAATATCGGGGCTTTGGCGGGTGCGGTATCGTTAGCAGGGTGCAGGTCACGTGCCTGTAAGGTTGACTTGGGTTTAGAATATGGTGGAATAATTACTTAGGGACAGGCTCCATCTGTATGGCGCCGGACGCGGACATGGCACGGGCAGTTTCCTATTCCATTCAAATTTCACACAAAATACATGGAAATAAAGCACAATTTCTGATTGACGTGATTGTGACCCGCCATGTCATATCCGAGCATAGACATACCATGTGTCCTAAATTGTGCTTTATTTCCATTCCCCATAATTGAAATTTGAATGGCGTGCAATGTCCGCGCCCGATGCCGTACAGATGTGACCTGGGCCTTACAGCCCTCAGAATGTATGCGATATATACCAATAACAAATTAATAAAGTTTGTTACATCGTAGTGGTACGATGTAACTGGGTTCGACACGATCATTAGCCCGGTAATTTTATTGTTTATCAGAGCTATAAAGTTTTGCTTTTTTTATGTGAGTAGAATAGATATCGCCATTACATAAAACAGACTCTCACTTTAAAACGGTTTTTTCAACGAAGATTTGGTGACGTGGCTTACTTTGGTGGTCTTGGTCGATCATCTGAGTTTAGCAACGATGTGCTTAGTCTCTTTTTGAATGGGTGACTTTTTGGTGACTTCAAGCGGCATTTAGATATAAGCGCTTTTGTGCTTCGTATAATGAAATAAATAGTACATTACTGCAGCGGTCAGCAAAAGAGGCATAAGCCGAGGCACATATTCGTATATAAGTCCATCAATGCGAAGTTGTGGCCAAGGCTTGTATATGTCTAATACTTTTCTCAAATGCGCTGCGCTGAAATTATTACTTTTCAGCCAGTATAGCAATTTCGATTTCTCTCGAAGAAGGTATTCAAAATAAAGCTCAAATTTCCAAGCATGTTGGGGAAAAAGAACTTAACTTTATGACCTCTGTGGTGCAGTGACGAAGGCCCACCTGAGACGCTAAATGGTGCGGTTTCGATTCCCGCCGTGAGACAAATTTTTGTACAATCGGCAATTATTTGTCTCTGGCCTGGGTGTTTTTTAAAAGGTTTATGATTTACAAAGTTTAAGTATTTAGTATATCAGTCATGTGGTTCCTATAATGCTTTGCTTAGTTTGGGGTTAGATGATGTGGTTTGATGATGTCCAGCATTATTTATTTAAACAAAAACCACAGGCCACGTAGGTACAGCGTAGGCACTACGTTCCACCCAAATGGAAATTAGTGGCAATAAACTAAACTAAATAACTAGGATTAATGTGAAACCTAACATTTGACTACACTTTTATGTCTAGCACTAAATTACGGCTAACTGTAATTGGGATTCAACACGAGAACTTAAGTACATAGATGCTAAAAACGATTTCTTATTTTTGCAGAGAGGCATCGTCATTATCATTATTATAGACGTCTTCTTCATGATTGTCATTAATTTTCAAACCCTAAAAATCACACTTTTCATTTTGAACGTTCACTGCTTAGTTGGAGTAGAACAAATAACGTAGAGAATAATATTCATGTTATTAAAACCTACTTATAAAAAATAACCTAAGTAAATTAGTATTTATGAAGACAGTAAGTGTATTTTTTTTATAAAACAATAATTCATCGTAATTTATAAGCGTACATCATATATAAACTTCGCGTCCACCACCGCATGATCACTCTTGGAAGTTCGTAGAGAATGCGTGGCAACATTATAAAGTTTTGAATAACTAAGTTCGAGTCATGCGGAGCAGCAGCTGCTTTTGCCACATTGAAGATAAATGAAATCTATATTAAGGCATGTATTCTAAAACGAGGCTCAAATTGCGTTGAGATTTAGAATATAAAAAATATAATCATCGTCCTGAGCCTGTAGCCCGTGAGCCACTGCCGGACATAGACCTCCCCTAATGAACTAGCCCTGTAACTATTCTAAAACAAGGGAGGGTCAAACTGGGTTAAGACTTGAATATTAAGAATTTCATCATCATCATCATCAGCTTATGATATTACCGAATATAGGCCACCCGTAATGACACTACGCACTCTCCTCAGCTCGGCGCATCTGGTTCTACTAGCAGCCTTTCGCAGAACCTCCGGGCCGACTAATGATTGCGAAGACGCGGTCTCTAAAGAACTCATTTGTACGTCAACGTTTGTTGCACACTACCCTTTTTGAGCTTGCTAATTCTTTAAACATTAAAGAGTTTAGATATATCATTTGAATACCTAATTAATTTTAGATAATTAATTTTCGACAGATTTTCAATTGACTGAGCCAAAATCGAGGCAAGATCTAGTTTGAGTTTGATTCCAAAATTAATTTGAACCCCTAATAATTTTGGCTCATTTTTACTGTTCTATCTTTAAAATATAACATACAGGATAAGGATCCGCAAATTGACGAGATCTTGTCTGTGCATCAGTTGCTTCGATGATACTGAAATACATAGTTTGAGCCATGGACTAATTTTTAATTATTTTTGTGGTAGATCTTATGACCTAAATGACAACTGAAAATCACACACATCCCTTTTCTTGGCCGACTGCAGACTGCAGCAGCAGGCGCCATATCGCGGCGACACTCTGGTTTCTATGTATTTAGATGAAATAACTAGCTAGCAACACGTCACCTGCCGCTGCTTTCTAGAGTCGGCTACGGAATAATACCATTACAGTCAGCTATACAGCTCACTCCTGAAAACAAAATCGCCTTTTGGCGAAGATTCGGGTATTGCCTGTCTTCTAAGCGCACAGTCTTCATTAGTGTGTCTTCTTTCGTCATCATCACCAGTCTATAGCAGTCTTTTTTACACAACACGAATCTCGGCCAAAGCTCAGTAATACTTATAGCCACTAGCCAGGTTATTACAATCTCGGATCTTGAAATAGACCGAATCGAGTAATGAATTAATAACTAATTGGATGCCAAACCGAATATTGTAGGCGACATCTCCACTTTAGAAATAAACTAGTTTACAACGTAACCTATCGCCGTTTTTATTGGAATACAGAGATTTCAATATTTGTTTCTATGGCATGCTAGTTTGTTTGATGTTTTATCACAATTTTAGGTACCAAATAATAAAATAAAATTAATTAGCGCTACTAAATTGTTTTTAAAGTGCGAACATAGATAGCATTACTAAATTTTAGAGTACTAGCTTCCGCCCGTGGCTTCACTCGCGTGATACTCGCGGGATTTATCTATGTGTTAATTCAGGTCATAAACTATGAATATTCCAAGTGTCAGACAAATCTGTTACTCACACGCACAAACTTTCCATCCTACTAATATTATAAATGCGAAAGTTTGTGAGTATGGATGTATGGATGGATGTATGGATGAATGGATGAATGTTTGTTACTCTTTCACGCAAAAACTACTGAACGGGTTTGGATGAAACTTGAAATATGCATAGTTTGTGACCTGGAAATAGTCTGCTTTTTATCCCGCTACCACGCGTGCGAAGCAGCGGGCGGAAGGAAGTACATCAATATTTTCGGGATCAAAAGAAAAAAATACCTGACATTAAATAAACGGGGTCAAATGGTGGTTATTCAAACCTACGAACATCTAAAGTCAGGCTTCCACTAGGCCACAGCTGTGTAATAAATTTTATTAGAATAATCCTTCAAAGCCTTATCCTTGGGGGTTCCGTATAAAAGATCTCGTAACATAGTCGCTATTAGTCGGACCGAGGTTTATGAGCTCAGTAAATCCTAGCCCACTTTATATTCCCTACATAATGTTTATGATACGCTATACACAGTACGAAGAATACAATAGTGACTTTTTTATGTAAGTTATCAGACTAGTGTAAACGAGCCACCTGATATTTTGTGAGTTGCATTAGTTGTACTTAAAAGTGGTGATGCTGATGGGTTTATCAACTTGAGGCTTAACATGCCGCAGCACCTTCCAATGTTTTTGATTCAATCTTGGCCTAATATAATTTCATCATCATCAACTACTCCTGGACATTAGTCTCCCCTATGAGCACCATTGCACCCTGTTGGCAGCTCGACGCTTACAAAGCTGGTGCAAATTGCTTAGAACCTGAAAACATATTTCAATACCCTTCCCTGCTAATATAATCAAGCAATGATTGGATCAAAGAAATTGGAAGGTGCAGCGTGACCTCTATAAGCATATGTATGTATATATATATATATATATATATATATATATATATATATGTAGTGGTATGGCATATTGTTCAAATGCCCCAACTAATGAGTCTATTGAGCATGTGTGTGTGCGTTTAAGTACAACTTTAAAGAGATTATTATGATAACAGCAAATAAATTGGGTGGACATAGCTCAAGATCGTGATTTCTGGAGAGAATGAGGCCTTTGCTCTACAGTGAGAGATAGATGGTTGGTATAATAATAATATTTTCATCCCATCCATCTCGGAAAGAGTATTTTTGCTCTTAGATATCTTCGATAAAGCCGTTTTTATCCGCTAGAGGATAAAGTAAATTGAATTTGGAAAATCGTGTGCACTAAGTTTGCGAATTCAAAACATCATTAAATCTATTTACTTCTACCTCCATGGTGCCGAATTTATCTTATTGTTATAATTCTTTCTTTCTTTCTTATTGTTTTTAATTTGTTAAAAACTCAGACCCAAAACCTTTGTGATTGTAAATGTTTTTTTCTGCATCGCTGAGGTGGGATGGAAAGTTACGTGTTGCACTCGAGTGCAAAGATTTTTTCACCTCGTGCTCTTTTGATTCCCTCGCTAACGCTCAGGATTTTAATTTTTTAATCACTCGCTACGCTCGAGGTTCAATTTTAGAACCCTTCACTTGCTCGGTCATCAAAATTGAGTACGCGGTAAAAAAAGCAACTGGTATAACTCTCGTATAACAAATAACTATTAAAACAACAACACCCTTCATACCAGACATAGACTTCCCCTATATCAAGGAGGTTATGCCCATAATTCCCACGCTGGGCATGCGGGTTGGGAATCCCAAGGCTTCTAGCACTACCAATGCTGCTGCCTGTCAGCAGCCTGCAGCGTTGTTTTGCGGGTGAATCACAGGCAGGCGAGGATGGCTTGGGTTACAAAGACGGTGGTGGGAACCCGCTATGGTGTACAAGGGGTTGCAACCGCCATCTTTATCGCTAACATAATATAAAGAGCATAACAAATAATTATCATAAAGTCCATTATAATTATCGCCGTTGGCTCTCCTAACGAATTCTTGAACGTGTAGATATTCTGAATAACGCTGGGTCTAAAATGAAATAGTCCGAGAGAGCGCTCAGAAGCCGATTTTAATGATGTGTAATTTGGTCCAAATTTTGTAGGACAGTATTCGGATTTTGAGATAAAGCGATTCTTTTTTGTTCTGCAAATATTTGTCTCGGGTCTGGGTTTTTTCTTGACATTTTGTATGAATTTACAAAAAAATATATTTATTAGTTTATTAGTCATGTACTACACTAATAAGCTCTGCTTTTTAGCGCTTAAAAGGTACTGTATGATGATAATGTTTATTATATTTATTTTCCAAATTTTGAATACCTTCATTCTTTTTATGAGCTATTGTAAATTGTAGAGGCCTACTCTTAATTTGAATGTGCGATAATAAATTATCGATGGGATTTACTTGCAAGTATTGATTGAAATATTCATACATACGCATATGTATTTACAAAAAACGTATATTAGTGAGTCATGTGCTTCCCGTAATAGAAACTCTGCTTGATTTGAGGCCGATGATGCTGTGTTGTATGTCCAGCCTTATTTATTTATTATGTTAGTTGCAAGAATATCCTACAAGTATGTTTATTTTGAAATTGCCAAGCTTTAATTCTTTATTGTACAGTAAAATAAATACAGAAAAAGTTTACTTAAAGGCTATGTACAAAGGTGAGCTTAATCCTGAAAGAGTCAATCTTATAACAAAAACTCATGAAAAATCATCGGTTAGTGTATAGTAATCGGTGTAAGTAGGTACAAAGGTCTTTGTAAAAATTAAAGAGAATAAATCAATAAACCTAAGTACAACGTCAAAATTGGTATAAGATCGAAATAAGTGAATTCTTATCCAAGACTTCCGTACGTATCTCTACATACGTTAGGTAGCGTACGTTCCGTAATGCGTCCATTACGTAAAGCCTTTTGTGCCACGTCTGCTAAAAGAAAAACGCAACGCGAATGCAGATTAATCTAGCTAATTCTTTTAATGGGTGCCCGCTAATTCGCTTTGTCTAGATTTTTGTAATGGAGGAATACTTTCAGGATTTTCTTTGAGAGCATAAAGTTTTTTATTTTTCACTGGTTTTATTTGTTTCCACTGGTTTTATTTAGAATACTTGAAGATGGATTTATATGAATGTGTTTTAGTCCAGACCCTATTTTTATAGTTAATATTTTTGTATGAAAAAATTATTAGCAAAATATTATTTAGGTGTTGTACTTAAAGGTTACGTTTTATGTATAAGTAATTTTAATGGTTGGTATAACTTTCGTAAAATTAATTATCTTGTAATCATCATCATCATCAGCCTATAGCAGTCCATTGCTGGACATAGGCCTCTTATTATGAGCACCATTGCGTCCTGTCCTGAGCTCGACGAATCCAACTTCTACCAGCAGCATTTCGCAGATCGTCACCCCACCTGACCGGAGGGCTCCCTGCACTACGTTTTTCTCCAATAACTCGTTTACTGTAACGGTTATCCGTTCTTCGGCAGATATGGCCAGCCCACTACCACACTAATTCTCTTTTGTCAGTTGGTAAGTAGTTTTTTAAAGGCCGTATACTCGTACTGAACTTACACTCGGATTTTCCGTCCGGTCACTACACAGTTAGGTGACCGTATAGTATATATTATATACAATACAGTATAGTATATACAATACATTTAGATTTGAGCGCTACTGGGCTTCGGTAGGCACGTTAAATGTCGGTCTTAAGGCATGTCGGACGCCTCTGGGCGGCCTAAAAGCTCAGTTGGCCACTAGGTTGTACAAAGAGGAAAAAGGCATTATGCCCAGAATATGCATTCCAAATAAGTCTCTAGAACTTACGAAATGCCTCACAGCAATCTTGACTTTTCACTTACAATTTAACCGCTAAAATCAGGATATCGACAATAAAAATATTTTGTAGCTTTGTCAGTACGTTTTTATTTGATAACGAAGTGCAAGTGTAACAAACAAACAACTGTATTTGTATTGAATCAAAAAAAAAATTGTAGAGCAAATTGGAATACGGAAATAAATGGTGTTTGGTTTAGTTGATGAAATAAATAAAAGTCAACTCAAATGAATCCACAGTTTTGGGTAACTGGGTAACTTACTAGTACATATACGTTGGTTCTCTGCCGGTCGGCTGATTGCGACGTAAAGTCGTTTGTTATATAGCAGGGTGCACCACGGGCAGGTGAGGTTGGCCTGTTGGCAGGTTTTCGCAGCACAGCTAAGTCCTCAGACCGCAGACGCGAAGCAGCATTGCCAATGCGAGAAGCTATACCTTACGATCCCCAACCCGCATGCCTAGCGTTGGGATTAACATAACCCCCTTTTTAGTCACCAATCTCCTGCCATTTCAAGCATGTTTTATCTGAACTTCTAAAATTATCTTTAGATAATGACAATGAACCAGCACAACCAAAGCTATTTTAGAGCACTGTTTATAAATTGCAATATGATATCCCATTAAACTTGTTCCGCAGGCGATTTCAGCTATTCAACAAGGGAATAAACACAAGCAAATCTAGGATGCCTCAATCAGCAATTAAGGTACCTTAACATCGGTTTCAAAGCAACCAATTAAGCAGTAAAACGGGCTCTATCGAGTTCAAGCCAACTCAGGTCATCGGAGAATTGTCTAAACTTCCGTATCTACCTAATGTTGCAGTTAGAGTTTGCAAAGTGGTAAATGCTGGCTTTTCCTTCTTCCTCTAATTGCAATATGTAGGTTGAATTATGTGAGGATAGAATAACCTATTAGGTACATTTAAAGTATCTTATCCTGACCCGTGTTAATTCATCTTTACAAAAGATGACCTCGTTTTTCTGAGTCTGTATACGGTTTTTATAAAGTTATTTGTTTATCAATAAACATTAGAACAAAATGTAGACAAAAACTAGACACGTGATCTAATATTGAACATTGCGACATGACTGATCGTGTGATAACTCGAGCAACACGGCCCCCAGTATGTTTATGACTTATTAACTAGTCTTAAGACCTACCGTCACTTTTACTATCTTCTATGAATCTACTTTTACCTAGTTGTCTATTCTTGTCTGTTATCTATAATTCAGCAAATAATCTAATACATTTAGCAGGTGTTTGCACAAATAAAAGTATGCAAACTTTGAGAAGCGCACATTTTTAAGCAAGGTATTTGTGTATTGTAGACTAGTAGGTACTATTTTCAAACTGAGACAGCAGCATCATCGTAGTCATAATTGGAAGGTTTCTATGTATGATACGTACTATGTAATAACTTGCCATATATAATGTTAGCGCAAAATCTACAGTATACCTATTTATAAAGAGTCGAGCTATGGTTTTAGAAACGGTGACAGTGGGTGTGAACGGAACAGAAGTTTACTTTCATTTCAAAGAACCAAGTAAGTATGTAAATACAAGTAATTACCTACTCATTTGATTGATAACCTATTTAAAAAGTCTTAGTAGTGAGGTGAATTAGAGGGTGTTGTTCCAATAAAATAATACTTTAGAAGTATTATCTAGAGTTCTTTGTAAAGGACTGATTTGGGCGATTACTACCACTATGCCTATTTCAACTATGAAGCTCTCAGGGTGTGGGTAGGTACCGGTGGAATAAAAGGAACATAAGGCTTATCACTTCCAAGCCTTATGTTGATGGATGCAGAGCATTGCATCCGTGCCCTAACATTTCTAAAACACATGACCTTCGAAACAATGCTTTGTTATAATGTAATGGTTACCAGTTAAAATGAGGCGGGCATTGATGTAATGAGTAAGGACTTACTTGATTCACCAAAAAAAAAACTTTTGTTTCCACGGGATGATGAGCTTATTAAATCTAGGCAATAAAAGTGAATAAGATAAAATAATGTTTCTTATAAAGATATTTACATAAGACTATAAAACTATGAGAGTTGTGTGTGTGTTAGTGCGTGTGTGTGTGTGTGTGTGTGTGTATGTGTGTGTGTGTGTGTGTGTGTGTGTGTGTGTGTGCGTGTGGGTTATCCTGTTCCTCTCAGTCTCATGAGAGTCTGGTTATCACAGGAATAACTCACAGCGTGTGTAAATGTTGGTGTGTTGTGAACGAGGTTAAACGTAAGTATCTTATTAATAGATAGTAATGGATGCTATCCGGAAGTTAACAACAGGGCTTCTTATTCTTCATAAAAAAGCGACAGGAACAAAATGGAATGTACATAAAAGAAACAACTAAGTTCTTCCTTTTTTCTTCGTATGAGGCTGATTCTAGTGTAAGTACCTACGTAGTTACACCTCTTTACCCGCACAAGGCTAACCTGTAACGTCGATTCATTATAAAAGTTTGTTTAAAAATTTATAACATAAACATAAACATAACATAACACGACGGCCTCTGTGGCGTAGTGAGCGAAGATCCGCCTGAGACGCAGAAGGTTGCGGGTTCGATTCCCGCCGCGGGACAAATGTTTGCATGTTCTGTAGATATTTGTCTCGGGTCTGGGTGTTTCCATGTATGATATGTATGTATTTACAAAAAAAAAATTATATGTGTAGTATATCAATCATGTGGTTCCCATAATACAAGCTCTGCTTAGTTTGGGGCTGCATGATGCTATGTGATTACGTCCCGCATTATTGATTTATTGATTTATTGATTTAAGTGCTTTATTTCAGACACTTAAAATCCTTAACACAAAAAATTGGTACAAACATAAAAAATAATAAATTAATAAGTATTGTAAATAAATTCCATTAATATTATGATTTTTTTAAGCAGCTCTCTTTATTCAGAATCGCCAATTCAGACACTAATAAAATGTTAGTACTAACACAATCTAGGACACAGCTGATTGTGTACACGCTTTAAACTTTTAATATCGTCACCCTTTCGGCTATTTTGTACCACCTTCAGTTCGTCAACCTTTCATCGATTCATCCTAACTTTGCCGAGTGCATTTCACTTGCAAGCGAACTTATTTCTTATTATAAGAGCGCAATGATCTAAAATCCAAATAGGGAGCTCTATTGCAATGGTAGTTATTGGGATAAGTGGCCAAATTGCAGTGATCTCCGTGTTTGGAACGATGCTCGACCAAATAGAAAACGTTGGAATTGAAAATCAGTTGTGTAAGAAAGCTAGCTGGTCAGTTGACATGGTCAGCGAATTACAGAAATAGAAAAATGAGTCTTTATTATGGCGTGATATTTGCAGGAGATTTCTAAACTAATGTACCCAAGTAAATGAAGATATAACACTTTTCCAATTTAATTTCTCCTACATTGGGAAATAATTCAGAATATTTTTATATTAAAATGACTGGATAGTTTTCCTATTATTAGGTACAGGTAGAGCAATTTTTATGCCATATCTGTGTTAAACTAATTTTGAACAATCTAATTTTATACTCATAAAGTTTACCTTTTATTATTATTAAAAAGAAAGAATATAAAAATAAAAAATTATCAACGAACCAAGGAAAGAACAACACACACCACAGACTGATTTCAACCACCTTCTCACCATCTGCTGACCGATTTCACCCACTCCTGGGTACAGACGTCCCTTTGCTCTTGCCGCTTGCGCTTGCCATCTTTCTGCGCTAGCATCAGTCAATCTTTTGCACAATCTTCTGTCACATAGCATATCTTAATTTTTATTTTATTTTACTTTACCTATAACCGTGATAGACAAATTACAGTAATTAAAGATTATCTATCTATTACACATTACAATAACATAGTGTCAAGTTAGTCAACGATTAATCGAAAATTAATATCGAAATAATAAGTCCGATTACACAATATTAAAATATAAAATCAAAATTATAATATTAAAGATGATAAATGTGAAAGTGAGTTTATTTGTTTGTAACGCTTTTATGTCTAAACTACTCAACCGTTCATCATGAAATGTTGGATACACAATCTCCAGGGTACACAAAAGGAAATGGTACTTTTTTTTATAGAAAAACAGTTTCCGAGGGATGGAAAAATAATTTTAAACTGTGTGACGGATATACCAACTTAATACTTACATACATTTTACATAAACATTATACATAGAAGACACCCAGATCCGAGACAATGTTTTGCACATCATACAAACATTTGTCCCATGGTGGGAATCGAAACCTTCTGCGTCTCAGAGGTCATCAAAATCATTATAAAGGAACAGGCCACAAACATCGTAGAGTTGGTAACTCATAGTAGAGCTACTGGTCCCTTTCTCCAGAAGTCCTAAGGCTAAAGCATAGTCTCCTAGTTCTAAACAATGTCAATTGGCTGTAATTCTAACATCTGGCTGGCATGATTAACACGAATGAAGCCGGTCTTGGAACAATAGCGGGCCGAGGGGGACGCCTGCCTTGAGAGATACTTCATACAATACCAGCGCCCTGCAGAAGCTGTATTTATGCAGGCAGCAGGGCCAGGTGAAATCTCAAACTTAGGTTATCAAAAAACTAAGGACCGACGATATCAGAAAAACCGTGTCCATCACCCGGCTCAGACAAGTGCAACAGGCAAGTAATAATAAAAATAATGCCCATCAGTGGACCGAAAATAACTGAAATAATAATGATGATTATGAAAGCTTTAAGGAAGCTGAAAACTGACTAAGTTATTGACTTACTGACTGACTGACTGACTAATTGACTAACTCACAAACTTACTGATTGACTCACTAATTGACTGACTGACTGACTCACTGTCTGACTGACTAACAATCAACGCGCAGCCTAAACTACAGAACAATAAACTTACTGGTCAGTAGGCTTAATCATCCTAGAGTCTTGTGGAGGGTATGCATACCTTGCATATTGTAGTGTGTATTAAAAAAGGATTTGCTGAAATTCAGCTCTCAAAAGGGTGCGGTAAAGAGAATAACCTCTGCACGGAGAAATTCAAGCAAGAAAGCCATCTAGAAGAATATAGTTGTAAGCTGTTTTCTGTGTAAATGCAGCCGAAAGCTGGAGGCTGGTGAATTTCCGGGTTGTGATAATTTTAGCGTCAACTTTTTCAACCAAAGTTTAGATATCTTAGAGAAGCTATTTTTTGCATTGGCACACCATGTGCTCAAGTCTACCACCAAAAAGTTTAAAGTCAAAACATAATATTTTATACATCTACCAAAGAAATTCTAGGCACTACCCTTTTTCAGTTTTTTATATGGATTCTTGTTATGAAAAATTATATAATATATTATAATACTATTTATTTTAAATACCAAGGAATGACATTTCATAAGATTGGTTTGTATCACTATCAGTTTTAATTTGAAAAGGAGCCACAAAAAAATAATCATTTAATTTCCAAAGTAAACTAGGTACATAATAAATTTAGATCTCTGCTTCTTGTGGTAGTTAGAGTTAGGCTGTTCTCCTACTTGTAAAGCGTCCCGCCGCGGTGCGCAGCGCGCTCTCGTACGCTGACGCGTTGTCAGCATGTTGTTCTAGGTGTGTTTTCTATACAAATTGAGATACTTGTGTTTAATGTAAAAATCTGCGGCCCCGCGCTACGTGACTGAACGCGGTGCAGTGTGCTAATACATACGTACACTACATATTAAAATTAAATACATTACGTTAATCATCATCATTATCAACCTATTGCAGTCCACTGCTGGACGTAGGTCTTTCCCAAGGTTCGCCACTGAGCCCAATCCTCGGCTCTTCTCATCCACTGTCTGCCACCTACATTCCGACATTACGTTAATGCTACAGCTCAATACTTTTAGTAATTTTAGCGTGAATGAGGAAAAACATTTCTCATTACGCTTACAAACTCCCACAACACCACACCAGTCTATATTACTTAGTCCACTGCTGGACATAGGCCTCCCCTCCTCTAGGGTTGGGGATCACAGAGCACAGTTTCTAGCACCAGTTTCTAGCAACGCTGCAGCCCATCGGTGAACAGGAGATTAAACAAAATTACGTCTTTATAATATAACATAGTATGATTGTTTAAAATATGCATTGTGATTGGATATAATACCTAATGGCCCACATAATGTAATATAAGAAGAAGCTCGAGTCTACACATGTGTCTTAGTTAAAAGGAACTTTTTATTTCATGCACTGGCTCTCCTAAGGTTTAGTAGCAAAAATTAATAATCACCCACAGTTTTCTAAGAAGTGATATAAACTCATTAAAAAAAATAATTAAAAGAAAAAGGTTTGCAAAGTACTTAAATTAACTATGGGTTAAAGCTAACTACTATCATACGAGCATAATAATAAATGAGTGTAAGATTTTTTTTTTTAAATATATTTTTGATAAAATCATTATAATGAGCAAAATTAGTTCAATTTAAGTAGGTTTGTAAACCTTTTTCTTTGAAGTATGTATTATTTATATAAGGAAACCCAATAGCATTAAATAAATACACTAGCAAACCATATAAAAAATAGATGGCCATATAGGTTTACGCCAATAGAAAGCAAATAAGTTTTACAAAGAAACAACGAGCAAACAATGTGCAAATAAACTAAGCCATAAAAACAAAAGATGGAACAAAACACCAGGATCATTACTTAAAGGTACCTATACAAAACATACGTTTTTTATCATTACATAAATATTAATGCACTTTTAGACGTAAGATGTAAATATCCGTTTATCCGTCAGGTTAAACCAATTTCAACTTCAACAAAATTCTCCTTATTTGTCAAAATCCTAAACCCATCTCATGTGGAGCCAGCAAATTGAGACTGTCAGTTGTTATAGTAACAGGAAATAAAGTTATACGTCCACCATGCAGGACGGCTGATTGGATTGTGTTCCGACAGTGCAGGAGCAGAAGGGCAAATAATACTGAAATGTAATGTGAAAGTGCTATGGAAATTACCCGAGTTGAGTAATTGGCCTATACGATTACGTAATCCTAGAATTTAGCAGTAATTTACATTTACGTAGAAATATTATCAACCACAACAACAACAATGTAAATTGTAGTACCTCTACGAGGCTCATGTTGCGGACCTCAATAATTTTAAGACCTAAATGTACCTGCCACATGGAACAATAAAGATTAAGATTATGAGTCCACTGCAGTACATAGGCTTCCCCTAATGAGAATGGGATATATCAATAATCCCCATGGTGGGCATGCGAGTTGAGAATATCAGGGCATATAAAATACAGGTATTTTATTACGTTTATCTGAGATTTTTATAAATCCCAAAAATTTTGACACAGGCGGTATTTGAACCCGCGACCATCAATACCGGGACGCGCTAACCAACTACGCTACCGGGTCAAATCCTCGCCTTGTCGAAATTTTCTGGCAGAATATAAAAATCTTATATTTTCCCTGAAGTGTGGGCAAACACTTAAAATATAAAAAAATCATAGGTTAATCTGATTATATACCAATCAGCTCAGATAAACTAAGAAAAATACTGAAACTTGGGCACTCACCAAACCTCATCAACAGTAATAGCAAACATTACAACGCAGCATGGAAAGAAGTATGATGAGAAAAAAACAGTGGACAAAATCAAGCACACTTCATCAAAACCTCTTAAGTACAGGATGTAACATTAATAATGAATAAATTAAAATGGCGGTGGGCTGGTCACATGATACGGGGAGCTCACAAATGGAGCAAAAGTATAATAAAACATCCAAGCATGCTTAGGGTAATTCAAGCCTAAAGGTAGTATATAAAAGTATAGAATATTGTAAGCACATGGAAACTGATGTATAGATGATCAACGGGAAGATTACCCGCAACTAATATTGTCCATATCTTTATTCAATCGCCCGATCATAATAAATAGCCGAATAGCTAAGCAAAGTACCAGGTAATCAGAAAACCACAGTCGCTAAATGTCTCCAACTCTTCGGTAAAACTCACACTGTGGCTCAATTCCAATAGCTGACTGTTTTTATAATGAAAAGTCCCAAAACAAAGAGCAGCTTTTAGCTCGAAAGGGAATGTTTTTGCAACCTTCCGTTCATTTTGTTATTAGCTTTATCTTTCTTTAAACACCCACATCAGCTGGAAATAATACAAACACGAAACGTACCTATTGTTTCCGTTTTCATTTATTTCCGCTTGTGTTCATGTTTGTGATTATTTTCATGACCTTACTGACATAGATATGCGCTGTGGTATTCATTAATAACTTTGAATTTTTCAACTTTTGAACCTAGGTTCTTTGTAATAAAGCTATTATCTATCAAAGACATTCTAAGATCACATTGCTAATGATGTGCATGTTTTGATACCCTATAATTACGGGTGCTCTGAGACTGTTATCCTTTTGTATGCTATTTTGTGCCTGTGTTGGATATCCTTAAAAACAAAAATAAAAATATTGTGTATAAGAGATGTGTAGTTTTTATGTAAATTTGCCTAGGTGGAGTGACGAATTGCGAAAGGCAGCGGGTAGAAGCTGGATGCGTTGAGTTGAGGACATAAGGCAATGGCGCTCATTAGGGGAGCCCTATGTCCAGCAGTAGACTGCATAGACTGATGATGATGATGAGCAATTATTCGAAGTTTTATCCAAATTCTTTCAGCCTATAATATTATAAGTGTGATCTATTTCGCTGTCACATAATACGATATTTAAAAAAACTTCAAAACGCTTCTTCTTCTTCTTCGTATAAGGCCAACTCTGATTTCATAGTTTTTAGGCCGCCCAAAGGCCTAACATGGCTTAATAGGCCATCATCGTAATCCAAGAGCTAAAAAGTCTAAAGATACTTAAATACAAATTAAAGACTCATCATAATCAGTTCAGCAGTTTACCTTTAAAGGTGTAACTAAAAACAAATTTTGCATCCTCGTGTTACAATTAATCAGCGAACTGTAAAACATATCGATTTCTGTAATTATCCCCTTGCCTTCATTCACCGTCTTTAGGACGGGGCTGCAGCCCGCAGACTATATCAACCGTTAATTTGGAAGGGGACGTATTCTTACAATTATTTTCTCGAAATCAAATAAGAAGTAATAATATTGTTTTAAAAGAAAATCGAATTTTTTTGTTTACCTTAGCGTATACTAGCTTAATGTATTTATTTATTTTTTCTTTTACGCCAAAACTATTGAACGGATTAAGCTGAAATTTCGCATATACATACATACATACAACACAAAAACATTATGAACTCACATTTGTGAGTATTTTGTTTTGTATCTTCTTTTTCTCTCTCTCTCTCTTTAGAAGATACCAAACAAAATTGGTACAAAAGAACACATACATTAATTAGTATCGCAAGCATGAAAAGCATAAATGCCCATCAAGTGGTAGCGAGTCCGCCCTTTAGATACTGGATCAAACAGGCCGTCTCAGCTTTTTCCTGTTTAATACAAAAACAGGTCCATAAACTTGAGCCATGAAGGTGATGTAATTTGTGTGCCTGTAATTTTACCGGCACCCACACCCTTGAAACAGAAATTCAGCAATGCTGCTTCACGGCAGAAATAGGCATGGTGGTTGTACTTCCCTGGACGAGCTCTTCACAAAGAGCTCTACTAGTACCTGCTCAGCGAAAAACAGCGCTGACTTTCAGACAAGCGAGTAAAGTTATGGGTGGAAGCTTGTTTTCTTATACTTCAATGTAAGTGCTTTTAAATTTTTTGATAGACAAAATGAAAAATTCTTTGAGTTGACGGATGATAAAAGTGGGTGGAAGAAAAGTAGTTGTGCCGATACCCCACCTAGCATGAGATCAGGGCAGGAGAATGATGATGAAATGTAATATTCTTTCAATGCTGCAACATTTTATCATGACCTAGTTTGCGAAATGATTTTAAAACTGTTCTGGCTTGTATCTTAATATTAGAATACAACAGATTACGAGCGAAATTTTATTACAGCATTCCTGGAGTTATTTCCCTGGCGAAAATGCAACGTTGTGGCTACATTGTACTTTAGTGGAACATTTTATTTACTCGCTGTAACTTTAAAATCTTAAGAGATCTTTCTTTCTATTTTCATAATAAGGTGGTGACTAGGGACGGGTTTTAATGGTGAATTTTGATGCGGTTTTGGCTGCAAAGTTTTATCTTTTATGGTTTTTAGTCTGGGTCGTTTAATTCTTATATTGTTTTTGAACAAGATAAAGAAATGTCGAAGGTTTGTTTATCGTAATCAAGCTACGAGTTTATTGCTACGTGCTTCGAGTGTGTTGCTACGTGCTTCGAGTGTGTTGTTCTGTGCTACGAGTGTATTGCTACGTGCTACGAGTATATTGCTACGTACTACGAGTGTATTTGTTGCTACGTACTAACAATAAAATATTGCTACGTGTTAAGAGTGCATTGCTAATGCTACGAGTGTATTGCTACGTGCTACGAGTATATTGTTACGTGCTACGCGAGTGTATTTGTTGCTACGTACTACGAATATAAATATAGCTGCATGCTAAGAGTGTTTTGTAGCCCTTTATTCATAAGTACAAAATTTTCTCAATCAATAGAATTTTTAGAATCTTTAGAAGAATTTCCCATTTTAAAGCCTGAACAAAACAGTCTCGAATCTTTCCCCGACCTAACTTTCCTAATAAAATAGGTAAGTACAAAATTATTTTCATAAAGGGCCTTAAAAACTTTTGCGTATCGCAAAAGTCTTTAGAAAGATCATTGAAGCAAGTTGAGAAAATAATTTGTATTTGAATGGACATTTAGAGAATAATAAACGGGTTTCTTTGTTTACAAATTCAATATTTAGCACGTTTTCAAGTTGAAACAAAGGACGGGAAATTTTCCGGTAGCAAAACTGGGTATTCGCGGAAATTATATTTTTGACGTAATTTTTTTTCGGCAAACACTTTGGGGGTTGAAAGAAAACCCTAATATGCTTTTCTTTTACATTTTGCACAAGAACCGGTAATATTTAAAAGAAGAAAAGTTATTAAAAATATAAAAGAACTATTCTTTAAAAAATATTTTCATACTTAACTATATGTAAATTGGTTATAATTTATTATTCTTACTTAGGTCAAAACAATTTCTTTCAGGTACTACTTGAGCAATCGTTCTGATCAAGGTAGAGAAATAGATATATATCATTACTTGATAACTATTATAACGACAAAACACAATAATCCTTCACGGCAACACACAGATGGCAAAAAACATAGTTAGAATAAAACTGAATACGGCATATTTCCTGATAGATTTAGGTAGATACTGTGTCTGGTACTGCGACTATTTAACACGGGACGTGATAACGATAGCGTCTCCGGACTAAGCCACAGTAAGCATGGTTAATCCAACCTCTAATAAAAAGATGTATGGACGGTGTGAGTATTTGAGTATGGTATGAGTGGATATTGAGGAGGTAATTACTTATAAGTGAAAGTAGAATCATAATTATGTGCCAACCAAACCATAAAAATGTAGTGAAATTGTGAATGAATTTATGAACTGGTTTCAATATCAGTTTAATGTATATTCTTATTTCCTAGCTTGATTAGAGACGCTCTTGGCGTGGTTAACGGTATTTTAAGTAGATCATCTTGGTTAAGCTACTCCACCCGGTCACTGCTTGGATAGGTCACCATTAGTGCTATGTAGATCTGAGCGCGGAGTTTCCAGTTGTTAAGCTATGCCGGATGTTTTCAGAAAGCAAGAAGAAAAATTATACCAGTCAATTTTAATGAATAGAAATCTCCATTATGGTAAGAACTGAATGGAGATAATTGAAATTATGGTACTGCCTATTTTAGTAGGAAAAGGCCACAGGAGATCTAGCAAAGTTACGATCAAATACAGAAATGCTATTCAAATAATTGAGATCTTAAGTGGTGATCAAATTGACGATTCGATAACTATTCGTGAAGGATAGTGGCGTATCAAATGGTTGAGACGATTTCGAATAAGTACTTGAGTAAAGTTTAAATATACGCTACACAACTTGCTTCCTTGGCATCTTTACAAACGTTATTTCTACAATTATTATAATAATCAAAAGATATATTCAAGAAAGCGAGGAAGAAGATTCGTTAGGATAATGAATGTTAATCGTAATCTCGTAGTTGTCGTTCTTTGTAATGGGCTCGCCCAGGTAAGTGCTACCACCATGCCTGTTTCTGCCGTAAAGCAGCATTGCTGTGTTTAGGTTTGAAGGGTATGGGTGCTGATGACATTACAGGCACATGAGGCTTATCACCTTCATGACTCAAGTTATGTTTCGCAGAGCTATGTATCGTAGGACACGTTACAAACATACGTGACCTACGATGCAGTACTTTGTTATGGGTCATGCTTACCACTTAACATCAAGTGGGCCATGTACTCGAGCCATCTTCAGGTATCATAAAAAAATCTACATTAATACAATTTTTTGCATAAGCTCCATAACAACATAAGTAGGCAATCCTAAAACGAAAAAATAAAGCTCCGATAGTGAATTGAAGGAATGCCACAGATTAAACAATATTAACTATAGCGTTGAGATGTCTCACTGTGGCTGGCGGCAGCATGATACGTTTCACTACAACAGGAAATGATATTGTAACTAAACTTGGGTAGGTAAAGTTCAATTTAAATATCTATGATTATTATATCATCATATGCCCCTCGTAGATAAGGCTATTATAGATGGAAGATTAAAACTCAATGATGTAACGATGATGATGTCTTCTCTAGGATAACTTTTTTTGTCTGTAGATCCCTTGTCATTACAACGCTTTCTGTGTGGATGAACAGATGCTCCATAGGTGGTGCTTTTCACATAATCATTATCTTAGTTATCATTTTAAGCTTCTCAAATCCCACTGCTGGTCATTAGCCTCCTCCCTCAAACGCAATTGAAATAGATTTCGCGTTTTTTGCATCCAAGATTGTCATTGTGTCAACGATGTCGTCCATTCACCTGGCTGTTGATCTGCCAAGCCCTCTTCTGTATATCCCACATAATAAGGAAGCAATAATGTATGTTTGTATGTTTATCTGAGGCCCACAGTCAAAAATATAAATTAATGATAATATAATTTGGTGCCTCGGTATAGAAAAAAGCATGAAAATTGCTACGGTAGCGTAAACAGAGTGTTTTTTATGAGCGAAATCCTTAGCTCTCACTTTCTATTTTTCCATGCCTTTGTATTTTTTCTTGAAAATCAGTCCATCAGACATGTGTTAAAGCTATCTATACAATTTTACAAAACCCTTATTCCTTATAAAACTACACCAGACATGAGGAAGGCAATCAAGTGATGCAGCGTATTTGTCCTCGTTAAAATACAGAATCTAAGTGTATTGAGATAGAACTCATTTCAGAGGGAGCTGGCTCTCTGAGTGGGATAGGGGTGGAAGCACCCTCCCGCCTGCGCGGCGCCGACCCCCCCGCACCGCACCCCTGCTTCAGTCGTCCCCTCTCTCCCCTATAGAGACGACGTTTTCGCCGCTCAAAAAACGTCCCAATCCAACAAACTCGAAAGTTAATAACTATAGTGGTTGAAGATTGTGTGACTAAAAGTGCGTAATGGAGTGTTGTGCAGTGTGAGTGAGTGTGACTGTGTTGTGGAGGATCATCGTCATCGGTGATGAGTTGCACGTATGTATTACATTCTTAGTAAAAAACGTCTTAATTATCAACAGCCTAAGGTCCATGTGCACCGATATAAATCTAATAGTTAGTGCTAACCATGGACAGACGGTAGATGACATCTTCTGTCAAAATGAACTGGGTCTTTATAGTCGTTTAACTGTTAATTTGTCGGTGGACATTATATGGGCCTTATTCTATTACCGAGCATAACATTAAGCCTCCTCTTAAGATTTACGGCCCATTGCATTATAAACTATCCGTTTTATCGAAAAAAATACTTATATTGTGTTGTACAAGATTCTGAATCAAAGCTTTGATATTGAAGAATATAAATATACAAAATGAGTGAGAGTATTATGTAGGACGTTTATAATAAATAGCCCGTCAAATTATAAATCTCGGTCTTAAAAAAAAATGCATAGGAATGAAAAATAAAATGAAGATTTACCTAGCCTACACAAAAGTACCTAGATGTATTTTAAGAATGATTTAAAATATTTAAGCAATTATCAAAAAAGTATTACTATTGATAATATTTTATCCAAAAATTTAAGTAGGTAGGTAGCTACATTATTTCCTTATTCGTATAAGCTACAGTCGGAGTTTTAAACTGGCCCAAAGGCCTCTGACATAGCTTAAGAACTAAAAAGCCAGGACCAACATCTCATCGTGCCTTCGGAAGCGCTCAATCTTAATGCCACTCAACGGTCAAGCCACGCCACGATCGCTTCTGGTACAATGAATATACGGGAATAATTTACAAAAACCCAATATTGAAGATTGATTATTATTTAACAAAACTGAATCATTCCTTACTTTAACATTAAGTAAGTATATAAAAGTAAGTAAGTACCCAATTAAATTGAAATAACGGAAGTTATTTATCACACAAACCTTATATTTTGAAGATTATTGTATGAATTCATCTTAATCTTCTTCTTTCCTGTTGAAATCCACTATACATCCTGTAGTGATAATAAGCCAGCCTTTCTTAAGTAGGGTTTTTAAATCACCATGGTTGGCAAGGTTGGTGATAGCAATATTGGGTGCACAGATAGATGCTGCTGCTCCCTTGATAAAACCTACTACCTATTTTGGTAAAACCTACCATCGCCTATAAATAAAAAATAACCCTTGACATATGCATATAACCAATGATAATACCCAAGGTAAGCAGAACTAGTGTTATAAGAACAACTTAACTGATACTGATGAACAACATTTTTTAATAAAACTTAGGTATTTGTATAAAAGTATTCTCAAAGATGATTTACACAGCGCCAAGTGGTAATTTTTGCTCACAGACTGGACGCTTTAGTGCCTGGGACATGGTAAGATAGAGTAGGCTTGCCTATTAGCACCTATACCATCTTCTCAGCCTACTCGGCCTTACCCACGGGACAGACATGGTCAATAAATACATGCGGAGCTGACAAAAGCTCGGTTTTCCTCAAGATGTTTTCCATCCTTGTTTTATGTTCAAAACGAGACTGATAAAGACTGATAAACATACATTGATACTCATGACACATTGATACCGGACACATAATGAACATTCAGGTTCACTACACAAACGTTTGTCCTGGAAGGGAATTCAAGACGCGATCTGCAGCTCAAAAGACAGAGCTAGCAACTGAGATATAATTTTTTTATGTTTCATATTCAAAGATTAGAAAATATTTGACCTATTTTAGTTTCTGTTCGATCCGGCAAACTGTTTGCCAAATGAGTTTTAATGCGTAATTAGAGCTTAATTCAATGTGGATTAGCGAGTGATGTATTGCAGTGCGCGCTATAAACAAATATGTACCTACTTACCAATTCTCCCTTGTATTCTTCATTTCTGTCGTGTCCATCCTCAGGAACTTTATTGAGGTATTGATGAGTTGTTTCCATGCTGTTCTGTCTTCGGCTTGCCTCAAGGCGACAGTCAAAAGGAGGCCTGTCAGCACCTTGACTTGGTCAGTCTTGGCTAGGTGATCGAACGCGCGGTCTTTTTTTCTTGTTCTAGCGTATTGTTGTTATCTTTTCCTCTTGTATTTCTTGTCCCTACTACAACTAGAGGGCTCATTTACTCACTCAGTTGCATACCAATATGGTCAGCACCGGACCTTTATTTGCAAACTTTGATATTTCATCACTCGAAATTCAAAGGACCGTCCCGTCAATGAACAACCTGTTAAAGTTTATAAAAACAGGATCGGTGCTTGGTGTGCAACCGAGTTAGTATAAGGCCTCTGTTTGTGAAGATTGTCTGGCTGTCTACAAGCGATGTGGCCAAAGACGCTTAGGCCTCGTTTGTAACAAATAGCGGAGAGTCTAGTTTTGATGTTTAGTTGATCGAGAATGGTATTGTTTATATGCGCTCCAATTAGATAGGTAGATAGATAGATAGATAAATCTTTATATGCAACTACAAACACACACATTCAAGATAATAAAAATTTACAAAAAGTAGGTACTCTGATACAAAATAAAAATACAAAATACAAAATCTTTATTCATAAAAAAACAAGGTGCAAACGATTGTAGAGTTTTGTCACCTGCGTTAGTAACAATTTTCAATGCCTGCGTTAGCTAAAATCAGCATATAGCTGATACAGGCGACAGTGCCTTCCCATTAAAAAGTATTTATTTGTTAGAAAAAGAAGAATGGGGGTCTGCATATGTGTGTGTGTGTGTGTGTGTGTGTGTGTGTGTGTGTGTCAATGTCATAACACAGAGCCTTGTTCAAAGAGCGAACAGACTTTCAGCTAAAATTTTCAGAGGGTTAGTAAACCCATCGAGGTAACAATGCCTACTTAGTGGAAATCCTCGGTGGAAACCTATGTTTTGCAATGGTCTTCCATAGGTTGTTGATGATGATGATGATTATATGATTAGTGCAAAAGTAGCCTCTAGTACTTTAGTAGTATTTAGATTTACATTAACTTTCGCAACAAGCAATATTAGATTATTTTGTAATTTTGTTGATTTAGATGTATTAAAAGTACCTTTTGTTAATAATATAATAAGTACAAAATTAGTATCATATCGTACTAATATTATAAATATGGAAGTTTGTGAGGATGGGTGGACTGGGTGGATGGCTGTTTGAATGAATTAATAAATGAATCAATGAAATTTTTACTGCGTGAAACATAATAAAAAACACGATGACGTTTAAATAATTAATGGGCGGCCTTATCACTGAAAGCGATTTCTTTCAGGACGTTTCTCTTTCGCACAGAAACTAGTAAAAAGAAACACGCGAGCGAAGACGCGGGAAACTCGTGTGTATATATGTGTTTAATCGACCCAATTCAGTTGGTATTTCTCTTCAAAGCTGCTGAAGGTTTGCACCTCATCCTTACAGTTGTCATCGAACCGCTGGACAAGGCCCGTACCTGGCCTGACTCGCTGCTGCTTCAGGGCACTCAGCTCTGCGCTGACGCGAGGGCTGTAGATGTTTACGTAGACATCATTCTGAAGCAAGCAATGAAAGGGATTCTGAAAAACACTTTTTCTAGCTAAAACTAAAAGTCATATGAAACTAAGGTCTAAGCTCATACATAATGAAAAATGGTAAGTTGAAAAGCGGAAAACGTCGCGCTCAATCACCTTGATGCAGGCTCTGTGAATTGATTGAAACGGCGTCGATACCTTTAGCGATAACGCATTAATATATACTGTTTTACTACGTGATGTATAATTAAACTTACTATATATGTAGGTAAAGTTACGTGAAAATCTGCGATTTTCAATATGCAAAAGTATTTTGTCCCTTTTATCTGTAACTTTATGGAGATTTCGTGAAATTCATTAAGAACAGCTTCCACCGGGTGAAAGAAAAAATAGTAGATTGTTTTACAAGGGACTAAACCATCCCATTATACACGAGGTTGTTATACTCCCGAGCGTAGCGAGGGAGGATGACAAGACCGAGTTATAATGGGTGGTTTTGGCCCGAGTAAAACACTCTACTTTTCACTTCGATTGCGAGAAAATAAAACAATTCAAAATTAGTCAATTTTCAGTATTTAACCCGCAACGAAACAGTTCGCATTCTACCGTGAAGGGAAGAATCAACCTTCATAAAACATCACCAAGACGGTTCTATTTTCAAAAAAAAAAGATTGACGGAGCACCAATAAGTCGAGTTTTTATGTAAGAGAACGAATGCTTTTTTGCTGATGATTTTAGACAAAAATTAAAAAGAAAAAATACTTTTTAGCCCGAGGTATTAAACTCGAGTTTTAGGCCCGCTAAGCTACACTATTATGATACACTTTTTGAGCAAGAGAAGTGAAAAAACTATGAGTGTATAGGATAGCTCACAGGGGCACGAATGTATGAAAAATTATGTATAACGTACACGACAGCATTTTTCATACATCAGCTCCCGCTATCGGTATGACAGATAATAGCGTCTTCCAGATGTGAACATGCTCCATGGGTTTTTGTCTATGAAACAAGAGCAAAGGATCTTAAAGTAAAGAACTTCGGAGATACTTCTCCGAACGAGTTCTTAGAGCTAACTTGCTATTTCTCTCGCATAGCAGCATTGCTATGTGTCAGTTTGAAGGGGCCTGTGAAATGCAACATGAAGCTCCCGGGCCCTTATTCCCCGAAGTCTTTTGTAACTTGGCTCACGTAAGACTTAAACTGGCCGACTGGATCACTGAACAACTATAATTATACTGGCATATATTATAATTTAAGTAAGTATATTTTATGTCGATTGGTATGCTTGGTCACAATGTTGTGGCGAAAACGCTTCATAGATATAATAAAAAAAAACTTCTTTTAAAATTTTTCAAAATCTTAGGATTCGATTTTTGATTACAGTAGGCGGAATTTGAAATAAATATTTTATCTTTTAAATATCTTGTAATGGCATTCTGCAAAGTCACGCCTCGCGATTTGATTTGCTAAGTAACTTTGAAAAAGCGTTCCTGTTGAGAATAACAGTCGATTGAGACAATCTTGATTTTTCTGACTGTATTTTATTTTTTAAATCTGAAAATGCTATATAATATAGGTATAGAGTAGTAGTAGAGCTCTTTGTAAAGGGCTCGTCCGGGGAAGTACTGCCACCATGCCTATTTCTGCCGTGAAGCAGCTGTGCTGTGTTCCTTGAAGGGTAGGTATAGGTGCCAGTAAAATTACAGGCACAAGAGGCTTAATTATCTTCATGCCTCAAGTTGGTGGACGTAAATCACAATCCAAAAAAACTTAATCTTACAAGGCATTGCGTTGTACGCAATGCCTTGTAATAGGTAATGGTTACCACTTAACATTAGGTGGGCCATGTGCTAGTTACATCTTCAATACCATTAAAAAAATGAGGTATCTAATAGATGAAACTAACTTATGTTGGAATAAAACTTCAAATTAGTTACAGTTTCATAAGAACGCATTCTTACTACGAAATAAAATTAGCTGCCCTCAATGAGATAATAGCTTTCCTCACCCTGCACCGGCAACTCAAGGGGTACCTAGTTACCTTAGGAAACCGGGAATTTTCATTGACGGCGACTAAATCTTTGGACGTTGGTAAATTTTCTATGTTGGTTTGGCCGGTACTAAAATTCCACAAGCCTTCCATTTGCCCGATGTAATCCCTAAGCGTGGAGAGCTTGACCCAACGCTGAGACTTCAAGACATCATGGGAACTGTTCCAGTTGACATATCCTGTAAACAGAATGAAATGTCGATTTACATATGGTAGGCCACCCACTGGTAACAATATGTTACAAATTAAAAGTGGCATGCGATGGTGGGATGAGGGACTTTTTTAACAAACAGATGAGCCACCTGATAGGAAGAGTCATTATGCCCATGGATGCCTGCATCACCATATCTACTGATGTGCTGCCGGCCCTTGAGGTGATGAAATACCCGAATTTTTACCCGCAAACTGCAGAAGGGAGTTTGTTCCACAGACAGCTTGCATGTCATCATCATCATGCATATACTTGGCAGTAAAGTGCAAATCCATTCAGGACCCTACACTATGCTAGTCAAGCCATTGCATGTAGATAGGTATTCAAGAGTGAGTATTCTCAATCTGAAACAAGTATTTATTAAAAAAAAAAACCCGACTGCATAGACAGGAAGTCTAAGTCAGTAGTACTAACGTAGTATTTTAAAAATTTTTTTAAAGTCATTTTGAAAATACTTCATCGTATCATAGAAGATCATCCCCAGTAAACAATATTTCATTTTGATTAAATGCCTTATTTACCTCAAAATATCTAATGTACCTATATGAAATGATAATTTTAACATCAATTTTATATTTTACATTACCAACAATAAATAAATTATTAAGTTATAATAACAAGCACGGGATTATTTTAAAATTAAATCGTGTGTTTTATAAAAAATAAACAATTATACATAAGCAAATTACATAATGATATTATTATTTATCTACATAATTGTGACAAAAAGAATCTATTATTAAGTAAAAGTAATTGCTGATACATAAATTATGTATGTATTTTCTGAAGATTTTTTAAAGATAAAATTTTGACTACCCGTAGAGTAAAGTAATAGACTATAAAGTGACTACCTACGCTATGAAACAGAGTTCTTTTACTTGTTTGCAAAATTAAAGCCTCCCCCATACTGCTGCGTTATTATCAGCGATCTTACCGCATGCGTTATTGTGATAATGCATCCCATCTCCTTGCGCACAGATGCGTTTATCGCAGGAGTGTGTAACTTCATAGCCGTCCCTATACATAATGTACAAACAGATATTGCAATAACGCATGCGGTAAGATCGCCGATAATAACGCAGCTGTGTGGGGGAGGCTTAAATCCGCAGCCTCCAAGGAGGTTAGTTCAAATTTCGAATTAGTAAATTATTGGTAGTAGGTACGTGTTTTTTATGGTATCGAGGTCGTTAGAACTCTACTCAAATCTTCGTAACAATTTTGAAGGAAATTGAAAATGGCTTACCTATATGTATGTATTCGGATTAGCTTGGGAACGGATTATCGAGGCCCTACAGTACATATCGTTTATGTAAATAAAAATTGTTGATCCATTGTGGAACAACAGCAGAATTATGAAGTATTTCTGAAGAATTTAGGAGGAGGTTGTTCGAATTCCAAATAAATAAATACTTTTTGGTATGATAACCTTATTGTAAAACTTATTCTGAATTCGGAACAATGACTAAAGAAACAAATTACATATAAATTGTGAAGCTCTGAGATAAAAATAAAAATCAATCTATCTTTATAACATTTCAGTTCAGCGGAAAATCACTTCTTTCAGTCGCCATATAGATTTTTGACACTTCATAAGATCCACATGTCAATTAAATGATTAAATCAAATCCAATGACACCTAATTTGTGGAAATCAAGGAGTTTTTAATACCTTTTTAGTTCATCGTAAATTCTTGGCTTCTTACAGTCGCCATTTTAGATTTTTTTACATTTAATATAGCCTATGTCACCCTCGTGATCTAGACAAATCCAACGACACCTCATTTGTTAAAATGCGTCCTGCCGTTCGGGCTACAGCGACGGACAAATAATATTACAAACATACATACCTACACCCTAAAAACATAACCCGACCGAAGAGGACTTCAGTCGGGTAAAAATATAATTTAGTTCATGAAAAATAGCGACAATCAAATAATTTTAACACAAAAAATAAAGATAAACTAGCTATGCCTGTATTTAAGGCTCCATAAATGTAGTCAATCTTTTATAGGGCAATTTGTAAGTTTTTTTAACAAAATCCCAAATGCCGTGTTTAATATTCTGTAAATAAATACAAAAATGTTGTTATACGTAATCTTTGTAATAATAATAAGGCATATTATAAAATTTCATATTTTAGATGACAACTATGATAAAACTGTCACCAACTCCCTCAAAAACAATATGAGTAGGTACCTACTTATTAGTTTAGAATAATAATTGTGCTACAGACGTTAACAAAAACGGCCAACGGCAAGTTGGAATCGCGTACTGAGGGTTTCGTACAAACTTACTTTACTTGTGCTTTATGGCATTGCTTATTTACAAAGTTTGTGATTAATGAGGTAAAGTCAACGGAAAGTATCCTATAGGTATCCCCTGCGAGTTACAAAATATGCAGCATCAACGGTCGTATCTTTTGATTTCATTGACTTTGTAGTTTCTTTTTTTTACAGCTATAAAAAATTGCAAGCTTGAGTATTTGATACTAATATTAATCATATTAATTTCAACATGATACCACGCGTTTCTTAGAAGTCTCGATAGACAGACTGACAGAATTACAACAAAGTGATCCTATAAGGGTTCCTTTTTCCTTTAAGGTACGGAACCCCAAAAAAGATATATACCTTCGGTTCTGGTTTGAGCTGGGCGGGAGCCGGTGCCCTCAACGGACGTGAGTCGCTGATTCACGTCCAGAATCAGCGATGACAGCGTGTCCATTCGAGGACCCAGTTCGGCCATTTGCTCTGACAGTTGTCTGATCTCAGCACTAGACATCGTATTGTATTCTTCTGGAAATTATCAGATTTAGTTCAGAATGTTTTATTTGCTAATAAAGAGGTTGTAAAGCTCTTAGAAAAATTGTAGCAGGGTACGGATAGCGCGTATATTGCTACGCGTAGTCGGGTTACGCGTATCTTGGAACGCCATGGCTGTAATTGCAGCTACGCGTACACTTTGGGGAACGCGTGCCGCGCGAGCTGGCTCGCGGCGCAATCCGTGGTCAGTCGGTTTTGGCTCGCCTAGCGCTATGGATCGATTGACCTCGCGTTCAGGTTCGCGGCGGTCCACATTGACTATACGCGTATCCAATATACGCGTATCCAACTGCCCAGCGAACCCCGACTACGCGTATACAGGAACGCGCTATGCGTACCCAGCTTAAAAGCTAACTTATATTTTAAAGGTGGAAATTTTGTGAAATGTAAAATGTATGTTTACTAACTTCTGCACGCGGCTTCTTCTATTAACAGATTCTGATCACCATTATCTAAAACCACCATCAACGAAACCATTCTAACGAACCCCATCACGACCGTACATAAAGGTAGTTTGCGATGAGTTGGGTATCGGGTAAAATCATGATAGATGCTCCACTTTTTGAAAGAGCCTCGTAATTTGAAAACAATTAATTGTAATAAGGGTTTTACTCAATATTGTAATTATAAAAATTATACCGGTAACACCCTGGATCTAGTCTTCAGTAATTTTGCCTCGGAAATTACAAGATGTGATGTACCCCTTGTACCAGAAGACCGTGCCCATCCATCCTTAACTATTCATCCCATTGGCTTGTCTATTATACCACTAGTAAATAAAACAGTTACTAAATATCGCTATCATAAAGGCAACTACTCTACTTGTTCTGACTTTGGGAAGTTAGGATGTTTTAAACACGTTGGTGATGCTGCAGCATCAGGTCAAGTTACCGTGTTCTTGCAAAATAATTAAAAGTAACAGGATACCATTTCGAATTGATCAGACACATGAAAAATGCTCAACCTTTCGTCAACAAGACAAGAGCTGATGATCTTCAAATATGACTGAAAATATATTCTTGAATCATAGATAAGAACACTGTAGATCAAGTATCGATTCATCTGTTTAGAAGCTACGATGCCAGTCACAGACAGACACACAAACAGATACTCATACAAACCGATACATAGATAATTATCTAATTATCTATATATCGGTTTGTTGGTTGGAACGTATCTACCTTCCACTACTTAAACTAAAACCCTTATTTTTGTGTCCGTGGTTAAAAATACAGATTGCTACTTACCAACCTCTTTCGTGTAGTTTATTTATCCTACGCACAGGAGTGTCACTAAACAGCACAAAGTGTGCACTAAACGTAGGTACTTTTTGTAAAGGATAACAGACAACGAATAATCCAACACGTTGATAAGCCACTGCGGTGCCTGATCACGTCAACATAACATGTTGCGGACTTGATACTATTTTTAAAACACAAGTACCTACCTCGAAAACAGCAGAAAATCTGTTGTCTGTCCAAGGAACGCCAAGGTTGGGTAGGTACTAATGCGTGGGCGCGGCGCGGCGCGCGGAGTGCACGGCCGAATTGGGAGGGGTACAGTTGCTATAATATCGTATTTCTTTCAGAGTTCAGACTCCAAAAATAACAGGTAACCTAGGTAGGTATCTAGATCTACCTACGTAGTAGACGCATTGATCGTAGGTAAGTAAGGGATAAATTGAGTAATAAAGGAAAAGGTTGATTGTAAGTTGAAGACTTTTTTTTAAATTATTGTATATAATAAACATTTTTTCAGCGAGCTATGGAACGAGCTGTGTTTGGAGTTTCTTTGAAGGATAGGATCCGATTAGGAACGGGTCTAAATAGGTATCCAACAAAGAACTAGTTGTCGAAATAACTCGAAAAGTTAGCAAGCTGAAGTGGCAGTGGGCTGGCCATATCTGCCGAAGAACCGATAAACGTTGGGGTGAATGAGTTCTTGAGTGGAGAACCCGGCTCGGAAAACGTAGAGTAGGTAGGACGCCGTGGTAGAAGCTGTTGCGTCGAGCTGAGGACAGGGCGCAATGGCACTACTTGGGGAAGGCCTATATCCAGCAGTGGATTGCTATAGGCTGATGATGAAGTACCTGCCTACACCTTAACAATTCCTAGACCTTGGAACCAAATCAATGCAAATATTGATCCCGTGAATCCCTACCTACTTACATACCATAGATACCTTTGTAAGTGTATTAATGTAGGTATATAATAATTATGTTTACAACGCCTTAACTAGTAGGTATGTTATCAATAAAGCGGTCACGCACATCAATAGCCGAAGTAAAGCTGTCTTCACACTACGGTAGCTAAGTAATATTGTCGAGCTCGATTTACCACTAATGCCATGGATAAAGAAAATGGTCTTATTAATCTAGGTAGATAAACGGGAATTCATTTGTTCAGTCCTGAAATAAAGTTGATGATAGATCTACTATATTTGAGATATTTAAATGAGTACAGTTGACTAAATTGATTAATTTTTGAATAAGTTGGCAATACTATAGGTGGTTAATTTACTACTACTATATTTGAGATATTTAAATGAGTACAGTTGACTAATTTGATTAATTTTAGAATAAGTTGGCAATACTTTAGGTGGTTAATTTCTTTTAAAAGTTCCTAGTAAATATTTGTTATTTTGTAAATAAAGTTCCCTCAACCTAACCCACCAACTTTTCGATGCCTGAAAAGAGTACCTACTTAAGTCCTATACCTACCTCTAATAACTATTTACCTAGTCCTATAACCTAAAATGTTAAACGCATGGTTTTGGGTGTCGAAATGACAGAAGGCAAATGCTAGTCAACTTCTTAGAGGAGGGGCTTTTCTTCTCTTCTTGATGAACTCGTTTTTCGAGAAGAAGCCCCACAGGAAGTGGACATGGCGAAGCCCCGACACTGTGACCAAAACCGAGATTGACTTTATCATGACGGATAACAGGCACATATTCAGAAACGTCTTCATGATCAACAGATTCAATACCGGATCTGATCACAGACTTGTCCAAGGCTCTCTGAATATCGATCTCAAGCTTGAAAGAAACCGTCTGATGAAGTCCACGCTCCGACCCAATCTACTCCAGATCATAGCGGGCTCCGAGAAATTTCAGAAGTTTCTCGGTGTTTGATTCGTTGCTGTAGAACCCACCAATGACGTTGATGAGACCCTACATAACGTGGTACGTTAAGGGGCAGGGCATCAAATTCGGCCAAATACAGCCTAAAGGCAAGAAGTCCTAACTCTCGGATTAGACTCTTCGGCTTATGACAAAAATACGAGAAACCACTCAGGCCACTTCGTCAGAGAGGTCAGACTTGAACAAGTGAATCACGAAGATGATATGTCGCAACCTTCGGAGCTCCAACACATGCCTCATGGAAGAGGCAATAAAGCGAGATAGCCGAGGGTTCAAAGTATTCACTCAGCAGCTTGGAAGGAGCCACTTGAAGAAGTTAACAACACACGATGGCCGAACCGTATTGTCAAGGCCGGAGATATTATCAGAGATCGAGGACTTCTATGGCCAACTGTACGCGGTACATGCCCTTTGCCCCCACGGTAATAACTATGATTCAAGAGCCACCCTCGCCCGACATTACACCGACGACCTGCCGCAAATCATCGAAGACGAGATCGTGCTACCTCTGAGACATGAGACAGCTTAAAGATGGAAAAGCCCCCGGTGTTAGGTACTTCAGAACTTCTGAAGGCTGGAGGAGCTCTTTTTGTGCAGGAGCTGCAGAACCTTTTCAACTCCGTCCTTCAGTGTAGGAGAACTCCTATGGCGTGGAACGAGAGCTAGGTGGTTCTGTTTTTTAATAAGCGAGATAAGACCCTTCTTAAAAACTAGAGACCTTACAAACAGACTTACCTTATAAACTACCGACGTTTTATGAATCATCTTGCCAAAAGACTCGACGAGTTCTAGCCACCGGAGCAGGCCGGGTTTCGCCAATAATATAGTATATAATATAGCACCATTCACACAGTGAGGCAGATTATACAGAAGTCTGAAGAGTATAATCAGCCCCTGTGTCTGGCTTTTGTGGACTATGAAAAGGCCTTTGACTCTGCCGAAACCTGTGCTGTCCTGGAATCATTGCAGCGTTGCCAAGTGGTTATATCAAAGCGTTGAGATGTCTGTACGAAGCCGCCAATATGAGTGTCCAAGTACAGTACCAGTAAGTCTAAACCCATCCAACTGCGCCGAGGAGTGAGGGATATGTCATATTTCCAAAACTGTTCACAAGCGCGTTGGAGGATATGTTTAAGACACTGGACTAGAAAGGTATGGCCATAAACATAAAGGGCGAGCACATCTCACACTTGCGATTCGCTGATGACATAGTCCTACTGGCGGAGTCGCTGGATGAGCTGCAACAAACGCCGAACGACCTAGCATCAGCCTCGCGAAAGAAAGGTCTCGGCATGAATTTGGACAAGACCCAATTCACGGTCAATTACCGAATTGATCCAAGTCTTATTGTCGTTAATGGACACCTTGAAGTTGTTTCGGAGAATACATACCTCGGGTAGATATTGCAGTTGGGTAGAAACCACTTCGAAAAGGAGGACAAGATGAGGATTCAGCTGGGTTGGGCAGCATTTGGAAAACTACATCAAGTTTTTTCATTGCCCATTCCGTAATGTTTGAAAACGAAAGATTTCAATCAGTGCGTCCTACCCGTCATGACATACGAAGCCGAAACGTGGACACTCACAGTACGGCTAGTCCACCAGTTTAAAGCCGCTCAGTGAGCTACGGAACAAGCCATGCTTGGAGTTTCTGTGAAGGATAGTATTGTTACTTAGTATTGTTTTTTTACAGTGCGCACGAAACTAGCATTGGAGCGTGGGCACATCTACAAGCCTCATAAAACCAGGTGTTTAGTAAGATAATTATTTTTATTGCCTGGTAGGCAGGTGTAATGTGTACATAGATAAATAAAATTTCAAAAAAAAATGTCGTTTTATGTACCTACCTATCAACTATACTTATATAGGTAAATATGTGCAGCTTAGGTATATATCTACCACAATCCCCAGACCTTGAACCAAATCTTAGATCATGCAATCTCCCGCTGCGGGAATCGATCCCGCGCTTACTTATGTACCTACTTACATAACTTTGGTATGTATTTATGTACCTAAGTGCATTACTGTAGGTATAAAATAATAATGTTTGCGTCTCCTTATCACTAGATAAGAAAAAACATTATTATTTTATACCTACCAAGGTTCCTATCTTATCCTTAAAGCGGTCACGCATATCTATAACCGAAGTTAAGCCGTCAACACACGTATGCGTTACTCCAGCGGCATGTCGGCTCGAGATAAAAATATGTTACTGTTACTGTTACTGTTACTGTCAGCCTAAATCATCCCATTGTAGAGCAAAGGCCTCCCCCCATTTTTTCCATCCATTTCGATCCTGCACTAAAGTTTCCCAGTCTTTTTGGAAGAAGTCAAATTCGTCACGCCATCTTCTACGTGGTCTATATGTAGAATATGTAGAAAAATTAAAATGCTTTGTCCTGTAAATATAAAAAAAATATATAAATAATAATAATAATATAATATAAATTAAATTTGTGCCTATTAAGGTTTCCACCAGTTTAAAGTCGCTTAGCGAACTACGGAACGAGCCATGCTTGGAGTTTCTCTGAAGGATAGAATCCGCAAAGAAACTATCCGACTCTATGTACCTAACTAAAAAATTAAGTACTTAGGTTAGGTACGTAAACTACAAACATGAATTTAACAAGTAGCACTTTTTATAAAAAATAAATCACTTGTTACTTCTTGCCCTAAAGAATTTTGAAAATCGGTTCACAGTTGACTGACATATTGGTGATCATAGGGCGAAAATAACAAGTGAGGATGAGGTTTTTTGAGTTTTCCGGAAAAGTACTAATCCCTCAGGAATAAAATTTAAATGGCCACCTGTGAAGTATACTCTTCTACACAAAAAAAGAATTTTGAAAATCGGTTTACAATTGAAGGAGATATCGGTGAACATACATAAAAAAAGTCGAAAAAAAGGTTCCGACGAATTGGGCACCTCCTCATTTTTGAAGTCGATTAAAAATAGTAGGTAGTAAGTCTTTAAAAAAAATATAAGTCAAGCAGAGTTTCTTGCAAATTCTTCCGTGTTTGGTCGCAATACGAATTGGTGTAAAGTAAAAAAGTGGACGATTCAGTGTTCCTAAGGTTTATTAGGGATAACCTACGTTCAAAGTAATCACTGCTATTTAAGCACTAATGATTAAGTTTTTATGAGAAAAAAATGGTTACAACATTTAACACTATCTGTAGGTATACATAAAACAACAATCACACAAAGAAATCGAACAAAAAAAAAACTTACTTTTCCTTGAAAAATGTGGTAGGTACTGCAAGCCGCTACGTCGCGCGCCGGTCGTCGCAATACTGTGAAACCACAGAAATATGTAATTGAAACACTTGCGTAGAGGCACGGCCGCTCCTTTCTTACCTTGCTGTACTCCCGAACAACCACGATGTTCATCTTAGCGCCATTATGCCAAAATTCCGCCGCCGACGCTCAGGGAGGATTATCGAGGTTGAAGAACGGCATTAAAAAGCCTTCTTCTACGCCCAGGTCTCCGCTTGCAAATCGGGAGGTCCGAGGTAATTTCTCTATCCCACTCCGCAGACTCCTGTGACATTACTTGTTCACAGACGGTTAACATATCCACGACCTTTCGCTCTCCAACATCAATTTAATCAATGCTGGAAGGGAGAGGTCGTTCCCCACTACTGCAAGAAGATCACGGCACTCACTCTCACAAGCTGGACATGCCTCAAGCGTGTGTTGCGCTGTATCCACATCACAGCTACAATGATAGCACGCAGTTGTCGGTTCTCTTCCGGCAGTACGACACAAATACTTTCCAACGCATCCATGCCCAGTCAGTACCTACCTGCACCAATAAAAAGGAAAGCGACCCATGTGGCCTATCCAATCATTTCTCAAGAGCTGGTTGAACAGCCTCCAGCAAAAATATTTAGCAATTTTTTGAAGACTTAAAAAATTACGAAATGTTTCTGATTACAATGATCAGAAGTTTCCATTAAAACGGATCTGTGCTAAATCAATCAATTAAATAGATGCTAGTAAATGCTCAGTAACCTGGTGTGAAAATCTATGTTTGTGGTAGGTAAGTAACTACTTTAGATTTAAATATTACCTTAAAATTTGAAATGTAACGTTTATAATTTGATTTTGTGAATCCGGGGGGAGCACAGTTACTGTTGCATATATTACCTACAGGCTTTTTAGTTTAGTTTAGGCAGGGACCAGTATACACTAGTCCCTGGTTTAGGCAACTGAAGAATACTACTTAGACCCTGGTTTTTATCTAAACCAATGTCCTGTAATGTTATTTTACCAATAAATTATTCATCATCAGCCTATAGCAGTCCACTGCTGGACATAGGCCTCCCCTCATGAGTGCCATTGCGCCCTATCCTGAGCTCAATTCATCCAGCTTCTACCAGCAGCCTTTCGCAGATCGTCACTCCACCTGGCCGGAGGGCGTCCGACACTACGTTTGCCGAGCCGCGGTCTCCACTCAAGAACTCGTTTACCCCAACGGTTATCGGTTCTTCGGCAGATATGGCCAGCCCACTGCCACTTCAGCTTGCTAATTCTCTGAGATATGTCGACAACTTTAGTTCTATGTCCGATATACTCGTTACGGATTTTATCCTTTAGAGAAACTCCGAGCATAGCTCGTTCCATAGCTCGCTTAGCGACTCTAAACTGGTGGACTAGCCGTATTGTGAGTGTCCACGTTTCGGCTCCGTAAACTCCGTATGTCATGACGTGTAGGACGCACTGATTGAAAACTTTCGTTTTCAAACATTGCGGTATGGGTGACGAGAAAACTCTACGTAGTTTTCCAAATGCTGCCCAACCCAATTATTATGTGATTATTACACTAATACTTTCTATGGAATTTAATAGATAGATATAGATAGATATATCATTTATTCAATAAAAGTTGATTACCAATTTGGTTAACAGTGCCATAAAGCCTATGTTAGATTTATCTAAGCACTTAGTTCTCACCAATTTTACATTAATACAATAGAAAAGTAAGCATTTATTGAAGCAATATCAAGGTAATAAAATTAACAAAGTAGGTACCTACCTAGTCTTACATTATCTAAGAACATGAACATAAGGATAACACATTGTTACTCTGAGAACTTAAACGGTTTCCTCAATAGGCTAAGCCCTGTATCGAGGGAACCTAAATACGAAAAAGTACAAGCATAGGCATAGGTATATACCTACTTAGGCACTGGATGGGTGGATTTATGGAGATGTCAGAAGTCTTACAAACTATCCGCTAGAAGCGCTGTTCCATTTCCATACAAAGATTTAAATAAAATAATCAGGTATAAGTTTCAAACCCGGGTCATATTTTTATTCCCACTTAAGTCCATATTTCTTCTCAAAGCTTGCGCAAGTGAGTTTTTCTCCCTCAATAATATTCTTAAAGCGTTCCAACACGCCATCTGTCGGCATTACATTGAGTTTATCCATAAATTCAAGTTCCTTCTTCACATCTGAAGATTCCACATTGATATAAACCCCATCCTGAAAAATGTACAACTTTATGCCTCACGTTCATGGACGCAGGGCGTTTCATCGTAGGGCAAGTTCTAAACATGCGTGACCTACAAATCAATACTTTGTTATAAGTAATGGTTACCACTGAACATCAGGTGCCCACCTATCTCTGCTCAAAATTCAAAAATTCATTTATTCAGCACTGTATAGTACATTTTGAAACGTAATTTTTTTAATTTACTACCAATTCGTAACGCGACCAAACAGAGAAGAATTGGCAAGAAACTGCTTGGCTTATATGTTTTTAACGTCATTGTTCTTAATAACTATTACATTGTTTTTGATGGAGTTGGAGGCAGTTTCATCTCAAGCTTTTTGTCATCTAAATAATCAGATATTTTATAATAAGCTTTATTCCAGAGATTACGTTTAACAACATTTTTGAATTTATTTACAGATAGATTAATCACGTCATTTGGGATTTTGAAAAAAAATCGTACACACATCCCTTTAAAAGATTGACTAACAGAGCCTTACAGTAGTTGCTTGTTCCATCTTCAGGTAGGTATCGTTAAAAAAGTTAAGAGGTCCCTCGTCATGGGGCATAAAGGGGTTCAACAGGGGTCTACAAAGTGTGACAAGAGGAGAGACGAGTCATCATTAACACGTCGACTGCGGGCCTCGGACTCCAGGAGCAGTTCCAGCCCGGCTAGAGCAAGTGTGTTTTCAGCACTCAAAGCGTTAAGTATGTATTAAGCTTTATGCCGTCACGTTTTCTAAGCTTTCTAAAAAGTTTGATTAAATATGATTTTATGAAAAAAGATTTTAAATAAGACATTCACTTGCGCTGGTGATACCTAAGCTGTCACTTGTGTAGATGGCTTTCTCCTCGTGTATGATGTCGGGTGCACCATAGTATCTACAAGGCCCCCTGAAATTACTTCCATAATAAATTTTGATTAAAATGTCACATCAATGTACCTAACTACTTGGACAAATCATTCCGTTTATTTCTATCAATAGATCAAGCCAGGTGTCCCCAAACTTATTTTGTCTACTGTCCACTTTGAAAATAAATTATTTTTTTGCGCCCACATTTTTCCCCTACTTAAAACCCACTATAGGTAACCTCAAAATAAATTAATTATTGTGAGTTATTATTAGCGCAGAGTAAACATTCATTCTAAACAAGACTTTTACTATAACCCGAAATAGTTAACTAGAGACCTGAGCGCAGTACATAGTACACAACGGCGCGCGGTGCTCTGGTCTCAAGTCCTCCTAGTAGATGAAATAATAAATCGCCCCCAAGCCTCTACACAACGCCCCAATTTTTTTTCTGAGTCTCTTACCGCCCCCCTTTAGGCCTACAGCGTCCACAAGGGGGCGTTATCGCCCACTTTGGGAACCTCTGGAAAAAGCGATAGAATTAGTGGGAACAGAAACCAGTCAAAGTGATAGAGCAGTAGTAAAAAGCACCAGTTAAGTCAGTTAAAAGACCCCAGCAGGTTGTTGACTTATCACCTAGAATAATAAGTTAGAAGGGTGAAAGATAGGTACCTACTATTATCATCATCAGCATATTTGCACAAGCGTTTGTTGTCGTGTCGATCCCGTGGAGAGGAAATTTCTTTAATTTATCGTATCGTCGAAATTATCTTAATTTTCGCAAATTTTTTGTCATCTGATTGTCGACCCAGTGTTTGTTGGTTAAATCAAGGCAGGCTTGGTAAGATATTGGACCAATTTTCTAGCTGAGACGAGCACTCATCATTTTCTGAACTGGACAGGATTACATGCAAGGCGCACCTTGCTCAAAGGTTGGTGAAATTAAACCTATCAGTTAAACCCCGTTTCGTATCGTATCGTTTTCTCGTAAAAATACAGTCCACTTTATCGTTCATTTTTTTGGTAGACAGAGTCATAGACAAGACATAGGCCTCCCCTAATGAGTGCCATTGCGCCCTGTCCTTAGCTCGACGTATCTAGCTTCTACCAGCAACCTTCCGCAGATCGTCACTCCACCTGGCCGGAGGACGTCCACTACGTTTGCCAAGCCGTGGTCATCACTAAGGAGTTCGTTAACCCCAGTGGTTGTCGGTTCTTCGGCTTATATAGCTCGTACGATAGCTCACTTAGCGACTTTGAAACTGGTGACTACTGAGAGCGACCACGTTTTGGCTCCATATGTCATGATGGGTAGGACGCCCTGGTTGAAAACTTTTGTTTTCAGACACTGCGGTATTAGGTAACGAGAAAACTCGACCAAGAGTTTCAAGAGATAGGTATACCTACTAACCAGAGGAAATCTTGTTTCTTCATCAATAATAATAGCTGTCTGTAGTCCTGCAAAGTGCTTGTAATTTGAGCTCTGACTATTTTGGTTACCGAAACCTGGCTGTGTAATGGCACGATTGCTTTGTTTATTTTGTTCCAAAATGGATAACATTGTATTGAGAAGGGTTCTTAAATAACTCATTTTCACCCATTTATAGGTTTTGAGCTCTTCATGTTTTGGACTTTCCCAGTTGACATAGCCTAAAGTGCGAGTTTTCTTGGTCTGTTTGTTTGTTTTTGGATTTGGCGCATTTCCATTAGCAACATCACCATCACCATTAAGTGATGGTGTTTTATTGGTATTATGGGTTGGTGTTGCTGGAACAGCAATGGATAGATCTAGTCTGTTTATTTCCATAGTCAGGTTTTGAATTGCAAGTGACGAGACTTCCAGGTTTTCATTCATCTTCTTCATTTCTTCAAGGAGAAGCTGGAATGTTGCATTGTCGAGAGATGCCATTACTTCCTTTAACTGCGAATAATAAATTCTTATGAGTAGGAAGTAGGTACTCTAGGTACCTACCTAAAGGTATTTTACCGACAAAAAGTCAATCATTTTTTGCATCAATAGGCCAATAAACTTTTTGAAAACTGCATGTTAAAATAGTTTATTGGGTTATTTTAAAATGCAGTTTTCAAAAAGTTTATTGGCCTATTGTTAATATTGTTTGGTAAAATATTATTAATTGATAAAATATGTGATAACGCTTCTACCTCAATATAACCTAGGTACCTACGTATTTAATAGGCGCCACATTTTCACCAACCCCTCCGTATGTAAGTATATACGTAAGTACGTATTTTATGGGAAGGTAGGTACCTAACTTAGGTAGGTAGTTCAGTAGGCTATCATTCTACCTAGCCGGTGTAGGTTTTTTCATATTTCCTTATTATACCTACATACTTTAGTAAGTATATATACCTAAAGCCCAAACTGAGCAGAGCTTGTGGGAACTAAATGACAAAACACCCAGACCAGAAACAAATATTTGCAGAACATAGGCACAAACATTTGTCTCGCAGCAGGAATCGAACCCGCTACTTTCTGGGTCTCAGGCACAGAGTACTTTGGTATAGACTGTCTCAGGCGAGCCTTCCCCCGCTGCGCCACTGAGGTCGTCATAATTTACTAATTTATATTCTTACTAGCTTCCGCCCGCGGCTTCGCTCGCCTGGTACCGGGATAAAAAGTAGCCTGCGTTGATTCGAGTCACAAACTATGTATATTCCAAGTTTCATCCAAATCCGTTCAGTAGTTCAGTTTTGCGTGAAAGAGTAACAAACATTCATCTATTCATCCATACATCCATACTCACAAACGTTCGCATTTATAATATTAGTAGGATAGGATTTATAGCAACAACACATTATAGTCAGTGTATTTGCCTTACTTACACTATTCTAAAGTAAAGTAAAATAGGGATTGGGACACTCACATAAGTAGATACTACATATGCTTAGATTAATAGGATTATTGTTTTCTAAATACCTTTGCACAAGAAGTCACACACTAAAACAGTTTAAAACAATAAACAACTTAATCGTAGGTAAATTAGGTACTTACTAAAAGAACGAAAGAAACGCGAAAATAGCAAGTTAGTAGGTACATACCGATTGTTGATAATAATTATGCTATCTGATATGATAATGATAAATTGATAACCCATTGCGGTGCACGATCACGTCACTTTACACGCAGTTGGTACTTAGGTGGGTACATTACCAAACCAGTACCTACCTACCTAACTAGATAGACAATACAAAGTAGGTACACAAAGACGTGTTAATTATCTAGCACAAAGAAAATAATATGAAACGTTATTACTTACAGTCCGTTACTTAATGTTGTTATATGCCTTAGAAGATGGTTGCGATAATGTTTATTTTCCTCAAATTAATTTGACAACTCCACGATTACTGATACGTAATACTAATAATAATAATAATACTGATACGCAACTCAACCATTTCAAGATCCTCTCAAGTATCTCAGACGCAGAGTATTTAAAAAAACTTACGAATAGGTATTCCACCCATTTTCCAAAAGTGCTTTTTATGAATCGTTGAGTGTTACCTACTAAACCTCTATAATATTTTAACATTTTTTTTCAAGAAGAAGTGCCTTAAAAATCACTTTTATTTTATCGCTTTAAGTTTTCGCGCGAAAACGCTAGCCGGCATGCTATCCAGCTCGTGACGTCACTGCACTAGTAACAAAACGATTTTGCAAAGGAATAAGAAGTGAGATTGTAATGATACTATTGAAGTGAAGTCACGACGAGATCTAATATAAATATGAATAGCGTTATGGACAGTAAGGGGCACAGAATTAAAAACGTATTTTTAAAATTGAATATTTAATTCATGTATTTTTATGAATAGAAATCGACACTTCTCGTTAATTTTTTCAAAACCTATCATAAATACGTATTGTTTATTATTATTATATATTGTTTATTTTTTTCTTACATGGTGTAAAATACCCTATTAACTAGTCACTTTTAATCAACTCCCCACTTATCTACTTAGAAATATCACAAACATTTAAGATGCCCTCAACTATCTCAAGCGCAAAAAAAAAACAAAAAAAACTTAAGATTAATTTATTAAATCTTAAAAACTAACTGGTCACTTCTAACCATCTCTACTACAAACATTTGAGATCCTCTCAACTATCTGCCGTAAAGTATTTAAAAAAACTTAACGAAATATTATCCTATTTACTAAAATCGCTAAAATCAACTACTTAGTCATTTTTAACCACTTCTCGATAAGGCGGCTTCAATATGTGCGCTTCGGCGAAGGTTCGAGTTCTGGTTGTCTGCAGAGTGAATAGTCAAATATTAGGTAGTTCGGTAAATACGCTAGACATTGACATTGACATGCTATTAGGTAAGACGACGACCAATAATTAACGATGACGAAAAATAAAATAGCTTTTCATTGGTTTGACAATACAAATTGGTTTTCGAGATCGTTCATCATTAGTCGTTATCCACTACGTGTAGGTATGTAAATGTCAATGTCCGCGTAACAACCTATATTTATAAACTATAGTGATTCTGAAAGATTTTGTAAATTCTGGATAAAGTTAGGAGCTGTACCTACCTTTCTATCGCATCTGCGAGATATAAGTAGAGGAAATGAATTTTCTATAGCTAAGTTCAAATTAGTTAAAGCTATAGGTACTCTCCATGACAGTGAACATCGCTAACCGTAGTGAGTCTTTTTAACGCAGCACGAACCTTCGAGAAAAGGCGCATTACAGCTAGGCTACTAAACAATATTCAAGATTTAAATAAATAAACTTAAACATTGAAATATAAATAATTACACAATAATCATAATCAGTCAGATCACAAACAGGCTTGTTCCCAGCAACTCCAAAACCATTGTTCTGAAAATTATAAATTCCATAGATACATTGATTCCCATCAGCTCCAAAATATTTGAAGCAGTAAAATACCTACCAATTTATTTCTCAGCAGCTCCAAGTAATATTGAGTACAGTCTAACACAATATTAAGAAAAAAATTAAATCTGCTTATTTTAAATACAGCTTAGTTTGTTTATTGTTTGGAGCCTCACTAGGCCCAGCGATGTCGCCATCTTGACTATCACCATAAACGGGTCACACTTTTAATTATTAATTACGTTGAATATTTTTATTGTCCTTATAATACAACAATCATAATGTGTAGGACAAATCTGAAGGTGACTGTGCTGCTAGGTACAATACTTTTTGGAGTCAGGTGGAAGATTTTTAGAGATTATAATATTTTAATAATAAATTTAAATATTAATAATTTTTTGGAGTTGTTGGGAAGAATTCTTGGAGTTTGCGGGAACAAGCCCTCAAACATACATATATTTTAAGTTTAAGAGTACAACCACAGAATAAGAAAGGCCACGATGCACGATAAAGTTATGCCGGAATAACAATGCCACAGAAGAGCTACCTACGTAAAGCATGCTTTTTTATTATGCGCTTCTTGATCGCATCTCATCTCGCATCAGTGCTCTGGTGTGAAAATCCAGTTTACGGTAACTACTAACATTAATACTTTCTATGGATATGTCAAGTTTCAATACGCTAGAGGCGCTGTTCCATTTCCATACAAACATTTTTAATAAGCTATGATTTTCACACTCGGGCCACAGTTATCATACTACTAGGGCAGTAGGTTATTCCCACTTAAGTCCATATTTCTTCTCAAAGCTTGCGCTAGTGAGTTTTTCTTCCTCAATAATATTCTTAAAGCGTTCCAACACGCCATCTGTCGGCATTACATTGAGTTTATCCATAAAATCAAGTTCCTTCTTCACAGATGGAGATTCTACATTGATATAAACCGCATCCTGAAAAATATAGGTTCTATTGACAGCCTCTGTGGCGCAGTGGGCGAAGGTCCGCCTGAGACGCAGAAGGTTGCGGGTTCGATTCCCGCCGCGGGTCATATGTTTGCATGTTCTGCAGATATTTGTCTCGGGTCTGGGTGTTTTCTATGTATGATATGTATGTATTTACAAAAATAATAATTATATATGTACTATATTAATCATGTGGTACCCATAATACAAGCTCTGCTTAGTTTGGGGCTACATGATGCTGTGTGATAACGTCCAGCATTATTTATTTATTTATATTTAAAAATTATAAGTTATTAGAGGCTATCCAACGAAGAAAAAGGCTCTGATTAAGTCAGAGGGTTAGTCTGCTTGTGTGCCACCTTTAGTGCCATTTCGAGATGGTGGTACAGGTAGGTAAGAAAAAAAAAGCTAAAGGGAGGAAGTGTGATCCACTAGGGTCAACAAAGTGTGACAAGAGGGGGGACGAATCATTATGTATTGTAAAGAATGTATGACATTTTTGAAACTGTCTATAATGAAAAAAAAATTCTTTTTTAAATGTTGATTTTATGAAAACAGATTCTTTTTCTAAAGATTGGCACACAGCCCATGGACATGCTTGGCATAAATTGTAGTGTCATGTCAGTGACCCGCAGTTAATGTGTTAAATGTCTTATTTAACACATTGACAGCGGGCCTCTGACATGACACTACAAATCACACTCAAATCCTATGCCAAGAGATTAGAGACGCACCCCAATGCCTTTGCTAGCAAAATTATGGAGAAAAACATATCCTTATCCTTCAAAAGGATGAACAGGAGAGCCCCTCAAGACCTTAAACAAAGCCACAGAACAGATGGAATCAATATGGATAACGCCACTGGGCTTACTCCATTCATGTTGAGCATGCAGCATCCACTCAACTCTTGTTCAATGCCCACGATAGGCAGATCGCAAGACACAAAGAAGATATACATATAAAAAAAATATAATAAGAAATTCACTGAGGATGCACTTTCCATGGCGAACATGGCCTCCTCCACATCCATGGTGTTGTGTTCACCACAGTAGGTGCTATGCCCCCAGAGATACATTTTATTAAAATCTCACATCAATGTACCTACTTAACTACTTGGACAAATAATTCAAATTAGTTCTATCAATAATTAAATAAATAATGTTGGACAATATCACACAGCATCATGTAGCCCCACAGTAAGCAGTTTGTATTATGGGAGAGTAGGTACTGCAGATAATTCAAACATTTGGCCCACGGTGGGAATTGAACCCAGCAGAAGAAGCAACCTTCTGCGTCTCAGGTAGATCTTCGCCAACTGCGATACAGGTTATCAAGGATGACCTGTGTCGCTTGATCTATTTATGATGCCTCATCATCAATAGAGCAAGCAATATAACTTGTGAGAACATACACCAGTCAAAGAGATACTGCAGTAGTAAGAATGCAAAGACCAGAAGTGTCAGTTAAATGGCCACTGCAGGATTAGTAGATTTCCCCTTAAAGGTGACACCGCACTAGACCAACACTGAAGCGGAGAGGCAAAATATTTTCCGGGAGTCATGTCGCGCCGCTTCACTGCAGTTACGCTATAGTGCATCTTCCACATCAGCCTATATCAGTCCACTGCTGGACATAGGCCTCCCCTAATAAAGGGGGATATACCCATAATTCCTACGCTGGGCATGCGGGTTGGGGATCGCAGGGCACAGCTTCTCGCACCACCGACGCTGCTGCCCGTCACTGGCCAGAGGAATTAGCTGTGCCGATGTAGGATGTGCTATGCCGCAATCAGCCGGCCGGCCCGTTCGTTGTTTAGCAGGGTGCACCACGTGCAGGTGGGGTTGGCCTGGGTTCCGAAAATAGGGGTTGGCACCCTGTACACCCCCAGTGCAATATGGTGCCTATAGTGCATCTTAGTTTATAAGAAACAGGGGCAAAAATATTTTTCTTCAAGCGCTGCTCTGAAGCTGTGACGTTTCTCTCCGCTGCAGAGTTGCTCTAGTGCCCTTTCACCTTAAAAATAAAAAGTAAGAGGTTGAGAGGTACAAACCAGAGGAAATCTTATTTCTTCATCAATTTTCGTATAATTACCAGCTGTCTCTAGTCCTGCAAAATGACTACAATTAGTGCTCTGGCTGAATGACTGTGTAATGGCACGGGTGTTTTGGATGATTTGTTTGTTTTGTCTCAAATTCGTTAACATTGTATTGAGAAGAGTTCTAAGATAGTTCATTTTCACCAATTTATAGGTTTTAAGTTTATCATGTGCATGGCTTTCCCAGTTGACATAGCCCAAAGACCGAGTCTTCTTGGTCTGTTTGTTTATTCTCGGATTTGGCACATTTCCATTAGCTACATCACCATCACCATCAAGTGACGGTGTTCTATTGGCGTTGGCTGTTGGTATTGCTGGAGCCGCAATTGGTAAATCTAGTCTGTGAATTTCCATGGTCAGGTTGTTGATCGCAAATGATGAGGCTTCCAGGTTTTCATTCATCTTCTTGATTTGTTCAAGAAGAAGCTGGAACGTTGCATTGTCTGAAGATGCCATGACTTGCTCTAACTGAAAATAATAAATTCTCTTAGGTATTAGGATAGTTACCTACCTACAACTTAGCTTTTAAGGTTTGGAGTTCATACATGAGAACAAAAACTTTTTGGATCAACAGGTAAATAAACATTATGAACATTGCACTTAAAAAAGTTTTTAAATTTTTCTTGACTAGAAAGTTGTCTTCCAAAATTGAATTGAAAAAGTACCTGTATTAATGATAATGGTAACGCTTACTTATGGGAATTTCTACTATTTATAAATTGCATTAAGTAACTTTAGGGAAAGGTTGCAGATTCAAGACCCACCAGATATTTATAGCATGGACTTATTTAAAGGTTGATGCTATCTATCTTCCTATAGGTCCCGTCACGGGATTATAAAGGCTTGACCTGCACAGAACAATGTAGACCACGCAATTTGTAGTGGTCATTATAGTGGTGATACTGCATAAAACAGTACCTGGAACTAAACCAAACAATTTTTTATGGGCATACAAATAGCCATCCGGCTAGATGGAGTGACGATCTGCGAAAGGCTGCTAGTAGAGGCTGGATGCGTCGAGCTCAGGACAGGGCGCGATGGCGCTCATTAGGAAGGCCTATGTCCTTGGATGATACATTGTAAATATGTGTTCTGCGCATTCAAGGTCAAACGTGTTAATCCTAGCTGTACCCACCTAATTAGGTACCTATTCTAATCGTTAATTGTTTAATTACCTGCCGGTCCTCGAAAAGTACAACTCCCAAAGTGTCAACTTTTAACAAATCGTGACCGTACTTATTAATATTGAGCCACGGTCACTACAAACTGTTGCAAATCCAGAACGGAATTGCTATTTGCTAAAAACTGCGTGAAATAATGACTTTTGCAAAATTCAGGACGTTTTCTGTGAAATAGAAATTGAAAGTGAATTATTGACCGTTATTTTTGTTTAAATAAATATTACTAGCTTTATTCCAAATCAATCCAAATCAATCAATCAGTGTTGCCATTTTTAATTTGGAGAAAATGCTAAAACTTGGCGCTAATAATGCCAAAAAAGTGCTAAATAAGTTTGAAAAATCCTAAAAAAAATGCTAAAATCGTAATCTATTCCCAAATAGCTGCCAGAGAAAAATTTTGCCATATGACTACATTTACAATACTTGCAATACGCTTCCGTCGGATCATCTTTATCTGATGTCAGCCAATCATTAAACTCTATAATTTTTTTCCACTCTTCGCGATAATGTTGCTCATATTTAGGAGCCATGATATCTCATAAAATTTATTTTTAACTTAAAAAGTAGGCACAATTCACTGATTGTTCGTAAATCAAATCACCCACCACCAAGTCGATATAAACCTATACAATTTCGGGCGGGGCAGTCCCGGGAGCCAATATCATCCGCATCCCGATTTTGTATAGCCCAAGCATCCATGTACACGATACACATGGTTTGTGCATGGATGATCGAGTGGTACTTGTCTGGCTAGTGCCGATTATTTTCACCCATAGAAAGCACAACCCGATCATCCATGAACAGTAGGGGAACCTGTTGTACCTTGACACCTTTTGTACCTAGAGCCACTTATGTTTTTGAAATGTTCGAGCCTTTTATCCGTCTCTTTGTCTATGGTATAGTGAACTTTGACAAAACTAATCAACATGAAGTTAGTTGTAGGCGGCCATTGCATCGAGTTTGCATGGGAGATCACTTTAACGTTTTCGCTGCAAAAAAGTAAGATATTTCTTATTTTTCATTTCTTTCATTACTTCTGCTATTTACTACATAAATTTTTAAAACCATTTGATTTAAACAAGTACTTTAGCCAAGTTTAGAATGTAGTATGCTTATTTGAGTTAATCTTAACCTCCATATTTACATGTGCGAATAAACTTAAAAGGGTAGGGGTGTTGTACCTTGACCATAGTAAAACAGTTGTACCTTGGTCATATGGTCAAGGTACCTACATTCAAATGTATTCTTGTTAATTCTGTTTAGGAACGCACATACTTAGTATTTTGTTGTTTTTAATTCAATTCAATTCAATATATTTATTGCAAGTAAGAGATTTACAAGAGATTTTTACAATTTCAAGCAAATGCACATTTTTACAAAGTCGTTCAGTTAATTTAGTACATAATCCCATGTATCCCTACATACTCATGTGCCGAGCTCCCAGGCTCTTTTGTCATCAAGATAATCATTGACATCATAATACGCCTTATTTAATAAGATTGTTTGAACACTTTTCTTAAATTTATTCTCTGAGAGGTTAACAATTTTATCTGGTAATTTATTGAAGTACTTAACACATTGTCCTAAGAATGACTTATTTACTCTAGCTAATCTAGTTTTTGTACAAGCAATTTTATTTCTATTTCTTGTATTGTACATATGCCCATCTCCAAGCCTTTTCATTTTTCCATAATTTTTCCTAACATACATTATATTCATGTAAATGTACAAAGAAGGCATTGTTAATATTTTAATTGACTTAAAAAGTTCTTTTAGAGAAACTCGTGGGCCAAGCTTGTAGATAGCCCTGACAGCTCTTTTTTGAAGTACAAATATAGATTCAGCCCCAGCAGCTCTTCCCCAGAGGAGTATGCCATATGACATGACGCTATGAAAGTAGCTAAAGTAAACGAGGCGTGCTGTGGCGGTATTTGTTAGTTGACTTACTTTGCGGATAGCATATGCTGCAGAGCTAAGTTTGTTAGAAAGGGTTGTAATGTGTGGTCCCCACTGCAGTTTTGAGTCGACGGTTAATCCTAAGAACACAGTGTCTGCTACTAATTCCAAGTCTTTGCCACCTATGGCTACTCCAGGGTTGACAGAGGGTTTACAAAGAGTGAATTTAATTAATTTAGTTTTTTTTGCGTTAAGTAGTAGATTATTTGAACCAAACCAGCAACTTATACCTGCCAGTACGTTATTAATTTGAGATACAGCATAAGTTGCTTTCCTTTTAGCGCTGAAAATTAAAGATGTATCATCTGCAAATAATACAATGTTAGCTAACTTTTCTACATAGAATGGCAAGTCGTTTATATAAACTAGAAACAAAAAAGGTCCGAGTATGGACCCTTGGGGAACTCCTACATTAACTGGTGCAGCATACGATTTACTATTACCTATAACCACAGTCTGTTGTCTATCAGATAGGTAAGATTTTAATAGTTTTAATGCGGATTGCCCTACCCCATAATGTCGAAGCTTTGACAATAGTATATCGTGCCTGACGCAGTCAAAGGCTTTAGAAAGATCACAAAAAATACCATAGGCATCTTCCGATCCATCCCATGCATCATAAATTGATTTAATTAGTGATATTCCAGCATCTATAGTACAACGACCTCTAGTGAAGCCATATTGCTGTTTATGCAACAAGTCATTCCTATAAAAATATGATGATATTTGATCTAATAATACCCTTTCAAAGACTTTACTTAATACAGGAAGAATCGATATAGGTCTATAATTTGAAGGGTCCTTACTACTCCCATTCTTAAACAAAGGCACGACCTTGGAGTGTTTCATAAGATCAGGAAAGGTACTAGCATCTATGCTCTTATTAACTATGGTCGCCAAATGAGGAGCTATTATCGGCACTATTTTATTGAAGAAATAAACTGACATACCCCATAGATCTTCAGTTTTTTTTAAGTTTAGGGATTTAAAAATTTTTACAATAGACTCTGTGTCAACAAAATGGAAATCGAACAACTCGTCTCTCTGACTGAGATTTTGAATAAGAAATGATTTTGCTTCTTCAACGCAAGAGTTTAAGTTGCTAGTAATTTCTACAGGAATATTTGTGAAAAAGTTTACAAAAGTATCGGCTACATCCTTATCATTGGATATACTAACATTATTAACCAAAAGTTCAATCCTTTTCGACGGTTCTTTACCCCTGCCTGTTTCCCTATTTATTATACGCCATGTCTCCTTAATTTTATTTTCCGATTGTTTTATTTTGTTACTAAGGTAGATTGCTTTTGCTGTAATACACACCTTATTAAATATTTTGGAATAGTTTTTTTACGTAATTGATAAAGCTAGTATCTCTACTGTATGATTTTTGTTCATAAAGATCATATAGTTTATTGCGAGAGCGTGTTAAACTAGGCGTTGCCCACTCTCCAAATTTGCATTTAGAATTTTTTAAAAGACATCTTACTTTAAATATATCATTATAATTTTTTTCCAAGATCTTAAATAGTATTTCAAAGAGTGCATTAGCATTAGACTCAAAATTTGTTTCAAACTTATCCACATTTAATTCATTCAATATTCGTTCAATATACACGGCAACCTGGCGCTCGGAGATGGGCCTGCATACAATGCTAGTCTTAATATCTTTCCTAGTTGATTTAAATGCTGGTAGGGTGATTAATTGTCCAATGTGATCAGATCTGAAGGTATGTATAAGTGATTTACTCAAAAAGTCAGTGTTAAGAAAAATGTTATCGATACACTTAGCTGAATGAGTAGTAGTTCTAGTTGGTTCATAAAAACAATATTTCATATTAAATGATGTAAATAAATTTAACAGCTTATTTTTATCCAAGGAATCTATTAAAATATCAATGTTAAAATCTCCGCTAACAATTACAGGTTTATTGTTACATAATAATTTTAAAGCATCTTCTAAAACAAGCAAGAGCTGATCTACATTTCTATCTGGTGGACTATATACAGACATTATTATCACCTCCTCTAACTCGGCACATGAAATTTCAGCCACTCGCTCTATCGAGAGGCTTACTACATCGAGACGATTTTTTGTGACATGTTTATCATTAACCAAGATTATTGAACTTCCACGAATGTAAGTCTTCCGACAGCACGAGCTGGCTACATGAAAATTTTTACAGATTACCGGAAGCATATGGTCCTTTAACCATGTTTCTGTCATACACACAACATCAATACAATTTTTATTTATAAAATATTCTAGTTGCAATTCTTTGCCAGGGAGACCTTCAATGTTTTGGTGTATAACTCGAAAAACATCAAGGTTCCTTGTTGTCTTCCGTCTCAGTTTAAAGTATCACTAATTATGCATGAATTGCTTGACAATGCACTTTGTGAAGTGTTCAAAGTGATCACGGAATCAATTTGTTTTACATTATTATTATTGTAGTCAATTACATTATAAGCTAGCAAGCTTGCTATCTTTTGTTTATAAAAACTTGATAAATATAAATTATATTCACTTAGAATAAACTTTTGAACAAACTTGTTCGTGTCAAAGAAATGTGTATTGGTATAACAAGTCATTTTATAAATTAGATTATTTAACACACTTATTTTTTTATTTATTGAATTACCACAAACACCCGACGCATAGGGAAATGCACAAAATATAACTTTGGCAATTTTCTTTTCAATTTCTGTTAATATTTGGTAACAGTACACTAAATCTGTTTTTTTAATATTTAAGCTATTTCCTATCATTATAACTAAATTAGTTTTACAATTTAGGGATTTATCATCCAATATTTTTTGCATTAAATATCTAAGTGAAATGTCTGGATAGCAATTATTAAGCACAATTTGGTCAATATTTTGACGTATATAATAACCCATGTCCATACCGATTCTATCAGAGTACAAAACTGTTTTACGCACATAACTATTTGGCACATCACTATTTTGGACTGTGTGAGTTAACACCGATGTTAATGATGACTTAAGGTTGGTTGGTGAACAAACAACATCGCTCGTAGGAGTGGTTAGGCTGGTTACTAGTTCACTACTCGTCGTCATAGTAGAACAGTTGATATTCAATGCTGTTGCCGTCGCAGTCTGCTCAGGAACGGATAGGTTTTTTATCACTGCACCAGGTTTCTTTTCTCGCTTTGATGCCTCAATAGGAGATACACATTTCATCTGCGATGTTAACGGTAGAAGTCGTGATTTGAGTTCAATGATTTCCGTTTGCAATGAGATAATCTCCCCTCTCAGAAGTGTCAATTCTTGTTCTAAGTTTCTAGTACATTGTTCATGTTTATTTACAATTGCAGTCTGAAGTTCCTCAAACAACGCCGCATTAGTTTCATGTATTTTTATAATATTGAGTGACTCTGTATATTTTTCGAATTCAATGCTACTTCTCTCTAAGATATACTTGAGTTCATTGCGCTCACAGGTTATGTTTTTCAGATCCTTCTCCTGCTGTGCTAGTTGTGACTTTAGATTAGAGTTTTGTTTAATTAGACTTGCATAGTCGTCGGTGCAATCATCTTGCTCACGCAATAATTGAACATTCAATGCCTGTGCTTTGTGTAGCTCCGAAGTTAATGTACTAATTCGTCGTTCATACTCCATAATGCTTCGTGATCTAGTTTGCGGTGCCATGGAAATTTAGTTTATTTATTTCACAGATTACATATAAGTACTTTGTTCCAAGAAGTTCCCAAAGTTATTGCAATGCAAGTTCCATCCGTAAAAATAAAACGTAAACAAAAACAATATGACTGATGGACGGGGTACAGAGCCGCAACAATCAGGTCAGCGGTCAGTCTCGCTCGATGTCAGTCAAATTTTTTGACTACTGGGTTTCTGCTACATAGGTACCGTCAATGAAATAAAATATGTTGCGATGACAAACAAAATATCATAATTGTATCACTTTTGGTTTACTCTCATTTTTCTATTATGAGCTCTTGATTGAATTTCTTTCCCACTGGCTTCCAATGTTGTGTGTCGATTTGTTGTGTTACTACTTCACATCACTGAACATTTCTGGTTGATTTCGGACAGTATGTCACGTTCACAATATTGCTAGCTTTTGTCGTATTATGCCAGATTGCAAGGGAGATAACAATATCACTTATTTATTGTTTAATTTTACGCACACATTCTAACTATTTTTAGACCAAAGGGTTCGCTAATTATATTTTAAAACATTAAATTACACACGAACGATGTTGATGGTTTGACCGCCATCTTGCCATAATACAGCTAAAATGCCTCGTAGCAAAAACAACATCAAACGGACTCCTATTGCTAAAACAGCACTTTCTAGTTAGCACTAGAAAGTGCTGTTAAACTAGTTAAAGAAAAAAAAATCTCATTAAGAGGGGCTGCCAAACATTTTAACTTCTCAAGATGTACTTTAAAGAGGCATTATAAACACTACTCGAAGACTGATAAAGATGCGAGCGACCTTCATAATAATTTAGCCGTGAAAAAAGTTTTTACAGGTGACGAAGAACTCTTGACTCACTGTAAAGGACGTTATGAGGTTGGCATATGAGTTCGCGACGAAAAACAATAAAATTAATTCCAAGAGGGAATATTACTCAATTCCTGAAATGAATAAATACTCGGAGTAACGCTTAGTTCAAATATTAGTCAGTACGAAAAGAATAAAGACTTGTTGCTAATGCGATAAAAATGTTTAAGTTAGGTGTTACGAAAAATATTGATTTTATTCATATAAATTCTGTTAATTGATATGTCATAGATATTATATACAATTATAAAGATATTTATAGATATGTTGAAGCTGAAAATAATAAAAATATTTGCTATTTCTCGAGAAATATGGATTTCATTTGATGAGTTCTAACTATGACCAAGGTACAACATAGGCGGATCTAGGTACATCACCACTGTTGTACCTTGATCAATATTCCAAACTTTTTTTAGTTTAAGTAAAACCTGTAAAAATGATGATCTATTCTTTTGTATAATTTTTATTACGAACCACCATTAGTTCGTCTAACAGCTAAAATTTGTTTCATCGCAATAGTTATAACCGCTTTTTTTTTCAAAAAATCGTTGAATGAAAAAGTGACCAAGGAACAACAGGTTCCCCTACTTATTCTTACCCGAGGTGCCAAGAATAGACTAGGACTGTAATAGGTTCTTGTCCGTTATACAAGACACCCGGATTTGAGTAGATTAGGTTCTAAATATATTACAGAAAAAAGGCAGAGCACCCCGATGCCACTTAGTCTTGTGGTCCTTACTTACCCCCAGTGTATAAGAAAATAAGCGGAGCCAGAAGCTTGCGTAGGAGATCCTGAGTGGAACAAGCCCACGAGGACACGTAGAGCAAAGTACACTGAGGGGCAACCTCGCGAGAGTTCTGGCGAGAGCTCATACCAAATATCCATTTTTACTTGGTTTATTTAAGTGATGTCTATGGACGTTTTTACTTGATGCTTTCAAACGAGTGATAGCTCTCATAAAAATAGACCAATCAGAAGCCCTGTATATCAATGATCGGGCTGTGTTTGCTCGGGGTGTACATAATCGTCACGTGACAATTATTCACAGCTGGAGATTTGGTGAACTTTGCTGAGCTTTGTATTGTTTGTAAATGCATAATCGGGTTGTAAAAAATTTGGATGAGCAATATCAGGACCCGAAAGTCCCTATACCTTTATGGCGGCTGTACACGCTCGTCGAGATACCCCGAGACAGGCCGAACGCGAGTGTGTACAGCATGCTCTCGTCTCGTCTCGCTCTCTCGTCCTCGTCTCGGTCGTTCTCGGTGGCTTGTCGGTTTTTTGCGCCCGAGTCAAAGGGTCTTGTTGGCTCGCGCGAGGTAAACGAGAGCGAGCATGCACACACTCGTTCATTTAGTTGCTTTCTGACAGTATTTATGAACAGACACGTCTGTTCTGTAACACGTTTCACTATGTGGTCTAACGAACAAGACTTACAGTTTTTGGAGTGCTATCAAACAGAACCTATTTTATGAAACTCGAAGGATGTGAAACACAAGGATAAGCAATGCATCCAAGACGCTGGGGTGCGAATAAGCGAGCAAATTAAAATCCCTGTCGCCGAGTTGAAAAAGAAGCGGGACTCGCTTATGGCTACCTATCGTAGCCATAAAAGAAGGGTTATTGCCTCCATACAGTCTGGAGCCCCAGCTGATTCAGTTTATAAACCGATATGGTTTGCCTACGAGTTGACGGTCTCATTCCTTAATGATATTGTTCAATGTAGAAAAACTTTGAACACAGATACACAGCTTAGAAAACATTATATTTAATTCTATTATGAATATTGACAGGTAGGTAATAGGTATATAACCCGTTTCTTTATTGGCGCGGATTATAATTAGGTAAATTATTAAACAACAATATTATAACTGTTAACGAAATATGTTGTAAATTCTTCTCTAATCTGACATGCATCCTGTACTGGTCTTCTCGCTATTTGTTGCAAGGGTCTGATGGCACACGTGTCTTCAATTTCATTCCTCCATAAACCTTGTGTGACCAGCTCATTGTTGCTGTCATATACGTCAACTGTACCTGGAGGTGTATAAATTGCCGATGACGTGTTACTCTTCCTTAAGAAATTGTGTAGAAGTACACAAGTCATAGCAATAATAGTGTTTTTTTCTGGGTTTAGTAATATGGGTTTCCGAAATATTCTGAATCTTGAGGCTAGTATCCCAAATACATTTTCAACCACTACACGTGACGAAGATAGTTTCTTATTAAATATACGTTTCAGCGTCCATTCATTATGACTTCCTGGATACGGCTTCATCACATGTGTTGTCAATGCAAATGTTCCATCTCCCAGAAAAACATACGGAACTTCTCTTCTACTCCCTCCAGACTGTATGGAGAGTTGCCATGCTACATAAAAAAACTACATTGGGTCAATAAAAAAAAATTGTCTCTGGTTTAAAAAAAATAATTATCCTAAAAATCTTTCTATCCCAACTATGTACCTATGGTAACGTTCATGAAAAACATGAAAAATGCTAAATGCAAATTTTTCAAGCGAACAGACCCGGAAATATATTAAATTTAGCATTAAAAATGCTAAAACGGCAACACTGCAATTAATTCAATTCGGGTCCTGATATGGCACGGCCTGATTATGTACAGCCTGATTATCCATGTAAAAACAAAGCAAAGCAAAAAGTCGACCAAATCCTGGCTGTGAATAATCGTCACGTGACGATCTTTTACGCCCCGATTAATCACAGCCTTATTATTGATGTACATGGCTTCTGATTGGTCGATTTTTCGGCAGCCATCGCTCGTTTGAAAGCGTCAAGTAATAACGTCCATTGACTATAAATCACTAAACCAAATCACTAAAATGATATTTGATATTTGATAAAAATTGATATTTGACTCCGGTATCGGCTCTCGCCAGAACTCTCGCGAGGTCACCCCTGAGTGTCGCTTCGTCCACTCGCCCTTCGCTCCGCTACGGAGGTCGCCGGCTCTAGCTCCACTCAGGATCTCCCACGCGAGCTTCTGGCTCCGTATTTTTTAAATACACTCTAGGGGAAGGGAACGCAAGACAAGGTGGCATCGGGGTGCTCTGCGTCGGTTCTGTGATATATTTAGAACCTAATCTACTCAAGTCCGGGTGCTTTGTATTACCTATTACTGTCCTAATCTATTCTTGGCACCTCGGGTAAGTACTGTAAACGAAGCATAAGTCTTGTCTATGGTGTGTACACGGATGATCAGGCTGTGCATTCCATGGGTGTGAAAAATCAGCACGTGCAAAACATGTACAGCCTGATCATCCATGGCCAGTCGTGTACATGGATAATCAGGCTGTGAATAATCAGGCCGTGCATTAATGGCTCCCTTCAACGATACACCGACACACCGTCCGTCACCAGGGTTGCCAGAACGAATATCGGTTAAGGTACGGTGTATTCCCCAAAAAGGTACGTTTTTTCGTTTAAAGGTACGGTTTTCCAAAATGTTGAGCAAAACAGCTCGATTTTATTATTTATTTAAAGATTTAAAGTAATTGGGAAATTCTCGATCTAGCAAAGTTGTTGAATTTTGACAAATTTTGGAAAATCGCAAAAGTTACCATCTGATTTTGGAAATTCAAATTGCACTTTGAAGCCCTCCCTTCGGCAGACGCAAATATTGACATAATTATGACCGATCACTTTATTCACCTACACATCTTTTTTTAATGCATGTGACGAATTTAATTTCAATGTATGGAGTTTCAAAAATGTGACGAATTTACTTTATGGCAAATGTACAACAACCCCTCTCATATCTGCGAAACTACAGGCAAATGTCAGAATTTCATGAATCGGGGCACTATACTCGATCAGAAAAACTTTAACATTTTCAATATTTGCACATGCGATATTAGGATATATTCTGTTATTGCCTGATATTATCGCCCATAATAACGTCCCTATGCCCACGCACCTGTGTGTAGGAGCCTTTATGTGAGAACAACGTCACTTCACTTCACTTCTGTATTAAATGGCTTCTGGGATAGTTATCCACAATTTCGCCTGTATCAAGTATAATAATGAGGCAACGTAGTACGGTTTATAAGTCCAGTCGTCCAGTCTTCGGTTAGGTCCTGTTTTCTGCTATAGCCATGGCGACTATAACAATAAACGATCGGCGCACAATCTTCTTCATCAGAGAATTCCCGTTCAATCTTCTTTTATTCCATTTCACTAATACTTGTGTCTTTTATCTAACATTTATCGGTTATAATACCATGAATATTAAATGACATATATTACAAAAACACTAGAAATTAAAATTTAATAAAATTGACAACCGTCGTTCAAGATGAAAAAAATGGTGTCCGAGAACAACGTCTTTTGAATTTATTTGGAATGAGTTTTCAAACACGACAGTGTCAAAATAAAAAGGCATAGCATGTGTCATGGAGTGTTGATATCAACTTCGATGCAAATCACCCCTAAAATAACTTTCTGCCCCTTTTAACCCCGTTAGGCGATAAATTTCAATAATATACAAAACACGTCATTCATCAATTTTTATAAAGAATGTTTATGCAAAATTTGAAGTAGATTGGACCAAGGAATCACGTTGTTCCATACAAACTTTGTCCACGTTTTTCACCCCTTTAGGGGTAGAATCTCAGAAAATCCTTTGTTATCAGATGCCTAAGTCATACAAAAAACAGGCCCTCCTAGTTTCAGGTCTCTACGATCAGCGGTTTAGGCTGTGCGTTGATCCGTCAGTCATTCAGGACAAAAGATTTTATAAGTATAGATTAGCCTCATTAAGGTCTTTTTTTCAAAAACCTGGTATGCGGTCTTTTATTAATTAACATTTAAAGTGTTCTGACCAAGTTTCAAGAAAATCACACCACGCGCTAAGATTTTCCCATACAAACTTTACCACCCCATTGCAACCCCCTCGAGGACTATTTCAAATTTTCAATGACACTAATCTTCATCGATTGTATGGAATAATACATGTCCCAGGTGTCAAGTTCTAAGTTCAAGGAATACGATTTTTCATACAAACATTTTTACCCCTTTTCACCCTCTTAGGGGTTGAATTTCCAAAAACTGTTTCTTAGTGAGCGCTCACACTCTTTAAAAACTACCTGTACCAAATTCCAAAACCTCTAGGCCTTGTAGTTTCTGAGATTTCGTGATGAGTGTGTCACTGAGTGAGTGAGTGAGTGAAGATAGTTCTCTTTTATTTATATATAATATAATATATATATAATATTATATATATATAATATTATATATATATATATAAAACACAAAAACTTTTTTCTCTTAACTAAGTATCATTGTGTGGATTTGTTCAAGATTTGTTTTAAGCTTATCTATGTCCAATTGCTAAGATAAATTCATTCAGGGTTTTGATTGGTAACAACCATTGTGGCCGTCATTCTTTAGGTTGTAGCACAGACCTTAGGATGACTATGTGTTAATAAAGAAGATTTAGTTTTATATAAAAAGGGATCAATCCACATAATTTATGAGCAGTTTCGCTAAAAGGAACCAATACATTTATTTCAAAAAACTGTAGTTCAACACACAATTATTATTATTGGAACAAAAACGTTTTTCTCTTATTTATCTTAGTGTGGATATGTCCAATTGCTGAAATAAATTCATTCAGGGTATTCTCCGCTCCGATAAAGAACCATGCGTTTAAGAATAGTGTGGCCATCATTCATGCAATATATACATTCAAAAACTATAAGTAGTTCAACCCACAAGTACCTATTGCAACAAAAACTTTTTTCTCTTAACTAAGTATCATTGTGTGGATTTGTTCAAGATTTGTTTTAAGCTTATCTATGTCCGATTGCTAAGATAAATTAATTCAGGGTTTTGATTGGTAACAACCATTGTGGCCGTCATACTTTAGGTTGTAACACAGACCTTAGGATGACTATGTTTTTATTAAAAGTCGCCGATTAGGTATTAGTCCTCCTAGATTAACTGTATGTAAGTGTCAAAAATCATCCAAGCGTATTTAGCAATATTTATTTATTTATTTTTCTTTATTTATTCAATTTTGGGAAAACTAACAGCTAGATACATACTAAAAGTAGTTAAATAGGTATAATAAATACAAAGAATAATAAAGGAAAGTACACACACACACACACACACACATTTACACACCAGAAAAAATGTGCTCAATGTCTGTATTATTAAAGAAGCTGTCGCTAAGTAAGTGTTTAAGTCTATTTGTTGAAGTGTTAAAAATATCTACTTCAGAACTTGCCCTTACTAAGGAGTTAAATGATATCTGTAATTTGTCCTAACTAAAGGTACATAAAGAACGTCAGGCTTTCTTAATGCAGCTGTGTTTACACGCAACCCTAATTGCTCAAGTAGTTCAGGGCAATCAATAGTGCTATTTCCGATATTTAATAAGTAGGATAAGTCCGCCATCTCTCTCCGTATGAACAGAGGGAGGAAGTGAAATTTACGACATCTTGCATAGTAGTCAGGTAAGAATAAACGGGCTCGAAATTGTAAGTAGCGTAGAAATCTCTTTTGTATGGATTCTAATCGTGAGGAATAAACATCATAACAAGGATTCCACACTTACGAGGCGTACTCTAAATGAATGCGTACGTACGCACAGTAAAGTATTTTGAATGTTTTAATACTCACAAATTCCGACGACATTCTTAGGACAAATCCAAGTGCTCGAGATGCTTTCTTAACGATAGAATTGATATGTTCGTCAAATAATAATTTACTATCGAATGTTATTCCTAAATCTTTGATCTTATCTACTCTTGTTACAGCAGAGTTGTTAAATGTATAATTAAAAGATATTTTTATAGGTTTACGAGTAAAGGAACATACATAGCATTTAGAAACATTAAGGTCAAGTTTGATAAGAGTATAATATAATTTACGAATCTGTTAAGGTCATCTTGGAGGCGGCAAACATCATCAATGTCACTAATCTGGTGAAGAATTTTCATGTCATCGGCGTATAAAAGTATTTTAGAGTGTTTAAAGCAAGAAGAAATGTCGTTAATAAAAATTGTGAAAAGTATTGGCCCCAGTAATGATTCTTGAGGGACACCAGAGGGGATGTTCATAGACATGGAAGAGTAACCTACCAAAACTACTGTTTGGCAGCGGTTTTGAACATAAGATGAAAACCATCTGAACAGATTTCCTCTTATACCTTTACGCTGGAGCTTTTCCAACAGGATCAAATGATCAATGCGATCAAAACACTTTGAGTAGTCAGTGTAGATAATGTCGACTTGCGAGGGCTCAGACATATGTCGTGACAAAAACTCAGCGCAAAGTAAGAGATTTGAAGTTAGTACCTTTCAAAAAACCGTGTTGATCTAATGAAAGGCTGTGCTTGAAAGCGGAATATAATTGTAAAAATAATAATATAAATATAAAAACCTCTAAATGCCAAAGCATTAATTTAAACCTATGTCCCTTTATGAAACCCTTTATGTCACTTGAAAAGTGTTAAAATTCGGCGACAGCGTGCGCAGAGTTTTGGTGCAGACACTTTTTTTGCACATTTGTGGCTCTAGAGTACAATTAAGACACTCATGAGTGGGGTGTAAGGGTTTCCAACCCCCATCTTTGGAACCCAAGCCAACCTCACCTGCACGTGGTGCACCCTACTAAACAACGAACGCGGCTCTGGCGGCCGGCTGATTGCGGCATAGCACAGCCTACATCGGCACAGCTAAATCCCCTGGCCACCGACGGGCAGCAGCGGGCAGCGGGCAGCAGGTGGTGCGAGAAGTTGTGCCCTGCGATCCCCAACCCGCATGCCCAGCGTGGGGATTATGGGCATATCCCCCTTTATTAGGGGAGGCCTATGTCCAGCAGTGGACTGATATAGGCTGGTGTGGTGTGGTGGTGATGAGTGGCAGCCCTCAATGACTTTTTTTTAATGCCATTTCGTCGAATAAAATAATACTTTTTTATCTTCATCTTTTTATTTCTTAGGTTTGTCAATGACCAGAGGCTTCATTTACTAACTCAATTGTACACCGAAATGGTCGGCACCGGACCTTTATTTGCATACTTTGACATTTCATCTGTTGAAATTCAAAGAACGTGAATTATTGACAAACTGTCAAAGTTTGTAAAAACAGGACCGGTGAAATATTTATTTTATTCTGTTTTTTTGCACGGAACCCTTCGTGCGCGAGTCCAACTCGCATTTAGCCGATTTTTTATTAGTATTTGTTGGTATAAAGGCAACGGAAATATATCAACTGTGATAAATACTTATCAACTGTCTAGCTTTCACGGTTCATGAGATACAGCCTGGTTACAGACAGACAGACAGACAGACGGACGGTGTATTCTTAGTAATACTGTCCCGTTTTTACCCTTTGGGTACGGAATCCTAAAATCTAAGCAGGTACCTTCCTAATTTCTAAATTCTTATGAAAATGTAATGTATTATTTAGATTTGAAAAAATCTACCAATTTTTTTTCATTTTAATTTTAATTGTTGTGACCACCACGAGCCGTCGCCTTCTTCTAATGATACGTTCTCTTTCACTGACATTTCTCACCTCAAAAAGACTTGTACACGCTTCAGTAGTGGTTATAAAGCGATTTCTTAGCACGTTACTGACAACAAAGCGGTCATCTCGAGCTGATGTGCACCGATTTCGACCTTGACCTGGCCTCCTCGTGTATGAACCAATCTCCCGAAAGCGTCTGATGACATCCCGTACCGTTACTTGAGGTACACTGAGTGTATGCGCGATGCGACGTTGGCTATACCCAGTGTCAGCTAAAGCCACTGCCCTAGCAGCACCAGTTGTATTGAGATGCATTTTTTTCAGTACAAAGACTAAATGAGAAAATAAAAACTCAAATTATACAATATTCGCACACGATTGCTGAAGAGCACAAGAATTGTTATCTCGATAAGATAAAACTGCAACAATTTCAAACCATGACTAAATTCCAAAAAGGTTTCGGCGACACAAGTTCATCGAAATAAGGCTAAAAGTGTTTAATCTATTGATAAAGTACCCACTCAACAAATAACAAAACATTAGATAAGCCGTAGTTAACATATGCAATCAAGGTGACGAACATTATAGGTGGGCGGTTAATTGTGCCTATGAGTGTATAAAAAGTTCCTTCCCTTTTCGTATGAACTAGTGGCCAACTCTGGGTGTCGGAGTTTTAAGGCCACCCAGAGGCTAAGTCAAATACGCTTGGACGATTTTTTTCAGTTTTCACTTGAAGATTGACTCAAGTGCGTAGTAGTAGTATAAAATATCTCGATGCTTCCGAAGCACGAAACACGCTCAGATCTAAATGCCAAAACGGTCATCCAACCAACTATTGTCCGGGCGGAGTGTTGCTTAACCAAGATGATCAGGGTGCCTAGTGCGAGTTTTTTACCAGCTCGATCGCGTTTGCGTTTACGCAAATTTATATGGAATCGAGGTAGTGCCATCTAGTGAGAAACGCGTGGCACTGACTCCTTTCCATACAAATTTGCGTAAACGCAAACGTGATCGAGCTGGTAAAAAAACTCGCACTAGGCACCCAGCTATGAACACCAAAGTAAGCCACAGCACGAGCGCTTTTAAATCAAAGAGTTTATATCTTTTTAACCGACTTCAAAAAGGAGGAGGTTCTCAATTCGTCGGAACCTTTTTTTTATGTATGTTCACTGTTAACTCCGTCAATTGTGGACCGATTTTCAAAATTATTTTTTTGTTTAAAAGAGTATACTTCACAGGTGGTCCCATATAAATTTTATTCCTGAGGGATTGGTACTTTTCCCGGAAAACTCAAAAAATCTCATCCTCACTTGTAATTTTCGCCCTATGATCACCAATATCTCCGTCAATTGTGAACCGATTTTCAAAATTTTTTAGCGCAAGAAGTAAGAAGTGATTTATTTGAAGTCGGTTTTTTTTTTTTTAAAAGTCCTACTTGTTCTTTTAAAGTAAGTATCTAAGCACTGGTTTACTGCTACTTGTCCAATCTGTCAAAATCTGATTCATGCTCTGTCCCTCTACGAGTTGCACATTTCGAAATCATTCATGGTTTACGTTTTCGAGCCCAATTTTAAACTACCTTAGTATTATTTTTCGATAATGAGGGTTAGAGTCCAAGAGTTTTACTATGACTCCACTGTCCGACAGTCTGTCTGTTTGTCTGTCTGTCTGTCTGCCTGTCACGAGCCTGTATCTCATGTACCGTAATAGCTAGACAGTTGAAATTTTCACAGAAATGATGTATTGCTGCTACCATAACAACAAATACTAAAAACTGATTAGAATAAATATTACTTAAAGTGGAGCTCCCATAGAACGGTACGGAACCCATCGCGCTCGAAGTTCGAAGTTCGAACTTCGAGCGCGATGGAACTAATAAGTTACTTAACGGTTTTTGATGATAAGCATTGCAATCTACATGAACTAGTTAAATAATTGGCAATTTTACTAGTTTAGTAATTGCCAATAAAGTCACTACTGGAAAAGAGCTCTCCGCAGCATGAAATACAATAGGAGCCCTGGAAGTTGGGGAACCAAGCACTTCTTCCACGTGAAATATTAGAAATAGAAATACGCGTACCGAGGATTCCGTCTGTACAAACACGTAGGAAATCATTTTTGTGATATACTAGGTAAGTAGTACAACAAATGTTTTAGGTTTTTTTAATTAATAATAATTTTAATATTTTTTTCACTCAGACCACATTATAATACTAGGGCAATGCCTACGCCTTTTATTCCCACTTTAGTCCATGTGTACTCTCAAATCTTGCACAAGTAAGTTTTTCTTCCTCAATAATACCATAGATGCGTTCCAAAACTCCAGCTGACGGCTTTATATTGAGTTTATCCATAAAAATAAGTTCCTGCTTCACTCTTGGAGATTCCACGTTTATGTAAACCGCATCCTGAAAATAATAACTCTTATAATAATCTTAATAAGGTACGTATTACTACTAATAATTAGACCTCTAATCTAAAATATGAAAGGCCCAGTGTTTCCGTGAGTAGGTAGATAGTACAAACTGTAGGTACTGTCTTTTTTTTACTAACTTCCGGTTCCGTCTGCGGCTTTGTGCGTAATAGTTAGGCACAGGATAAATATCAGCCATCTACCTACATAGAATTAGCACGTTGACTGCGCCTTGGACACACAACCTTGCTACAGCGTTTTGAGCACAACCTGCGCATGCAACTCAGTTGTGTTTTAAACATGCTTATTTCTGCCGTGAAGCAGCATTGCTGTGTTTCGGTCTGAAGGGTGTGGGTGCCGGTGAAATAACAGGAATAGTTATTCCGCACCTTCATGCCTCTATAAGTTGATGGACGCAGGGTGTTGCGTAGAGCAAGTTCCAAAACCAAACATTCGTAACCTACGAAGCATAACTTCTAGGTAATGGCTACACATAACATCAGATGGGCTATGTGCTAGTTCTATCAATAGGTATAATAAAAAAAACATTTCAATTTACTATGACTAGGTATATTTTGTCCAAAAATGTTGCTCTATCCTTTTAGTAGTTTCTTTTTTAGTAGTTTTGGCGTGAAGGAGGAACATAGAAAAGTACCTACATCTTAATATTTTACACACCATCCCAACTTTAGCCCGTATGTAATTAGTACATATAAAATGCGCTAGGGTTTGTCAAGGTGGTAGGTTAATAAAACGTTATTATTGTTTGCTGATCGCAAAGAAAGACAATGAAAGCAGTATATCAGCGGGGTGATCGGCTAACTCTTATGCAAACAGAAATGATAGAAACCGGTCCAGTTTTAACAAACTGTGACAGTTTGTTAAATGACGTTCATTGAATTAAGACGGATGAAATGTCAAAACTTGTAAAAACAGGACTGGTGTCAATAATTTCTGCTAGCCGAGCACCCCGCAGGTTTACCTACCTTACACATGGAATAAGAAGTTGGAAGGTAGGTTAAGACTTACCAAAGGAAATCTCTTTTCTTCATTGATTTGCATCATTATATTAGTTCTATTTAGTTCTACAAAGTGTAAACAATAGATCTGGTCATTTATACTGGTTTTGTGTACTGGGTTGTTTATATTGGTAGTGCTAAATACTGGTGTAGTTTCAAAAATACCAAATCCTCGTATTGTACCGGATACCGGAGCCGAAGTCGAAGTCAAAGCGACCATTTTGTTGATAAGATCTCTAAGATCACTGATTCTCACTAATTTGTAGTTTTTAAGGTAATTATGTCTTTCGGCATCCCAGTTGACGTAGCCCAAAGAGCCAAATATTTTCTGCTTGTATAAATTTGTGTTCGGCGCCGCAAGGCTCTCAGTTTTACCAATAAGTGATGTTCTATTGGATTGGAAGGATGGTGCTACTATGCTAGACGAATTGGGCAGTTCTAGGCTTTTGATTCGCAACGTCAGGTTGTTGATTGCAGACGATGATGTTTCCAAATTTGCGTTCATCTTCTTGATTTGTTCCAGAAGGACCTCAAACATGGCATTGTCCACAGATGCCATGGCTTGCTGTAACTGCAAATAATAAAATCTAGCTTAAAATATAGGTATACTATACAACGGGATATGGAGAGAGTTTACTGTTCGTGATACAATTCATAATGAAGAAATCCGTAAGAGAACCAATGAATCCATAACGAACTGACATAGTTCTCAAAATTAGCAAGCTGAAGTGGCAATAGACAGGCCTCGTCGTGGACTGATAACCGTTGGAAAATCAAGGTTCTCGAATGGTGACCGCAGCGCGTTCTGGAAGACAGAGTGTAAGGAGAGGAAAACCCCCCAACAGATGGACCAACCACGTCGATAATATTATACCTATATTAAAAAATATATTCGTAGAAATATTTTGGGGAGACATCCACACATTCAATCCATTAAACAACTCGCCAGGGCAGTTGCGGATACGGGTTAGCAGTTAGCGGATCCGGTCGTACTTAGTTAAAAAATGCGCTTGTATAACTTTGTAGGCAGCTAACACCTACACCTTTCCTAAAAAAATCGTGACTTTATTCGCATGCCGATTTCGTTTTCCACTTTTATTTATTGAAGTCTGTAGAATCTCTGTAGGTAATTTTTACATCAAAAGTTTAGGTAATATTAACTAGGTAATCATTTTTCAAATAATAAAAATTACCATGGTTTTTCCTGGATCTGTGCACGCGGTTGCAATTACCAACAAATCCACCAATCGGTTACCATTATGTAGGTAGTCAAGAGGTACGACTTGATATTTGTAGGTACAACAACTCAGTTCAGACCTGCTAAATTCATGAAGTCATGACGTATGTATCGACATCGAAAAATTTCTAAAGTTTATTAATAGCACGTCAATGGTGAGGATAGAGGTCGCGTCATGTAAAAAGAACGCTGCGCAGTAGGCGATTTATCGGTTTACCCGTGCGCAAACACCCCCCGTCTGCTTCTTCCAGCGTTCTTTTTACATGATGTATGGGGTATACACTACTAATTTTACTCAACTAAAAATGTAACTGTATGTTAATCACCTCGAATGCCATAATTACTTACGCGTATCTAATGATGTATGCAAAGTGAAATAAATAATTATTGAAATTACTTACTTGATTGTTATAGTTTATTCAAATGATGAACGGGGCCTGTGACTCGTAGCAATGATGCAAAATATGGCTAAATTCAAATTTGCATTTAAAAACACCGTTCATTTCAACAATCAATGCAGTGGTTGAAGCGATAATGGCTGACCGATGGCTCTTGACTAGCTTGGCTCTTGACTGGATGGTTTGGGCGGGAGGGTGGGGGGGGGGGCGGGGGGATAGAGTAGGCAGAAGTAGAGGAAAAAGGTTCGATTCTTTGGACGGGATCAGAACAGAGAACGTTATACTTAGGTAGTATAATTTCATAAATGTAAGGACCTATTATTTCATAAAAAGTTGCTAGTCTTTAATTAATTATTGTAGAGTGGTCTATAAATAACCTAGCCTCAATACACTTCACCGCTCTATACAACTAAAACTTACTTAGATCCTTACCAAGCTTCACTTGGGCTAACTCAGTGGAACCCCACTGAGTTAGCCCTTAGGTGAAGCTGAGAACGCAAAGCGATTACGACGTTACGGCAGATCAAGAGATGGCGAGACATTGACGTCTTTAGCTCAAGATCGAGAGGCCGCTGACTAGCAGCCTTAATCAGGCTTATCGTAATCGATTTGTTATTGATATATTTGTTGGTACCTAAGTATTGAGACGAGAATAGAATAGGCAGATTAGTAATCCCACTTTCAAACCTACACACGCAATGGCAATTAAATATTTTATAATAATTTACCGCAAAAAATCCAAAATAAATGCCACCTGCTTAAATAAAATACTCATTATAGCTTATAAGCTTGCAAGAGATTGTAAATCATAAATTCATAATATAGTATTAGAAAGTGAAAGTAGTAGGTCAGCATTTTAATAAATTACAATAATAAGTAAAGCATGTTTAGATAAAGAGATAAAAAAAGAAAAATTGCTCTACTAAGTATGTTTAAAAATATTTTGTAGGTATGAGCGCAATACATTATTAGGCTGACATTACCGAACTGGTCAAACGAACTCCTGCCGCTTTGTCCATCTGTCCGTCCGTCTGTCACAGCTCATTATTTCAGGAACTATTTAAGCTACTGTCTTGAAATTTGGTATAGTTTTAAAATGCACTGACTGAATTAGATTGCCAAAAAATTAAAAAAAAAATTATTTTCATCCCCAGAGGGTCCAGAATAAGAAACGTCAAAATTTCAAACTGGTGCCAATAGGTCGACTGGCATATCATATGAAAGGGGTCAATTAGCCCAGTTTAAAGCAGTTTTTTATTATACGATGCTTGGTTTTCATTTTATGATCAAAATTGTCCTAAAAATACCATAACAACAATCTTTTATTCCTTATTACGTTACATATAGTACTATGCAAAAGGCAATGGCAAAAAGAAATTCGGCGAGTGAAGCGAGCCGCAAAATTTTTCAAGAAAATATTTCTAGGTATAATAATAATAATTATGATTACAAACTAAATATGAAAAAGAAGTGTGATTTATTTATTTATTTATTGTAAAAATGCTCATAAACTAACAGCTAGAGGCCAAAACGTTACGATGAGCTAGTTATAAATAATCAAATTGGTGAGTAGCTATTTATAAAGAAGATATTTATAGGAAATTATAAAAATAAAACACAGTAACGTAATCGGTGAGCGAAGCTCGCGAAATTTTTAAACTAAAACCTTTCTATTTTGGTAATTTTTAATACTATCATAAAAACCTATGATGGTTTTTATAAGATTAATTAACAAAAAACGTGAATGATCCTCATGACGGAAACCGGATAATGTTCCATTACTTGTATTTTGTATGGACAAAGTCAGTTCCGTAGATAGCATTTTACGAGCCCGATACGAGCTTCGATAACTGCGCCCCTGATTTTTTTTACCATATACCTGCTCAAAACTGTGGGGGATTCAGGATTTTGTTTTGGGGCGCTTGACTTCCCTATAGGTTTGGCAACTTTTTTGTATCTTGACACAATAGAAAATCTATTTCGCGTTCCGGCATTTAAGAAGTTAAGGTTGATCAGTCCTGTATTTCCTTATCATAGAAACAAAAGCAGCCAGCAAAATCGGTAACAAAAGAAACGACAAAGAAAACGGTGGCAATTTTTTTAAACACACACAACTAGAACAACAGACATAAAAAAGGAAGTTGGCGAGCGAAGCGAGCCGCGATTTTTTTTTATTAATCTAACTAGCGCTATTGTGTTCTAATTCCTCACCGTTGCAAACTTTATAGGATGGATTTATACACTTTTGAGTGTGTATTTATTTACAATAGGGATGACGACTGGGTAAAAAAATAATAATTCTAATTAGTCCGTCAGATAGATCAACAAAAAATATTTTACACGTATTTAAGTATACACCATTCAATTCGTTTAGATGCGTAAAATTGTCTCTATGGTTATTGACTATTTGCTCTTTGGTGGTGTCACAACTTACATCCACTTTTATTTTCCACATTTCACATAATATGACATAGGCTTGCTATTAAACCATTCCGGAAGGTTTCTTATTTGCGATAATATTATCTATCTACAGTGGTAATTGCTTCCTTATCATCAGTCAATCATATCAGTCATACAGTAACAATCAATCATTTTTCAAAACGTCAGGGTTCGATTCCCGAGCTGAGTATAAGTTTTTTTTTTTAAATAAATGAATGTAGTTTTCCTTGTTACTAAAATCGATGAGATGGTTCCATGTCTTATGTTGTTAAGACATGTTTCAGACTTTCCCATACTGACCGATCTAAATGTTACTCCTCGTATAGTTATCGCACAGGTACGAGTACCATACGTACCTACTTAGGTTCACATGACTAACTATATAATTACAAACAACGGTTTTCCGTATGGTGACCTCACTGTCTGATAAGCAAGTACCTACTCACCTAAAATAATAAGCAGAAATTGGTAACAATTATTAAACATGTAGGTACCTACAACTTTTGATAAACTAATAATATTTATTATATTTAATGTATGTAGGTACCTACCTATTATTTATCCTTATTAAATATTATCACGTCATTTCCTAGGCCCACAGGCAAAGTGCTAATTTATGTACTCCTTGACGGCTGAACAGATCTCGATGTAACTTAGAATAAATTTAGTTTGTGACCTGTATTAATACACAGGAGTCCTTTGATCACAGTACCATGCGTACGGACCTACGGATGTAGGTAAGCTAGTCACATTGATAACTCTCTATTATACAAATAAATGTGGAAGTTTGTGTTTGTTAGTAAGTATGTTTGTTCCCACTCAACTCTTTAACGGCTGAAGATTAGATGATACTTGGAATCTGATCTTGGAATACGTAGTTTTTGACCAGGATTATCACATAGGCTATACTTTTTATCCCAGTACCACGCGTGCGGGATCGAAGCTAGAATTGTATAATGTACCTTACCTATAGCTATATATATTTTTTAGGGAGACCTAACACACACTACACTACAGTTCCCTAGGAAAGTAGGTACCTATAAGATATGCAGATAAGGAGTCCATGTTCAAGACATTTGTCTCGGGTCTGGGTGTTTTCTATGTATGATATGTATATATTTACAAAAAATAAATATGTATGTAGTATATATCAAACATGTGGTTCCCATAATACAAGCTCTGCTTAGTTTGGGGCTACATGATGCTGTGTGATTGATTACGTCCCGCATTATTTATCCCCAAGATTTATCCCCAGGAACCCAAGCCAAACTCACCTGCCCGTGGTGCGCTGACGGGCAGCAGCGTCGGCGTCGGCGCGGGCGGTGTTGAAGTTATGCCCTACGATCCCCAATCCGCATGCCCAGCGTAGGAATTATAGGTACCTACCTATATCCTCCTTTTTATTAAGGGTAGAGTGACGATTTGCGAAAGGCTGCTGGTGGAAGCTGGATGCGTCGAGCTCAGAACAAGGCGCAATGGCGCTCATTAGGGGAGGCCTATGTCCAGCAGTGGACTGCTATAGGCTGATGATGATGATTAAGGGTGGCCTATGTGGTGGGCGCAACATGCGTATTACTTTGTGTTGAAGTATAATTATGTGCCGTTTTGTGGAAATAAACTATGTCCAGCCGTGGACGCTGGTTTCGTTTATCGTTGTGTGAAGAAGTCCGCATTTTTAGATAGGAAGGTAATATAGTAGCTACTAAAGTAGTAAGTCACTTGAATATCTATACCTAGGCTTAAAAGTGCAGCTGTAAGCCTGAAACGAAGTAGCGGCTACCTACCAACAGCTTAATTGAAAAACTTTCGAATCTCATTTTATGGATGGCGAAGGCAAACTTTAATATTGATAGTTATTGTTGGGAATAAATTGTGGATTTTTTTTACGAATATTGCTTCTTTTGTAGACGAGCCGGAAGACTGTATCCTGTATGAACATGTTAGTAGGTACCTAGACAGATAATTCACATTCTCATTATTTTGCGGATGTCATGAACGGAAATGTGGATAAGACTTATCTGTATTATTTAAAAAAAATGAAATTGGTATTTTGTTATGGAAATTGTCGCTTTGGATTGCTTTCAATAGATGACGTTCGTGGTGGACCTAACTGTTGTTTGACAGCAGTGCAACCAAATTAATTTCAGGTGATCCCAATTCTTAGGAATTCCCAATTAAGGAGTAAAAAAAAAAAATTTTTTTACTCCTCAATGTGTCTGTACACATTGACGCATTGACGCTCAACGCGTAGATTAAATATTCTTATTTTTAGATTTCATGTAACAGGAATAGAATTGTGTGTTTTTATCGACTATATAAATAGCTAGTGGGGCATGTTTATATCTTCCCTATTCGTAGTTTACTAGTGGCCGACTTTGGTGTCGTTTAGTCCATCCAAAGGCCTATATAGCTTAGTGACTGAAAAAGCCTAAACTAATGTGCCTTCCGAAGCACGGAGTGCTTAGATATAATAAGGCAATAAAACAGTCACCCAAGTAGTGACCGGGCAGAGTGTTGCTTAACCAAGATTCACCTTAAAATAATGCGAAAGAAGTATCCACAGATCATAAAATAGGCTATGTAAATATTCTTGTGACAAATACAGCTAACAAAACAAACTATCAGCTGAACGAATCATGCTATGTACTTGTGATTTATTTGGTTAGATTTTTTTTTAAATGGAGTACATATCTTTTGGATTTATTTTTTTATGATTACTGACAAGTAGCACTACCCCTGTGTTAATTTAATGTCGCCATTACAGCAACATTCAATATAAGAAAAAAAAAGGCGATTTTTTTACATAATCATTAGAAGAAAATCTACAAGGCAAAAGGGATCCTCAGGACGATCGCTGTAAAATACCTTGTAATGAATTTCCGCAAAGTCACGTCTAAGTCAATTAATCATTATTTTCTATTATTGTGTTTTGGTTTTGTTTTCACCATTTGGTTGGTCAGACATCAAGTTCAGAATATGCGAGGGGATTCCCGGTTACTCCTAGGTACGTAGGTACTTTGGTTCTACAAACTTTAAACACTAAATTGTGCGCGACTGTTCGGAACAGGGATATTGTTGCTTTAACTTTAAGTAATGAAGAGAGATTATGTTAGTTTGTTAAATGTGAGAAATAACTGAAAACTTTTAATCTATCACACAATTTATTACTCTCTCACGCAAAAACTACGGAATGGATTTGGATGAAACTTGGAATATACACAGTTTGTGACCTGAATTAACACAAAGGGTAATTTTTATCTCGGTACCACGCGAGCGAAGCAGCGGGTAGAAGCTAGTATTATTTTAAATGTACAAGTTTGTGTGTGTGTATGTTTGTTCCCACTAAACACCGTAATGGTTGAACAGATTTGGATGAGACTTGTCGTATACATAGTTTGTTACCTGGATTAACAGATATGCTACTTTTTCTCTGGATACCACGCGAGCGAAGCCGCGGATCAAAGTTAATTACAAAAAAATCACATAAATTCATTAACCTAGCATCAATTACAGGTTTTCACTACACGATTAAAAAAGAAATATTTGAAATTTCAGTCAGTTATCATCACAGAGTTAAAGTCCGCAAAACGACTCAAGTCATAGACGCGGCGCTGCTATCGTAGAAATATGATCATCATCATCCACAGCCCGATGTCACCCACTGCTGGGTATAGGTATAGGGTATAGGCCTCCCTCAACTTTTGCCTTGCACCACGTACTTCGCTAGTCTAAATAATTACTATCAATTAATCTAAATAATTAAAATCGATCTCAAAAACTAGAGCAGAACTTTATTACATACAAAGCAAATGTTTGCTTTTTATTTCGTTTTTATTTACGATAATATTGTTTTTATGGTCTAAGGTCTTATTCCGGACATTTCGCAGTCGAAATCGCTTGTATATATTCATTAATTCACTATCATGATCGGAATTTGTACCCCTTTAGCCGTAAAACTCTACCTACCTAGTTATGTACCAACGAGTTTATAACATGAGAGTGCGCGCTTTGAATAAAACTCTTTGCCTAATTTTTGTTTCAAGCGCGCACTTCTATGGTTAAACTACTACTGCTACTTACAGTACCTCTAGTACGAGTTGCATATCGCGAAAATGATCATAGTTTTCGTTTTTGAGCTTTAAATTATTTTTTTGACAATTACCTGACTGTTTTGAGTGCAAAACATTGCAACCTGCAAGAAAATTACATTTTGTTTGTTCAGTTTATATCTGAATCTAGTTCAATAATTACCACGTCATTAAAATTGAGCTTGAAAACGAAAACTATTGAACTTTTCCATTGAAACCATTTATTTATGGTAAATATGGTATGCTACAGATCTCAGGTAGGTATCACAGTGTACAATCCCAAATTACTTTTTCGAGTGTACAATGTAGAGTAAAATTACATGCAATTAAACAAAATTAAAATACTTTCCGCTTGTGCTACTCGTACTAGAGGTATAAAATTTACATTGATATCTATGGTATAAAATAAGAAAATTAGTCTGTGGACTAATTTTCATTATCCTTTTAATCATCGAATGATGACTCATTTTCAATCTACATTCTGGCTTTACTACTATGCTGTTGTTGTTGATCGTAATGTATGCGATACGATCAATAACAACAACAGCCCTCTGGGTATGCCCAAAGGTAGGTACCTACTAGAGTCCGACATGTAGCCGAACCCATTCCTTACAATCTCAACTCTTGAGAGATGTTTGAGCAAACGCTTAGAAAAATTCTCAACCATAAACCTGTCTTGCTGAGAAGGTAGGTACTCAAATGAAAGTGTCCCTCAAAACTTTTTAATCAAAAACAAACTGTATTTTACTTGTATTCCAACCAAACTCATCGGGTAAATTTTAACCCAGCTGACCTCGTCTCAAAGGCTAAGTGTTCCATCCCATGTATTTTTATATTTACTGCGAAACAGTCGCATAAATACAGTTTTAGCTCAATAGCTTTTTTAATTCACCTTCTTTGACCGAACGTCTGACCTAAGCTGCTGCGGTGTCAATGTCAACGATAAATTCAGATTATAGTTCACTTAGAATTCTGATTATTTCATAAACATTTTGTTTTTGGATGCTTATATTGCTGATTTTAATTTTGTAGGGTTTACCTTCATATTATAACATAGCATAGAGTTAATACAACACTAAGCAGTAGATGAGTTAACCCTACACTAGAATAAAATGTGCTGTGTCTCGTGTAGCAAACGTTTGCTAGGTACGCAAAAAAAAAAATTGAATAAAAAACTACTTATAGCTACTTATAGCTTGCTGTTCGATCCTTACTTATGGGTGGCAGACACGTTACGAGAAATCGTTACGATCGCACTGTACCGTTTAAAATGCACCGATTAATCAAAACGTGTGTGTTGAAAACTCAGTTTTACAAAGATGCTCAAATGTTTTTTTTGGGATACTTTTTTATAAAGGAGCTTAATCACTTATCAATCAATAAAGCATATAATAGATTGGATACATTTTTGTGTAACCGCAATTTTAGATTAGATTATTAATTAAGACATGTATGTTCTAATTAATTGTTAATCTATAAGTAATAATGTAGGTTTCTAATGTTTGTATGTTAATTAGCTAATCTACCTAGTGATTCATATTTGTCTTTCCACCTATCTGAATGTAACATTTACCTGGATTCGTAAACTATACATGAATTATGAATTAGTATTCTCGCTAATATAACAGGTATTAAAAACTATGAGTATATCATGGTAGGTACTACGACAGCCCGCCCCTTAACAAATCTGCAGATGGTGAAATTATTTGTCCTGCACCGGGAATGGAACACGCGAACTAATGCGTCTCAGTCAACGAAGTCGTAAAAAACTTAAAGAGGTGTGAAGGGACACCCGGATGGAACGAATTAGCTTTCTATGAGAGAGAGAGGCACCTCAGGCACCTCCGGCACCTCAGGCACCTCAGGCACCTCAGGCACCTCCGGCACCTCAGGCACCTCCGGCACCTCAGGCACCTCAGGCACCTCAGGCACCTCTGGCACCTCCGGCACCTCAGGGCCCACACTAAGTAATTAAAACTTTAGAGTTGTCAAGGGACGCCGCACAGCTTACAACTATAGCAAAAAGTCTCGTTACAACTTTTGGTCTTAACTTCTACCTAGCCCCTTTCGCTACGCGCGATTAGGAACTCCTTGGTTCCAAAACATGCAAAAAGACGTAATCACCATAGTGATTTGAACTGGGTGTCGCGGTGCGGCAGCCCAAGCCTACGGCGAGGCTAACGAGGACTTAGCATAGACGGTGGAAATAAGCGCACAAGTCCTTATACAATGACGTCATCAGCCCAATGACTATTACAAAGTGTCGTTACAACTTTTGGTCTTAATTTTTTCCGAAAGGGAGCTATCCCTTTCGCAACGCGCGATAAGGAACTTCGTCCAAAAAAAGACTCTAAAACTAGGTGAGTTTAATATTTATTGTGAAAATGAATTACAATCTCTCAATTATAGGTAACTTAGAAAAGTTTTGAAAATCGAAATTCGTTGCGAATCGTGAAAAGTATCTCTGGAGATTAACGAAGAGAAGATTTTTTATTTAGAAATAGTAGAGTTCCTTGTGAAGGGCTCAACCGTGGAAGTACTACCACAATGCCTATTTCTACCGTGAAGCAGCATTGCTATGTTTTAGTTTAAAGGGTGGGTGAAATAACAGGCACATGAAGTTTAAGACCGTCATGCCTTTAGTGGATGCAGAGCGTTGCATCCTAAAGCACGTTCAAAACATCCTACGCAGCAATACTTTGTCATAAGTAATGGTTAGCACTTAACATCAGGTGGGGGCCATCTTTATTTATAAAATAAAAAGATAGAGATGTGAACTTAGACACATTTGTGCTAATTCAACAAAATATTGTCAAAATTCGTTTGGGTATAACTTTTGATCGGTCTCAGGGGCCCGGAGACAGCAATGGTGGAACTTTGACTTCCGGCTCAATGAGGTCAGAAACTTTGCTAAGTAGGTAATGCGTGACTTAATAAAACGTTTATTGCCTTTGTTATGACTGTGTTTAAAATAAAATTTAATACCAATGGCTGTATGGTAAATGGTTTTTTTTAACATTTAACTTCAAGTGGCATATTTAAGTTTTAGCTCACTGAACCTAATGGTAATAAATAATAAATGCTGGACATTACCACACAGTATCAATAGCCCCAACTATATAAGCAAAGGATACTACATGCCTCATATCATAAATACCTCATATATACCTATCATATTTATACTGTTTTCTAAATTAAATAAATAAAATAAAAATAAACTATTAATCGTATGTCTCTCTATCGTGACAAATATTTACATTGATTTAAAACTTTCGGTTTTGAAACTCAATTAATAATTGAATGGGTGACGAGCAAACTCGACTGTACTATTCCAAAATCTATTCTATTCTACGAGTATTTATTCTTAATATTTTCAGCACCTTTTCTTGTAATTTCAAAACACAAATCGGTAATAGTCAGTGGTGTGATCTAAGTGAATGAAAGTCTATTTGTAGATCACTGAATTTATTTTGGTAGGAAGCCGCCAGTTTGTTACAATTGTTGACATTTAAGGGGCTGCCATATACAATATAATTGCTAAGTGTAGCTAACGTATGTTAAGCTGATTCTACCATATTTTTATATCTTTAACAGTCAGACTTCTCCGAAAAATAAAATCCGATTTGTATCCGATAAATCAACATTTGCTGAGCAAAGTGGTCAGTTGTTTGTACATTAGGGTCACGTACCGGGCCCAGGTGATGTGGATTTTATAGGATTTAGGTCTAGATTTAGTTAGACCGCTCGCTTATGAAATGTAATCCTGAATGACACTGGATTAGTGATCCTCTGTCAGACAGATTTATTTTTATTCATTCGTACGTTTAACAATATATATATTCTTTAACTCCAGCGTTATTTGTATGCTTTTAATTTAGTTTCACTTGTTCTGTTATCAAATCTTGCAAGTTTTTGACACACTTTCCGGTTTCCATTTGAGCTGAAATTTTACACGGACAATTATGTGTATTGCATGGCATGGTTGATCTGTTGAAGGGCTGGAAGGTGGTCATAAGAACTCTGAAACGACGCAACCCTATCGTGTTTGAACTCGTTTGATTCTTTTTGACGAGTACTTTGTCTTTAAATGGTATATATCTAGGGCTGATGATGGAGTTTGTGGCGTGGCCACAATATACCTATATTATATATACATAAAATAACATAAATATGTATAATAACTTATTTACTATAAATATAAACTTATATATTAATTTATTATGTAACACATCCAACACAATCACTACATAAACATGCACAACATAACAAATACACAATACAAAAATACTTACCTCACTTACCTCAAGAATCGTCGCCCTAATGTCGTCGCGTAATCACCGATCGTGTCGTGCCCAGTCAACGCGCCTCGCAACCGCCGCTACAAGCCGAGAACAAAGGAACTGGCCAACCTACCTGCTCCGGCGCATGACTCGCTCGCCGCGTCCGCCTCGCCAGTCCGTCACACCGCTCCACGGCTGACGCACGCTCGCGCTATCTCTCGCTTACCGCTTTCGATCTGTCCGCTTACATTCTAATCTTGTGCTTGTAAAACTCTGTAAAGATTCTTTGTGTTGGTGATTATACGGTGTGTAAAAAGTGTCTGGATTGTTTCATTGCAAGGACCTCAAGACCCTAAGATAGGAAACGAGGTAGGAAGACACATTACACCCCTCAGACCTACAGTGGTGACCCCGAATATTGGACACAGCACAGCACAGAAGATCACCTACAGTGGTAATTCTTGGACGTTGGAGACAGAACGGAAGATCATCTACACTCGTGACTCACGGATATTGGTCACAGCGCGGATTACCACCTATAGCAGGGACTCCTGGATATCGGATAAAACACGGAGGATCATAAAAACTGTAAGCTAGTGAAATATTATATCTAAAATGTCTACAAGTGACAACGCATCGAAAAATGCTAGTGATGATGGCGGTTCGCATTCAAATGAAAGGACATTTACACCATCCGACATTTTCCGCGTTGGCGTACGACTTCCACCCTTTTGGCCAGAAGAACCGGCTGTTTGGTTTACACAATTAGAAGGAAGCTTTGCACTCTCTGGCATAAAGGATGATGAGACTAAATACCACTATGTTAGCGCGCAGCTGGAACATCGTTATGCCGCAGAAGTTAAAGATGTTTTAATCAACCCTCCAGCTAAGGGCAAGTACGAAAAGCTGAAAAGCGAACTTATCAAGCGGCTATCTGCGTCACGGGAGAAGGAATTAACCCAGCTGCTAATGCATGAAGAGTTAGGAGATAGACGCCCATCTGCATTCCTCCGACACCTGCAGCATCTAGCTGGCCCAAAGATACCGGATGATTTCATCAAAACCGTATGGACAAGCCGCTTACCTAGTAACATACAGATCGTCGTTGCATCGCAGCCAGAATCCTCGCTTGCAGCGCTAGCGGATTTAGCAGATAAAGTGCATGATCTTGTACCGCCAGCACCACAGGTAGCTTCTACGGATGCCGCTCCCAGTTCTATGATAGAAAAATTGACTAGAGAGATCGCCGAACTCAGTCGTCAGGTGCAAGCCCTCTCGTCTAAAGACAACACAAGATCTCGCTCAAGAGAAAGAAGCCAGCGCGACAGAAACAACACGCGTTCGCAATCCAATTATAGAAAATTCCCTACGTGCATTTTCCACCACAGGTTTGGTGACAACGCGCGTAGATGCCTAAAACCCTGCGATTACCAGCCGGGATCGGGAAATGCCAGAGGCAGTCATTAATAGCGACTCATGATTGCCCAAGTTCAATCGGTCGCGTATTCATAACGGACAGACGAACAAAAATACAGTTCCTGGTCGACACAGGTAGCGACCTCTGTGTTTTTCCCCGCTCCGCTCTCAAACAAAGACGACCACGAACAACAGACCTCGATCTTTTTGCAGCAAATGGAACACCAATCCCTGTTTATGGCTTTCACCCGATGGAGTTAGATCTTGGTCTTCGCCGTGCTTTTTCCTGGCGATTTACGGTAGCTGACGTTACCAAGGCAATCATCGGCGTCGATTTCTTATCTTTCTACGATTTAATGGTAGACTGTCGCAACAAGCGCCTCATCGATAAAAAAACTTCTCTTTCAGCAAGCGCGGCCCCTGTTTCTTCATCGGACGCCATATCGTCGGTAAAGACAATGACTGGCGAATCAAAATACCTGGACCTTCTTCGGGATTTTCCAGAGTTAACTCGTCCCGCAGGAACCCATCGGGTCATTCGTCATAATACGGTTCATCACATTAGGACCACGACAGGACCACCGGTATACTGCACACCGAGGAGGCTCGCTCCAGACAAGCTGAAAATAGCGAAACAGGAGTTTGACGACATGCTGAAGAACGGGACAGCAAGACCATCAGAAAGCCCATGGTCGTCCCCGCTTCACCTCGCTCCTAAGAGAGACAACGGATGGCGACCATGCGGTGATTATCGGATGCTGAATGCCCGAACGATTCCCGACCGATATCCTATCCGCCACATACAGGATTTCACGCAAAACATAGCTGGTTGCAAGATATTTTCAACGATTGACCTGGTTAAAGCATACAACCAGATACCGGTACACCCTGACGATATCCCTAAAACAGCCATTACCACTCCCTTCGGTATGTACGAGTTCCCTTTTATGAGTTTCGGCCTCCGGAACGCTGGCCAAACATTCCAGAGGTTCGTAGACGAAATGACGAGGGACCTGGACTTCTGTTTCTCATACTTAGACGATTTCCTGATCTTCTCTCCCGATGAAGAGACTCATTTTCGTCATCTATATCTCCTGTTCACACGTCTGAAAGAGTACGGAATGGTCGTCAACACTTCTAAGTGTGTTTTCGGGGCAGAAGAAGTAACGTTCCTTGGCTGCAGCGTAACTTCCACCGGTGTTAAGCCACTAGCAACCAAGATCCAAGCCATAAAGGACTTTCCGACCCCGAAAACGGTCAGGGAACTAAGGAGGTTTCTAGGAATGATAAATTTCTACCGACGGTTCATTCAAGACGCTGCGAAATCACAAGCACCGCTGCATAACTTGCTCACCGGATCTGTAAAAGGCTCTCATCCCGTAGACATCACTGGAGAAGCACTACAAGCATTCGAAGCCTGCAAAGAAAGTTTATGCCGCGCAGCACTCCTAGCCCATCCAGATATGAACGCAAAACTGTCGTTAGTTACAGATGCCTCGGACACTGCAATAGGCGGAGTACTACAGCAGCAAAGCGCTGGTCAGTGGCAGCCGCTGGCTTTCTTCAGCCGCAAATTGAGCCCAACTCAGAGAAAGTACTCACCTTATGATAGGGAACTTCTCGCAATATACGAAGCCATAAAGCATTTTCGACACCTAGTGGAAGCACGTCATTTCACCGTGTTTACAGACCACAAGCCGATCTGCTTCGCGTTTCACGGACACAAAGAAAAATGCTCACCGCGCCAGTTTCGTCACTTTGACTACATTGCCCAATTCACCACAGATATCCAACATATATCAGGAAAAGACAACGTAGTAGCAGATACACTCTCCAGAATAGAGGAAATAGTCCAACCCGTGGAGTTAAACAACCTAGCTGAGTCACAGACGAAGGACCCAGAGCTAAAACAACTTCTCGAAGGAGGGACATCACTGAAACTCGTCAAAGTAACCGTACCTGGAACCAGACTGGAACTTTACTGCGACGATAGCATGCCAGCCCCGCGACTCTATGTACCGAAAGAGCTCAGAAGGCAAGTCTACGATAGCCTGCATTCACTGAGCCATCCTGGCGCTAATGCCTCTGCAAGATTAGTGGCACAGCGTTACGTTTGGCCCGGTATAAACAAAGATTGTCGCGAATGGACAAAACTCTGTCACGCATGCCAGCGCACGAAGATCACACGGCATGTATCACCACCAGTAGGTACCTTCAAGCTCCCAAGCGCCAGATTCAGCTACGTACATATAGACCTAGTCGGACCTCTACCTCCTTCAGACGGATATCGCTATTGTCTAACTGCCGTCGACAGATTCACACGATGGCCAGAAGCTATACCTTTACAGGACATCACGGCCGAAACAGTTGCTAAAGCTTTTGTCGCCAACTGGATAGCACGCTACGGATGCCCATCTGAAATCGTGACCGATCGCGGAAAGCAGTTCGAGTCTGCACTGATGAAACAGCTTTCAGAACTCGCCGGATTTCAACGCAACAGGACCACCGCGTATCATCCCGCGAGCAATGGTATGGTCGAACGGATGCACAGACAGCTCAAGACAGCAATAATGTGCCATGAGAGCGCAAACTGGACAGAAAGCTTACCTTTAGTGCTTCTGGGAATGAGAAGTGCCTTCAAAGAGGACATACAAGCGTCACCTGCTGAACTACTCTACGGCGAATCCCTCAGACTGCCTGGAGAATTCCTACAGCCTCGCGCTTCACTGCATACGACCAGTGATCTCACCGAATTCACAGCACGTCTTCGTTCTATTATGAACAATATTCGTCCCCAACCAGCAGCAAGACACAGCAGACGAAATATTTTTATATTCAAGGACTTACCTTCCGCTACTCACGTTTATGTCCGCGATGACACTGTGAGAGGATCCCTTCAACCTGCTTATACAGGACCATATGAAGTGCTGCAACGAGGCGCCAAATACTTCAAGCTGCGAATGAAAGGAAAAGAACAGACAGTATCAATAGAGAGATTAAAACCAGCATACGTACTTACTCCTGATACCCATCCACTCGAAAAGGAAATAACTCCTGCCCCCGAAAGCAAAGATGCAAACGTAAGAACTACAAGATCAGGGAGAACAGTAAGGTTCCCTGATTACTATCGCCCATCCTAGGATGGTCTCTGGGGGGGAGTAATGTGGCGTGGCCACAATATACCTATATTATATATACATAAAATAACATAAATATGTATAATAACTTATTTACTATAAATATAAAAATACCTATATTATATATATACATAAAATAACATAAATATGTATAATAACTTATTTACTATAAATATAAACTTATATATTAATTTATTATGTAACACATCCAACACAATCACTACATAAACATGCGCAACATAACAAATACACAATACAAAAATACTTACCTCACTTACCTCAAGAATCGTCGCCCTAATGTCGTCGCGTAATCACCGATCGTGTCGTGCCCAGTCAACGCGCCTCGCAACCGCCGCTACAAGCCGAGAACAAAGGAACTGGCCAACCTACCTGCTCCGGCGCATGACTCGCTCGCCGCGTCCGCCTCGCCAGTCCGTCACACCGCTCCACGGCTGACGCACGCTCGCGCTATCTCTCGCTTACCGCTTTCGATCTGTCCGCTTACATTCTAATCTTGTGCTTGTAAAACTCTGTAAAGATTCTTTGTGTTGGTGATTATACGGTGTGTAAAAAGTGTCTGGATTGTTTCATTGCAAGGACCTCAAGACCCTAAGATAGGAAACGAGGTAGGAAGACACATTACACCCCTCAGACCTACAAGTTGAAAGGTGGCCAAGTGGCTTGTTTGAAATAAATGTTAGTAGTGTTGTTTACTGAAATAATTTCGTTGCTATTAGTTTCAATCACGTTTTAATCATGTTATCCCTGTTATATTGCATATAACCTCTGTGGTACCTGTTTGGTGTGTATATAAGGTGTTACATAGAAGATTGCGGGTTCGAATACCGCCACGAGACAAATGTTTGTATATCCTGCAAATATGACCTGTGTTTTCTGTTTTTTGTTACAGTACCATATTGCAAAACTATATACCTACTAATGTGTTACTTGTACGTATATTTATTGATACTTTATATCAGTCATGGTCGTTCCCCTGTCAAGTTCTGCTAGTTTAGGGGTTAGATGACGCTATGTGATAATAATGAACATCATTATACAGGCCAAGTGCGAGTCGGACTCGCACACGAAGGGTTCCGTACTGTTGCCCCATTTAAATATATATTTTATCCGGTTTTTTGTATTTTGTTTTTATCGCGGCAACAGAAATACATCATCTGTAAAAATTTCAACTGTCTAGCTATCACGGTTCATGATATACAGCCTGGTGACAGACAGATAGACAGACAGACGGACAGATAGACAGACGGACAGTGGAGTTTTAATAATAGGGTCCCGTTTTACTCTTAGTTTAAGGAATCCTAAAAATCAACATCTTCACAAAAATTTCCCATTAAAGATATCTTCAGATATTGCTCACTATGCAAAACTATTGAGGATACCATTGTAGGCATTCAGAAGCAAGTCCAAACATTATAGCTAGCAGTTAGCTTTCCATAGTTTTTCACGTAGCGTATAAGGCCATCGCCGCTTTTATTGGAACACTAACCTAGCTTATACTCGTTAGCTTATAATACATTTTTATATAGAAAAATCCAATGGTGCTACTCCAATTTGAACCCACTACCTCCGGAGTTGAAATAAAAATAAGACCCACTACGCCCCTACAAATGTAATTCATAACAAAAAAGTTAAATTAAAAGGACCAACGTACAATAACTTTTTATTCCAGTGAAAAGAGAATAAAAAAAAACATTCGGCCGCGCACGGCTAATTGCTCGGCAGTAATAAAATATCCTTCGGTAAAAATGGACACTTTTAAATTGTGATTCTTTGATATTCTCGGTCAGAGTAATTAAAAGAGCGGAAAATTAGCTTAGTGACGGCTTTCCCACAGTTTCTTTCAAGATTTATTTTTACACCCACTCAATCTTTAGCAAAGTCAGGAATATAATTTAAATGTAGGTAATAAATGAAGGGAAGCTGTGTTGGCGATTTTGTTATGAAAAATGCTGAGATAAAAATGTCAAATGAAAAAGAAATCAAAGAAAAGAGTGTGCGTAGGAGATATGACCTTATTCCGCCTTCACATTTTTTCAAAGGAATTTCAGATGCACTGCTTACTACCATTCGCTTCAAATAGGTTATCCATTTAAAATAGACTAAGAGCTTCCAAATATCATTTATATTGCGCGCTGCTAAATTAGGAAATCAGCTTTGCGTCAGTTTTTCCGTTGACTTGTGGCTTAACGGCTTCAAAAAGAATAGGCACCTTCTGAGAAAGCTCCCCCATCGTCGACCTCACCCTTGCCTACGCAAGCCTCGAGGTTAAGAGCTGGCCTACAATAAATAAATTAAAAAAATAACATGTAGGCACGTTTAGTGGATTTAAAAACGTTTTAAAAGTTTTCGAGTCAGATCCGAAAGTAACGGTTGAAACAGAATTACATTGAACATTGACAGAATACTATGCATCCGGCGTATTGAGTTGTGATGCACCATCGTGTCGTAGCGTTCTTTAGAATCACCATATTTCTCTTCTCATCTCTTCTTTCACATCTTTTAACTTCTGTAGACCTTGTGACACTATCTCTACTGAATCTGAAATCTTTTCTGTGCTCGGAGGAAAATTCAAATAACTACCACCATGATATTTTATCGCATTAAATACTTTACGAAAAGATGAAATCTGATTTCTCATTGATCTTCTGGAATTGGAATTAGGTATTTAAGAGATTTGATTGATATAGGCTTTCGAAGTACTAAGCACTTATAACGTATCATGATCATTGATTTTTTTCCGCTATCTAGTCCGCCGTGTACTCTTTATAACCCTATTCGGCGTTAAGTTCCATTAATTTTGAGCGATATCTAGATTTGTACCTAAGTTTAATAAAATCTAGAAACATAATATAATGTGTTTTATCATCATCTTCATCACATTCGCCTATAGCAGTCTACTGTTGGACATAGGTCTCCCCTAATAATCGCCATTGCGCCCTGTCCGCCCTCAGCTAATATAATCTACTTCAAAAAATTTTTTTTTTGAATAGATCCTTTTTATCAAAAGCTCTGCTTAGTTTAGGGGATCTAAGTTATTTGTTAATGCCCATATAGGTAATATATATTTATTTATTTCAAAATATTCAACTAGGTTGTTGGAAAAAATATTTTCAGAATATCATTGTATGACTTCACCCACCTCGGCAGGAAACAGGCGTGTGTGTGTGTGTGTGTACCGGAAACCGCTGACCGGAACTCGCGTCATGCGTTTCCCAAACACAAACACCATTACACAAAATCAAATAGACCTCCATCGAGCTGGCAAACAAAGCTTTATTTTTTTTAATTATAAAATTCAATTACTTTGTGCGAGGGATAGCTGAAAAATTACTTGTTTTTCAAAATTGCATAAGCTTCATGTCGATCAAAGTCAAGCGGAACATTATGCGTGGATTTTTAGATTATTAGCTTCCACCCTCGGCTTTGCTGGTACCCGGATAAAAAATAGCTGATTTGTTAATCCAGGGCACAATCTATGTGTATTCTAAATTTCATCTGTTCAGCGTGAAAGAGTAACAAAACTTCCATAAATCCTCACAAACTTTCACGTTTTTAATAACATAAATCGTTTATAATAATATAAGGCAAGTGAGGATATAGGATTCAGTATGATCATTGGCTTAAGTCACAGTAAAAAAAAATTTAATAAAAAATGCTTACATTATTAATTATTATCGTTTGTATTATTACAATGAGTATTGTTATGAAGCAATAGTAGGGATTGAAGAACTAAACTTATTTCAAATACACATTTTATGTAGGAATTATTATGTAAGCATTTTCGATTATCTAGAATAGAATATAATATTTTTTATCAAGCCCAACACACATCAATACACAGAAGAAATTTAAGATACAAATTAGTAAGAAGACATCAAAATGAGATAATTTGTTAATTATTTTTACTATTTTTTTTTGTGCTACTTACAAAAAAAAAATAGTAAAAGTAACATGAAAACTACTACACTACGGTACAGCATAGTTTCTTCTTCCACTCACATCTCTTCCTCCTATGTCGTTCTCCTCAGTGTTGAGGGTCTTGATCCCCTCCGTGAATCGCTTTTTCTTTGAAATCGTCCATAAGGCTACCATCTATTATGGGCTGTATGAACACTCTTATGATCACTTGACTTTCATCCATCCATTGATAAACTCATTGCTCATACCATACCAGTCTGCTACTCCTTACTTTATCTAGTAAAATATACTTGTTACTTGCTATTGATAATTGATAATTTGCTATTGAAAAATTAGGCCTTAGTCGACAACCACCTTTAGCGTAGGTTCGTTGAAAACGGATAATTTAAACGCGTACGGAATCCCGTTGTACGGCCGTGATTGGTCGACGCGGTACGCAATTTAGCAGGACGTGACGTAGGGACGGGACACGAACTCGAAATATTACTCGTTACCACCGATATGAGTAATAGTGTTCTGTGCTCGTTATAGTCGGAATCTGGGAACGGAAATAGATTTATGCGAAATTTGTGGCAATTTCATACCCTTCATCTGCGTCGAAAAGAAAATGGAAAATGGGAAATCTGCGGGGCCCCGCCCCCCGTCGGCCATCGTGGGTGGTCCGGGCCCCCCTTGTAATATATCATTAATAATTACTTTATATTTTACTATAAAACTATTTATAGTATCATACCTCCATGAAATTTGCTTGAAATATTCTACCTATCGAAAATTAATTTATTACTTGTTTACTGATAAACACATCGCTATTCAAAAGTGAAAGTAGAGAAAGTAAAAAAAAAGTCGAGAATTCCCGTGTTACGTAAAATTACCTTTTTCGAATGAAAACGTTCGTAAAACGTTACAAACGTATGAAAAAACGTTAAAAACATACCTGTTTATCCTTAAAATACACAAATAACACTAAAACACTTCAAAACACATTAAAAACAACAATAACAACCACACACAAACAACCACTTGACTGCCACTTGACTGCCATCTGTGCAATCATAATTGAATTTCTGAACAAAAACTCTATGGACAAAAACTCGATTCTTCGTTCACTACACGCCCCTGTTTTCAAGGAAGCTAGCGACATCTCTTAGTAGGGTGTGGCAACTGTTTAATACAGTTAAAAGTACTAAAACAGAGCGCCGGTTCAGTGACAGAGCGCGCGGCCGGGAGCAGGCCGCTTGCCAGACGCGGCAAATTTCGAAGCGGCTCTTTGCCAGTTCGAGGGTTAATAAAGCAGCAGGTGATCATTTTTTTTCGTAGGCAAAGTTGCATGAAGCCCTTTCGAAGTAGTATGTAACCAAGTTTGGGCGCTTGCAATATCGAGGTAGAGACCACCTAGTATTATAACACGTGTCTCCAATGTGTTTATAACTAATGGAGAGTAGACGGATAATATTGGAGTTTTGACATCCATCCGGTTGTAGATTTATGGCCGGTTTCTATAATATACCGTTACCGATTACGCCTCGTTTTGCCCTGAAAAACTGTCAAATTTTCGACGCCTCGTTGTTAATTTTCGACAGTTTTTCAAGGGAAAACGAGGCGTTATCGGTAACGATATACTAAAGAAATCGGCCGTTAGTAGAAACCTAGTGAAGTGTGTCAGTAAAGTTGAAGTGAAGGTGCGTTAAGTTTTAAAATAGATGGACTGTGTCACTCGAGCGCTTCCGGGTGTACCTATTTCTAACTAAAGAGTCAATACTAACTAAAGAGTAATATGGAACTATTTATCGGTATTTAGATTTGCGCGCTTTCGAGCTTCGGAAGGTACGTTAAGATGTTGTTCCCAGCTTTTTTAGTCGTCAAACCACAGCAGTACTAAAAACTCCAACACCAGAGTTGGCACTAGCTCCATACCAAGAAAGAAAGACAGGAAAGAAAGAGTCGAACATTTAAAAACATGTAGAACTTTCTTGCGTATCGTCTTCATGGTTCTTAATTAGTAAGTTATCTGTAATAGTTTTTACTAAGAAAATACTTACCTTCCTATTCATTACATTTCTTTAAACCTCAGATATTTAAAATGGCGTTAAAATATCATGTCACCTCTTTTTATTTACATAAAAATTACAGGGACAAGCTTACTTTATCGAGCCGTTAGAAAATGACATTTGTTTTTGAATAAGAGGGTTAAAATATACAAAACAAAAAGGACTAAGGTTTGTTAACCTGAATTCAGGTACACTATGCAAACGCTTTTGCCCGTGGGCGGTCAGGGGATTTATCTGTACCGGTGTCAAGATGCGCTATGCTGCAGCTGGCCACCAAAATCCCATTTGTTAGTCAGCAGCGTGTACCACGTGCACGGGAGTATTTTTGGGTTCGAAATATGGAGGTGGAACCCCTAACATTCCTCTCCATTCCAAATTGTTCTTTATTGAAGACTAGCTGACCCGGCGAACTTCGTACCGCCTTAGCGTAGCAATTTTCTTAATATTTTTTTCCGTAAGAACCTTCTCCTAATAATAACAAATACAACAAAAAAAGAATTAGTGAAATCGGTCCAGCCATTCACGCGTGATGCCGTGACCAAGGAAAACGGGTTTCATTTTTATATATATATAGATAGATTACGAGAAAATGTACACAATACCTAAAATAGCATTCGTACGTACTTTAAATAATATTTGATTGAAAAAAAAAACTAAAACTACCGACTATGTCCTACAACATATGACGAACTTGATGCCAAATCTCATAGATCTAGCAGTCTGGGGCTCTAGACCAGAATGTATGGTAAGAAGAAGTTCTTCTCATCTTGACCCAGCAATAGATTCCAACGAGCCTTTTAGAGTAGTTATAGGTATTATAAAATTAATTGTGAAAATGAAATGGAATTCCGCCCCAATTAAAAACATATATTCGGGGAAATATTTGACTAAACCTGAAAGAAAATTCAAGCGGGTCAGCTAGTTATCTATATTTTGATCTTGACACATCAGTTTGGCTCAAAATCATTTGTCAAACTGTACGTTTACAAATTCCAGGTGTTTAAATGTAATTATTTGTATGATACTCTGTTGGCAGCCCTATGCAAATACGACCTGCTAGGTATCTGTACCCTATTCATTATGAAACGTGATTGGCCTGTTAATTTGCGAGCTCGCTGTACCGAATGAAAATAAAATTCATCAAACAACTAGGTATCTAGAAACATACCTAAAGTTTTGTATGGTTTTATATTGTAAAGGGCGATACAGACGGTGAGGATACTTTAACATTTTATCTTAAGACTTTATATTAATATATATTAGGCTATCAGAGACGACGAAAACGATAATATATTTTCGTCGCGACCGTACGTGTATTGTGATCAATATACAGAGTGTGAGAGAAGTTAAATGATAATAAGTTACGATAAATTCTCATATCGCTCTCTATCTTACGAAATAAGAAAATATGAAAATAAATATTGTATATCATAGTGATTGTATGGCGAGTGATATCTCACGTGCTTGTGATTTCACCGGCACCCACACCCCGCAAACCGAATTACAGCAATGCTACTTCACGGCAGAAATAGGCATTAAAATGTTGTAAGCTAGTATGTTGTTGTTGTAAAATGTGTAAACGTTATAAGGTACTCTAGAGCCACAAACGTAGCGAAAAAAATGATGGCGCCAAAATTTGACGCACGCTGCCTATTGCACTGACATTTATCATGATTCAAGTTAGTGCAGTTGTGGAATTCCGAACTAATTATTTCAAGTTTATATAAGCCAACGACGCTCGGACGATTGTTGATAGATTTTACTTCGAGACTAATCTATAGAGAACTTTCTCGATGATTCTCAAACTCATCATTCACCTATCCTTACCGGTATCTTCTGTCACTGCCCTTAACCCCACTCTTGGTGGGGTTGGTATAACACGTTTTCTTTCTCCATTCTCTCCTATCAGCCGTTAAGTCTGTATATTCACTCTTTTTACACTCATATCCTCCTCTCACAATCTATCCACCTCTTCTTTGGCCTCTACTAGTTTGCCTACTACTTTTTAGATATTATAAATCACAAAAACAACAAATCAAACTAAAAACCCCAGACCGTAGGAAACAATGAGAATTGCCCAATAAGACCTGAGTCTTTTATCTTACAAGACAGCCAACAATATAGAACCTACGCCATCAAGCCTACGAGTGTTCATAACATTTGTGGGCGCAGCTCAAGCATTCTTAGCTGAGTCACTTGTTTATCCTGAGGGCAATGTTTATATCCCACGCCGCGATCGTAAGTCGACAGTGTAGGGATATCACTCTCGGTTCTAAAATAAGGCATGATAGCCGTCACAGTCAAAGAACTACTTGCAATGTTTTCATCAATCTAACTTCTAACAACACCTATAGTTAACTAGTAATAGATAAAATAAGATAAAAGATAAAAATATTTTGTTATTTTCTACCACAAAAGGTTTCTTACAAAAACAGTTACACGTGGTTATTACTAGTCAAGCTCTTCTATATCCCTTATAATATTAAAATTAACTAGTCGGTAACAAGAAAAAACTTGTTTTGTGAGAGACTGGAGCCAAAAGTAGGATTAAGAAAAACCTGTAATACTGGTCACCAGGCTCCTTTTCCACGGATGCACACTAATCCTCATGTCGTCGCCATGATTATAATTTTAGGCCCACTGGGCATTAGGCCTCTTTTTGATTATGCTATTCGCCTCAATCCTACGCTAATCTGAGCCAGGTGTAGACATGTAGCTCCTAATAAACAGCCACACGTGGATAGTAGTCAAAGACAGACCGGCTACCAAGCTGTCCTATCCCCTGTGACAATAATAAAACGTAGCAAACTCGTCTTTTATATGAGGTGACCGCCATAAAAACTGCTCTGTGAATCTTTTTTATCGTGTCAAAGGACGATCAATCATCCACGATGGATTTTGCGTTGCTCCGTCCTTATTTGTTTGGGCTTTAGCTTTCATCCAGGCTTCTGGTTGTCAAAATGTAAAGTGGGGACTTTGCATCAAGGAATATTACCAAAAACAATTGACTGTCTGGTAATAGCATAGAATATTTCAACGGTTTAGGGCTGATTTGTCACAGGGTGAATTGGTAACTTTATTTATCTTCTATATATATATATATATAATATATATATATAATATAAATAGGCCTTTGCCCTGCAGTGGGACAATTCAGGCTCATAATAATAATAATAATAATAATATTAATATTTTCATTTTATTTTTGACATAAAGGCACAAATGCCACAATGAAAAAACCATCATAACATGTTGACCAGAGGAAAAGCACGAGCGGCTACATATGAAGCACACCAAACATCTGCGCCTGTTCCGTCAAGCTCCACATCGTCGTCCGGGGATGAGGTATTCGCCACCCCCCCGGACACCAGCGCGTCGAGCGACGAGAGCAGGCCGCCGTCGCCTCCGCCGCCGCGACCACCTGTGCGGCGTGGGCGGCCCCCGCTGTCGGCCGGCTTGGGGTCTGCGGGACAGTCTGCCCCGCGTCCGACCCCCGCCACCACCAGCAATGTGCGCATTCGCATGAAGTGGACAGAAGAAATAAATAGAAACGTCATGCGCGCATATTATAGGGCTACAGACGGAGGAACTAACCGCACCGCGTACATTGCCCGGATGCTGCCTCTGTTTCAGGTACTTGAACCAGCTGTAACTGTTACTGCACAACGGCTATCGGATCAGGTACGAGCCATCCAACGATTAAAATTGTTGGATGATTCGGTACTTGACCGGCTTCGCGCTGAAAGTACTCAAGTAGCTGACCACTCGCAGCGGGTCCCGGCTGCCACGTCGACGGTTACGACAACTTCGATACCTGTGACGACGCAGCCGGACCCCGCTGCTGACGACGTCAACAACGAGAACACCAGCGTGACAAACCAGGTAAATGAGCAGTTGAGGAGGACTTTGGAGGATATGATTTTATCGTACCGGTCCGCACCTCTCGATGAAAGACCGCGTTTGCCACGCTTGCCCACTCACAGACGAAACTTGGCTCTAATGGAGGCCTTGAATCCTTTGCTGGTTCCTTATCTAGAGACTAGCGAAGGTCTAGCCGATACCCATTCGATCCTTTACTGCGGAGCCGTGGCTGCGTGTCGTGTTGCTCGTGTCAAGTTCCCCAACTCCACGCGAGCACCACGACCTGTCAACCAAACTCCAGCTTGGCAAGTACGGATCGAACGGCGGATCGGTAAATTCAGGACCCTCATTGCAAAGCTAAGTTGCTTCAGAGGGGGCAATACCCGCCCTCGAGTGATGCGTTTTGTGACACAGGCCTTTTCTGGGACCGATATTCGGCCTCACGATTATATGGCCTGTGTCACAGAACGCATTGACTTTCTGAAGCAGAAAATCTCTGCATGGGCAAGCCGCATTCGTCGGTATCGAGAACGTGTGGATCGATATTGGCAGAATCGAAACTTCCAAAGTGACCAGAGGAAGGTGTACCGAAACTGGGAGAAACCTGACCAATGTGTGATGGACGGGCGTGTACCGGATGCGGATGCCATGAATAATTTCTGGCGCAGCATCTGGTCTGTGCCCATCCAACACACGGAGGGAGATTGGATGGATGTGGTGAGTAGAGAGTGTGAGTCTATCGAAACCATGGGACCTGTAGAGATTAGCCCCATAGATGTCAGATTTGCAATCCGTTCGGCCCATAACTGGAAAAGTCCTGGACCGGACGGGTTGCATAACTTCTGGCTGAAGTGGTTTCGGTGTTCACACTCTGTACTCGCCACACAATTTCAAGAAGCCCTCGAGCTTGGGTCTCTCCCAAGTTTCATGACGACAGGAGTCACCTTCCTGCTCCACAAATCTGGTAGTACCGCGGAAGCAAAGAACTACAGACCCATCACGTGCTTACCTACCATTTACAAGCTCCTTACGTCCATTCTGAGCATAAAAATTAATGCGCACATAGTTGCAAATAATATTTTGGCTCCGGCTCAGAATGGATGTAGGGTTGGGTCCCGCGGTACTAAGGAGCTCCTCCTCATTGACATGACCATTAGCCAGCAGATCAGGCGCAGCAAGGGGAACCTCTCCGCTGCATGGATAGACTACAAAAAGGCGTATGATTCAGTGCCTCATACATGGCTGGGGAGGATCTTAGAGTTGTATAAAATTGATGCAACATTGAGATCCTTCTTAGGTACATGCATGAGACAGTGGATCACAGTTCTTCGTCATCCAGGTAGCGGACGGGATCCCTCTGCTCCGCAAGATCTGATTCGCATAGAGCGGGGTATTTTCCAGGGCGACAGTCTGAGTCCCCTATGGTTCTGCCTGGCACTGAATCCTCTTAGTACTCTGCTAAAGGATTCAGGGCTAGGCTATCGACTTCGGAGAGAGGGTGATATCGTTTCTCACCTGCTGTACATGGATGACCTCAAACTTTTTGCGCCAAGAAAACCAGAGCTGCTGACTCTGTTGAATATCACACAGATATTCAGCAGTGCCATCAGCATGGAGTTCGGTGTCGAGAAGTGTGCGGTCATGCAAGTACGGCGGGGGAAAGTTGTAAATACTACAAACTTACAGCTTTCCGATACGATATCCCTCAGATCTCTTTCCGATATCGAAACCTACAAATATCTCGGTATGTCAGAAGCGTTAGGTATAGTAGACAGAGACATAAAACAGTCGGTGAAGGAGCGATTCTTTTGCCGCCTGACTAAAGTACTCAATAGTCTTTTGTCGGGTGGTAACAAGGTTCGAGCCTTCAACGGCTGGGTTATGCCTCTGCTCATCTATACTTTTGGCATATTGAGATGGACTCAGACTGAACTTGACGCCCTTGACTGTAAGGTTCGTCAACTTCTTACGACACACAGAATGCGACATCCACGCTCGTCGGTAATGAGGATGTACATCCCGCGGAAATGTGGGGGCCGCGGCTTTTTAAATGCCAAGACCCTCCATAACCACGAGGTGTGCAAGCTCAGAGAATACTTCCTCCATGCCGACATTGAGATGCATCGTGATGTCGTAGCAGTTGACAAGAACCTTACCCCGCTCTCACTGGCTAAGGAGAACTGGCACAAACCTACGGTGCTGAGTGCCCTCGACCGCAAGGTGGTATGGGAGAGTAAGGAGCTGCACGGACGGTTCTATAAAGCCCTTACAGGGCCTGATGTAGACCTACTCGCATCCGTGAACTGGCTACGTTTCGGTGACCTCTTTGGGGAAACTGAAGGTTTTGTCTGTGCGATTATGGATGAGGTAATAAAGACGAACAACTACCGAAAGTATATCATGAAGGATGGAACCGTTGACATTTGCAGAGCTTGTCATCGTCCCGGTGAATCCCTCAGACATATACTTTCGGGTTGTTCGCACCTCGCTAACACTGATTACTTGCACAGACATAACCAAGTAGCAAAGATCATCCATCAGCAGCTTGCTCTCCAATACGACCTTGTCGGTTCAGAGGTTCCGTACTATAAGTACGCACCGGTACCGGTTCTCGAAAATGGCCGTGCTACGCTCTACTGGGACCGCTCTATCATCACGGACAGGACTATTCTTGCGAATAAACCTGATATCGTCTTGGTAGACCGGTCGGAACGCCGGGCGATACTTGTTGACATCACCATTCCGCATGACGCTAATCTCGTGAAGGCCGAGAAGGACAAGCTTAGCAAGTACCTTGACTTGGCACACGAGATTACCGCTATGTGGGATGTCGACTCAACAATTATCGTTCCGATAGTCGTTTCAGTGAACGGTCTGATAGCGAAGAGCCTTGACCAATATCTTAAGAGGCTCTCGCTAGGCAGCTGGATCAAGGGTCATATACAGAAGGCGGCTCTCCTGGACTCGGCACGCATTGTGCGGAGGTTCCTCTCTCTGCAGCCCTAGCCACCGACCGTTTGAGCCCTGCCCCGCGGTCGATGGTCTCCCGTTTTGATACATGTTTTACTATAATGTTTTTGATATTTATTTATGTACATAAGTAGTATTAAGTATAATAGTAAAAAATGTATTTTAGACGAGTTTACAATTAAATAAAGTGTCATAATAATAATAATATATAAATAAATAATATAATAATATATATATATATATTAATAAAAAAAAACAAATTATTGTTCGATAGTCTCGCTAAAATTCGAGAATGGATGGACCGATTTAGCTAATATTGGTTTAAAAAAATATTGGTGGAAGTCGAAGGAAGGTTTAAAAGGTTACAAAATAAATGGATAAGCTCAAAAACTACTAAACAGATTTTAAAATTGGTCCTCCTATAGAAAGCTACAATATTAGCGATGAAGAATATAGTGATATGGTATATTGTTTTTCACTTTCTAGAATTTACATGAATATGACTGAAAATAAACAATATTCTAAGTAGGTAGGTACATAACAAGTTTATGACATACCTTACTCTAACTAAACTATAGATAAATGTAATGCGCCAATTTACGAGCCTTGTTTGTACCAAAGAGTTTGGATAAAAACTTTTTTATGTTTTAGATTTACTATCTTTATGGTTTGTACTAGCAATTAAGATGTTGTTTGAAACGTAAAACATTATTTATTTATTTTATGGTTTGCCCATGTAGGGTTGATATAATTATTACTCCGATAAGCCATTAACTCACTTAACATCACTAGCACAAGTCAATTGTCAAGTCAAAATAAGGGGAAAATTGTGTACCTTAGTCCTTCATCATCAGCCTATAGCAGTCCACTGCTGGACATAGGCCTAATTTGTTCAATAAAAAACATTTTATACATAGATAATGAATGAACCCGGGAGAAAAAACTAGGTTGTCAAAAGTTTATTAACGTGATTAAAATTGATTTTACTCTGCTAACTTTGTTTCTAACAGGGGCCTGTTTTTACATAAAGTTTTGACCCAAATATCCGCTGGATCGGAATTGGGCGTGATAATTCGACTCTGGATCGTTATAAAAGTTTTGTTCAACTCAATCCTGATCAATAGAAAATATTTACCTACATAGCTGATCGTATAATTAATAATAGTTCTAATAACCTCGGATAGCTAAAATGCCGTTAAAATAACATGTCACCTTTTTTATTTACATTTGCATGACAAGTAGGTACCTACAAGCTTACTTTATCAATCGTTATAAAATGACTTTTGTTTATAAATAAGGGAGTATGTGTATTTTACACAGCAGAGCTTGTCTAGTGTCTCAGCTAAAAAACTTTTTTTACGGTATCTTAATATGAACTAGCACATGACATGGTCTACATAATTAAATGGTATCCATTACTTATAGCAATGTATTGCTTAGTAGGTCACGCATACTTGAGGAATGTAGGTGATCAGCATCATTTGCCTGTAATTACACAGGCACCCACACTCTTCAAACCGAAATACAGCAATGCTACTTCACGGCAGAAATAGGCATGGGGTAGTCACTCCGGATAAGGCCTTCTCAAAAAATTTACTCCTAAAATTGACGTGTATTCTTCCTAAATAATAACTTATACAGATTTTTATTTTTATTTTAATTAAGATTCTTCAGATGGTCTTTGAGTAACTCCAACTACTTTGGTATCGACTAACTACAGACACAGACTTGGGCACTATGCAGTTGTAATCCAGTAAACCATATCGGTGGCGCATTTACCCCTCTCTGACCCACATCCCTCGTGCCCCACATACTTGGCCAGCATTTGCATAGATTGATGAAACAATAGGCGGCTGTAACAAACGACGTGGTCATTATGAACAGTTGCCAAGTTTCCCGGTCGATGACCTCGCAAACTATCAATTACAGCTTTCAAAGAAAAATAGGAAATGAACAGTCATTCTCTCAAGAGAATGTAGAGAGATAAAAATATAAATTGTTTTCTGTTTGTTTCTGTATTCACTTTGGAAGATTGTTGTTGGAGACTTAGCATGATTTGGCATGAATGAGTAGGCCTTCGTCTTTCATTATCTTCTTCTTCTTTGTATGAGCTAGTACTTGTACTAGTAGCAACTCTAGTGTCGGAGTTTTTAGACCACCCGAAGGCCTATCGTTAAGCCATGTCTTTCATGATGACTTTCTAGGAGTCTAAGGATTTATAAATGCTTCTTAATTTTATCCATTGCTTAAATTTAACCTTGTCACTGTTTTCATTACCCAACGGTAAGATATAGTAATAGTTTAAGCATCGCTTATCGTTAGACATATTTTTATAAGTAAGGCCATTTGTCTAGATTGAATAGAATATCGTCTATGCCTTTGTGCTCCATCTTAGACCACAACGTTACTTAACGTTGAGTGAGTTCATGGTCAAACGGTCCATCCAATGTAAAAGAAAAGGTTTTTTTTAAAAAAATAGCATTATCACATTTTGATTATAAGATATTGTGCATTAATATGTTGAGAATAGCAACGTGAAAGACATTGGGAGAGATTACTTTATACTTCTAGCTATGGTACTGGCCCCACTTGTCTGACCTGGCGCGGGCATGGCGCGGGCGCTTTCCTATTCCATTCAAATTTAATACACAATTCATGGAAATAAAGGACAATTTAGCTCGGACGAATTCGCGTCATAAGCACGTCCGATCAACGACATACCGTGTGTCCTAAATTGTGCTTTATTTCCATGCATTTTGTATGAAATTTGAATGGAATAAGAAACCGCCAGTGCCTTGTCTGCGCCCGACGCTAGGTCACATTCATCGGGCACGGACATGGCGCAGACATGGCACAGGCGGTTTCCTATTCCATTCAAATTTCATACAAAATGCATGGAAATAAAGCACAATTTAGGGCACACAGTATGTTGTTTCTCGTTGCTCTCAGATGAATTTGTAGAATGAGTTTCGAGTGGAGCTTTGAGTTGAGTTGAGTGTGATAGTGACAGTGACAATCCAAAATTATTATTCAAAATAGTTTTGAAGGTCATATTTTTCCATTTTAACACGTTGACTGCGGGTCTCGGACATAACGCTTTACAAATTGCTCATTTTATGTACTGTTGGCTTTGCCTAATAAATACAATAAAAATAACGCTACGCAGAGTACTCTGCGATGATGCCCTATGAAAACTGTCTGAAACACATTTATTTCTTTTTAACATGTTGACTGCGGGCCTCAGTCATGACATAACTGATGACTTATGAAAACTGAAACACCATTTTTTTTCTTTTTAATATGTTGACTGCGGGTCTCGTACATGACAACGCATACTCTGCGATGATGACCAATGAAAACTGACTGAAACACAGCACTTTCCTTATGTTTTCAAACGCTCTTTCTTCAACCAAATAAAGCGATCCGAAGTAATACCTAATGATTGATGACATAAATCAAGAGTCAAAATCTAAATTCCCCTACCCAGTGTCAGGCGTAATGATAACCATTGTGTAACATTCAAAAAAACCTATCAAGAGGTAACTCCATTCATTCGTTTAACCTCATAAGAGGGTAACCCTATCGACTGAAAACCAAAAGGAACGGGTTACACTTTCGCTTGTGTTAGGAGGAGAATACCCAAACGAAAGGGTAATCCCGTCAACTGTATAACCCAATGGAGGGGTTTCTTTTTCGAAGCAACTAACTCGAAATCGGGGTTGTACGGGCCCTGATCTGTATATAATTAATTATAATTGTATGCACGAGAGCAAGAGCATCTTCGTCTTCTGAGGATGACATGCTGACACATCGATACCGGACAACAGACTGCACTACACTTGTGCCTTTGTGACGTCATTTCTGCGTCATGTCCGAGCCATGTCCGCGCCATGCCCGTGCCATGTCCTCGCCACGTCCGTGCCACGTCCGCGCCATGTCCGCGCCATGTCCTTGCCCGATATGTGTGACCTGTGCCTTAAGTAGACTTATAAAAAAACAGGCTACCCCAATCGCCAATACAAAAATAAATTATAGGTATTTTAGGTTTAGGATAATTATGTAAGGCAATCGACTCATATAGTAAACAGGGTCGAAAGAATCAATGGGCCCTGAAGGGAAATCACTTTAAATCCTTAAGATTATTTTACAAAAAGGACACATTCCTTTATTTTTAAAAAGAAACAAAATGAATTCAAAGATATCCTAAAACTCGCTTGCCTCAGCTGGGAATCGAACCAGCTACAAAATTTTAAAAAATTATCTCGCTATTTTTTACTGATATATTATTTGAATAAAATAATCTTAAAGATTTAAAGTGGTTTTCCTTCAGGGCCCATTGATTTTTGTCCACCCTGTATGTCTAATCACTTTTAACAGCTATAAAGACTTGTTTTATTTAAATATTATAATTTTAAGTTTACATTCCGGGTAAGGTAAAATCTCATCTAAGCTAGATGTTATCTACAGCGTTATGTATGAACCTTTACTCAATGTTCACTGAACAGAATGCTGTACTTCTTCGGACACGTTTTTAAATGGAGTAGTAGCACCTATACCATCCTTTCAGCTTAGTCGGCCATAAGTATCCAAAGAAAAAACGTCATTATTTATTGTAAAGATGATCAAGACCAGGTACTACAGCGTCCGGTCAGCAGAGTTTCTTGCCAATTCTTCTCTGTTTGGTCGTGCTACGTATTGGTGTATTTACAAAAAGTTGACGTTGAGTTTTGGGGTAAAAAAAAGTTACCACTTGACGCTGTTTAATCAAGCATATTTAGTTACGAACGTTTTTTTTATGTCAACGGTGTATGTAGGTCATTGCAATCGTGTTGGTGAATAAATGGCGATGGTAATAAAAATAGTGCGCAATGCTGACGTCAAATTTATAGACTTTACGATAAAAAATCCAAATAAATTGCAACAGTCAGTAACTTTTACACATGACATAGTTCACTGGAGTTAGCTACATTTTCATCGGCGTAGGTACAGTCAAGGAAAAAACTATATTGAATCTATCTGACTCAGCTTTCATGTCTAATTGATTTGATCAATTACGATTTGCTTCGCATTTTTGTCGTTTAATTCATAAGTTTTGATTCAATAGAGATTTTTGAACTATAACTATTTTTATTAAAACACATTATGCAAACTATTTTTTGTCGCTGACCGAAGATAAACCCCTTCTGCTAAGTATAAGGGAAAAAAAGAGTTTTATAAAATCGTATTTTATATAAAAAAATCAAAAATTACGTATAACATAAACTTACTTGATCCTTTTCAGTCCACTGCTGGGCATAGGCCTCTACTACAGAAAGAGGGATATGCCCATAATCTCCACGCTGGGCATGCGGGTTGGGGATCGCAGGGTAAAGCTTCTTGCACCACCGACGCTGCTGGTCGTCAGCGGTCGGGGGATTTAGCTGTGCCTGTTTTAGGCTTCGCCAAGCCACAATCAGCCAGCCGACAGAGCCCCGTTTGTTACAACACATGTAGGCGAGATTGACTTGGATGCCAAAGATCTTTAATATTGGAATCCCAATCCTTACATCCCAAAGAAAATCTAAATTTCGAAAAAGTAATTGATATACAGGAAATAAGCACAGCAAGTAAAAAAGTTTTAAAACGTAGAAACTTGTATTTAAAAGCATTCTAGAGTAATACTGTGGGAGCTATTAGCCTGAAGAGAGTTCTAAATGACTAGTGTTTTCTTCATTTATCATGTGACTCAGGCGGTGAGTTGGATAGTGGTTGAGAAATAAAGAACTGATAATAAAATAACACTGATCTAATTTTCAGTTCATTTTTCGTTTCGAGTTTTTTTTTTTCCTTTTCTTAGTGTACATCTAATATTGTACTCTAATAAGATTACGATCTAGCCTTACTGTAGGCTAATGAGTAATTTAACATTGACCTAGATTTATACCGAGTTATTGCTAAGAATGTGTCCATTAACACTTTTCTTACTGTCTCTATTTAAGGCGAAGTCACTTTGTTCATGTGTTCTTTATATGTAGCACTAGCACTATCACTACATTACACTATCGTTATTACTACACTAACTCAAAAGGTTTAGTCCTTTTGAGCCTTCTCACAATGTCCGTGTTGTCGAGGAGCTGGATGGCCTCGACGTTCACGTGGTGATGAAGCCTACGCTCATGGGCTTCGTATTTTTGCGTATTTTTGTATTGTTAGTTCGACGGAGTCTATGTTGAGGTCCCGGTGAATATCGTCGTTTTTGACATACCAGGGTGCATTTACAGCTTCCCTTAGTACTTTGTTTTGGAATCCTTGGATGATGAGGATGTTACTATTTTGGTACAGCCCCACAGCTGTATACCATATGTCCAAATTGGCATTAGGACTTGTTTATAAAGTAGTAATTTGTTGTGTACTGACAGAGTGGAATGCCTTCCAAGCAGCCAATACATCTGTTTATAGCGTATTTCTAGTTGTTCTCTTTTTTTCTTGACGTGTGCTTTCCAGCGCAGCTTTGCATCAAGTGTCATTTCGAGTTTTAATCACGACAATATACCCACATTTTGGTTTTGTGTGTAGGTTTCCGTGATATCACCGAACGGCTCTGACGGAAGACCAGCGTTGGTGGCTAGACAACCAGCCTATGCTGAATCAGAGACCGTTTTACGATACCTTTACGTGCATATTACTTATTTTAAAATATTAAATACATCACCATTCCTGTTTGATACCAAAGCGATGATGAAAAACCTTATTATCTAAATATCCACTTAATTATTACTTGCCCTAACATTTAAACTAGATAAGACCTACTCAAAAAAATTAAGACAACATCTGTGAAATTCGTCAATGTCATATTAAATAGGTAAGAAGAAAGAAAGAAAGAAAGTATATCAACATCTTCGGCAGCGCATCTAAACTGTTGATTGTGAAGGGCTCGCGTGAAAGGGGCTTAGCTCTGGAGATTAGTCCTTGCCCACAGGATGACAAGCAGCCATGATGTCATGAGGTTGTCAAGATGTCATGGAAGCATGCCCAGAATGCTGACTGCATTGCAAATTTTGATGGCAAGGCTAGGACGAAGTTACTTAGTTTTATTTAAAGTTTTTTATTTCCCTTTTTGTTCAATTTTCTATTTGTCATCGTAAGGATTTGAAAACGTATAATTTTATGTTATTTTTACATTAAATGAAACTTGAAACTTAGGCTGATCCCAGAAAAGAGAGAAATACGTCGGTAATTTACTTTTATATTAAAGAATTTTCTTTATTTTTAGACTTCATTTTCTTTAAAAAAGAGTAAGCAAACCAAAAAACAATGTTGTTAAGCTGCTACAGCGCTACGGAGAGAACCACGAGTGCTACGAGCTGTACAAAATAACGGAATAACGGAATTCGTAGTTTCCGCTTTGCGAAAGCAGTGGGTTTTCTAACCAGCAATTGTTTTAAATGTAGTTTTAGAATTAGGTTTTAAAGCTTTTGGCTCTTGAGTGTACTTACTTTCATTTGCTCTGAATAACCCGAGGTAAATGTGGGTTTGATTCTAAGCCGAATGTTTTTTCTTTGTCTTTTATACAAGTTAATATTTTGGAAAGTTTGAACAGCGCATTTGGTATTGGCTTGGTAATCAAGGATCGCATGAGAAAATGGGGAAACCTTCTTGCTTCTACCATGATTACGTTCAGATTCAAATCCAGATTTGAACATTATCAATATGCTCTGTGCATATTACATACCATAGGTGGAAACGATGAAGGTTGCAAAAGTTAAAAACTACAGCAATCAGCGCCCTCTTCTTAGGTAAAAATAGAAAAAAAGCTCTAGACTATAATATAAGTATGACAACAAATGACAAAAAAACTGAAAAATATAAAACTTAAATCTGTTAATATGAGTATGATTTATGTTGTTTTAGATAATACCTATATAGTACTCGTAGACACTGATAGCCAGAAACTATTTCAAATTGAACTAATTTTAATAATATTGCTTCGTGATTTTTCGAGTTTTTAAATTAGAAATCGTAACAATAACATCCGTGTCATTCGGTACCTCGTACCAAATACCCACCCTTAACTAAAATGGTTTGCGCCCTCGCTTTCGTAGGCAGGTAATATTTATGTAATATTGATTAAACATGGTTAGATGTGCGCAATCTTACAATAATATTATAATATGAAAGTTTGTGAGGATGGATGGATGTTTGTTACTCTTTACGCAAAAGCTACTAAATGGATTTGGATGAAACTTGGAATATAGGTACCTAGTTTATGACCTGTATTAACAAACAGGCTACTTTTTATCCGGTTACGCGACCGAAACCGCGGACGGAAGCTAGTCTACTATAATAATGAGTAGGTAGGGCTCGCCCGGTGAAGTACTACCATCGATCATGCATTTTTGCCGTGAAGTAGCATTGCTGTGTTTCAGTTTGAAGAACAGTGAAATTACAGGCACATGAGGTCTAGAACCTTCATGATTATCTGTCCGAAGCGGGAATCGAATCCACAATCTCTTGCGTCACAGCTGGCACTTTGCCCATAGCACCAACAATGACATCAAAATAAAATAAAAATAACATTCAAACAAAAAACATGTTTATTTGTAAGAAAATCCAAATACTACTTTTTTGCGTAAGTTTGAGGCTTGGGAGTGAACGAAATAATTATTATATCTCTTTCTCGAGGCTTCCCTTTGTCTCAAACGACTGTTACGTAACTTTATCAAGAAGATTTATGAAAAAATCCCTTTCTCGTGCCTTTTTTGTCCACGATTGTATCTTGCACCGCATTTTACTTTGTACCTAAACGTATATTGTAACTTTTTCATTTGACAATTCGCGCTAGTTCTTAGCAGATCATCTTGGTTAAGAATCACTCCGCCCGGTCTATACTTGGATTAGTGACCGTTTAATGTTAGATCTGAGCGCTTCAATGCTACGGCAGGCACCATAACTTGTCAATCCCAGCATTTCCAGTTGATAAGCCATGTCGGAGGCCTTCAGGTGACTTAAAAACTTCGATATCAGTGTTGGTACCTAGCTCTTACAACGAAAGAAGAAAGGCAGCTTTAGAGCATACTGTACCAACTTTAAGTTTTTATGGTCCATGATAATGGCACAAGGAAACCATACTGATATAAAGTGATAACCATCACCTTTTACAAAGTGTTGCATTATATGATAAGCATGTTAGATAAGTGTCTTACGATGCAATGCTTTGCGTCCATCAACTTGAGGCATGGAGGTGTTGCATTTTAATTTCGCCAGCACTCGCATCCTTTTAACTAAAACACAGTAATGTTATAAACAATACAAAACAATAGGCGACTGATAACTTTGGATGATTTTTTGCACTTCTGAATTTTACCTCCATTTAAAAATTTTAACTTCTCTGTAATATAATATTTTAATACAATGAATTTGAGTTTATGTGTTTATCACATATAAATCAAGCAATTAAATTTTGTATGCTATCAATTGTGGCAGAATACAGAGGCCCGCAATGATGTACACTAAAAAACTAACTTATTGTACCTGATTTACAAAATAGATAATTTTTATTTATTGGTTAATTGAATGATGCTCTAAGAAATAGGCATAATGACAGTACTTCCTCAGACAATCCCTCACAAAGGGATACTTAGTAATAAATATTAATAAAACAATTTTCTGCAACCGGCCATAACTAAACCGATCTTGTTAAACAAGCCTTTGAAAGCAATTGTTCAGGCAGTTCCAATGACAAACCATTTTGTAAACGACAGAACATTTAATAAAATCGTTTGCACCGACAAAAACCTCCGCAATTCCAAGAGCCACACGCCATAAAATTGGATTACAATCGCGCACAAAACAGAACGATAAATAGGCAGTGCGCACGCAACCAAACTATTATTATACGAGAGCTTTATATCAGGAAATGGTTACTGTAAACATGCAACGGTGTAAAAGAAATCCACGTTTTTGCTATTAAAATAAATTGTATAAAATAACGCAACATTATAAAACTTTACGACAAGTTTGTTTTATAATCTTGTATTAGAAATCTTGAGGTACGTAAGAAATACGATGCCGAATCTTGTCTAATTGGCACCATCAAACACGAAAGTCGAATCTAAACTCCAATCAAGCAGCATCTTACGAAGGCTGTATCCAGACGAACTTCCCCCTTGCGATAAAACGAACCTCACAAATACCCACCCCCACGTTTTATTACTGCGCAAAGATACGATATTTTTGCGTACCTAAACGCTTTCGAAGCTTAACGCAGACATTTTTCTCAGAAACCGTCCACACGCATACACTCGCTTAGTTTACTCGGTTATAATATTATTCATTATTCATCGCATTCTTTTCCTGATTTTTTCCTAACAAAAATACATTCGATAATAGAATACTTCAATGCTTTGAAGAAGTAGGGTCGAGATCGATACCATAAATAATGTAACGGCATACATAATGTAAGATTCGTAAGATATCCACGAAAACTCACCACTTTCTAAATGAAAACCACCGAACCCTCGTCACTGTCCGATACCTACTTTTAATTTAGCACTCCGTTAAACTCGCGATGTCACGAATCTTGTACAACAGAATCCCGTGATACAATGTCCAATTACAATTTACAACGAAAGAATGAAGGAACAACAGACTGAGTGAGCGCCGAATATTTCAGTCACGTAAATTGTGAATCAAGAACGACAATATTAATGTAAATGAAAAGGAAGATACGGAGCACAACTCGTCGGTCTGTCTACAAAATTACGCCATTAATATGTTCTTTCTTTGTTGCAGATAATGTTTGAGTTGAACAGTGGAGTGCCCTGAGGCAATATGAGAGTCAAAAGTCACCTTGATGTGCGGCTGATCGCGCTGTGCACTACCTGCCTGCTGCTGCCTGCCATCGCCTGTCCCGCACAGTGCATCTGCAAGTGGAAAAACGGCAAGAGATACGTCGATTGCTCCGACAAGGACCTCAAAGCTATCCCCAACTCTCTCGATTCCGAAACCCAAGTCCTAGATTTCGCGGGGAACGACCTCAGAGAGCTGCAGAAGGAAACGTTCCACCATCTCGGCCTGCTTGACCTACAAAAGATTTATTTACAGCGATGCCGACTCCAGAAAATCGATAACTACGCGTTCAAAGGCCTCGCTAATCTCGTTGAGTTGGACCTGTCGAATAATCACCTGACAGCCATACCGTCGACTAATTTTGTTTTCTTCCCCTCGCTAATGAGGCTCTCGATCAACAACAACCCGATAACGAGCATCAAAACAAACTGTTTCCAACACCTCTCGTACTTGAACACGCTAGAGCTGACGGATTGCAAAATAGAAAGCGTGGAGCGAGAGGCGTTCGCTGGCCTCAACCATCTCGAATGGCTGCGATTGAACGGCAACAGACTGTCCAATATCCGAGGCGAGAATTTATTTCCGGATACGCTGCGCGGGATAAATCTGCAAAATAATAATTGGAACTGCGATTGCCATCTGAGAGATTTACATAGTTGGTTGTTGAATTTCAATATGCCGCACGCCGTCGAGCCGATTTGTTCGCTCCCAGAGCGCTTGAAGAGGCGGACGATCAGAAGCGTCGCCGAGGGCGAGTTCGCATGCCTGCCGATTATCACCCCTAGTACCGTGTTCTTAGAGACGAACGTCGGTAGCAACGTGACTTTGGAATGTATGGTGAAAGCTATACCAGAAGCGCAAATAACGTGGCTGTATCAGGGGCAAGTAATTCACAATTTTTCCAGTATGTCCCCTGAGCAGGCACACGACATATTTTTCTCAGAGAATGGGGTGACAGATAAAAAAAGTGAGCTATATATTTACAGTATAGCAGTGGAGGACAACGGCACATACACATGTGTCGCTGAGAACCCGGCCGGTAAGTCCCGCGCCAACTACACGGTGCGAATCCTAGTTAAGGAGGAGCCCGTTGTTATAGTCGTTACCTTCCCGCAAAGGCACTTAGTGGTCATAGTCACCGTCGTATTCCTGATTATAGTGCTCCTGATAGCCATTATAGCGGTAGTTTTGCTCAAATTTAAGAGCGACACTTCGAGAAGTCGTAAGAAAAAGGAGAGCGGGAAGGACGTGGCTTTGTGCAATCAAATATTACCCTCGAGCCGCAGCAACGGAAACATTCCCAAAAACAACGGCAGTCTCATTGTGAACGCTCATTCGCATCACGCGCTCCACTACACGGTGCAAACGGGCCGCGAATACGATTCCAACGACATGTACCAGAGCAATAACATGAAAGGCTTCGTCGACAGAAACCCCGACCTAATTAGCGACGCGGAAACCGTGGCGAACAATACGCAGAACGAAAATGCGGTTCTATCTGTGTACAATCAAACCGCTAACAGTGAGCGCTTCGAAGATGAAACCGCGTTCACCACAGGCACTATGCCGCGGCAGGTTACGTGGCAGGACCAGCAGCCGCTCCCCATGCCCGGCAACCAGGCCCCCGTCCCCAATCTATACCAGCACTCTGCCGACGTGCATCTCAACCCCGGCTGCTTCCTGGATAGCGAGGGCTACCCTTACGATTACGGCCTGCCGAAACATCCGTGCCGGCCGCCAATAATATCAAACTACTCCGTAGTGGGCCCTTACTACCAAACGCTACCGCACAATAGGCCGAAAGGACAGAAATTGGTTTGCAAATTTGCAAAGGATACGGAATTCAATACGCCGCCGCCTACTTGCCCCAATTTCGAGATGTTTGGGACGACGAATGTGCGGCGCACTTTGGAGGGTTACCCCGTGCCGAGGAATAGGCCGATCGCGTTCGTCGGGAACGGGACCGTTTATTACAATGAAGAGTTCGTGCCATCCCCTCCGGAGGGGTATAAAAGTGAATCGGTTCAGTGTTGTGCGCCAGAGGGATGCTCGTCGTGGGTGAGTCCCAAGGGGACTTGTGCGGTGATGGTGCCAGTGGCGGCGGAGGGCGCGCGCTGCTACCAAGTGGAGACGCGGTGTGTGGACACGCAGACGGGCGACCGGCTGCCGGGGGAGGGCGCCGAGGCCACCCTCAAGCCGCTCCCCCAACTGTCGAACGCCAAGTGCGCCGCCGACGTCTGTTCCGAAAGCCCCGACGAGGGGTACGTGGGTGACGCGAACGACATCTGACGAAGACGACACGAAGCCCCGTAAACGGGGCGAACAATCTAGACACTAATAAAGTGATAACGCGACTGAGTATGAAGTAGTTTTGTATGTACATAAATTGCGCCGGCCGGTGTAGCATTTGAATTTCCTACGACGTCTTCGGCCCTGATTGAGCTCCCTGTTTTGCAATTTTATATGTTTTTTACATTTTTATTGGAATGCTTCATCGGCCTGTGGTAGATATTTGAATATCATAATATTTTTTCTAGTCAGTTAATGATGTAGACGGTTTTTTCTGAATAGACGAGCAAATGATAATAGCGGAGACTTATACTTTCTGAAATTCATGTAAATAAATACATAGATTATTATAACGCTATGTATATAAAGTAGTTTTTTTACCGTTGTTAGTTATTATTTGAACTAAACGCACATACTTGTAACTTTGAGAGTTCGAAGAGAATTTTTATAGGTCGATTAACAGCCAGTATCTCTATTGACAAGGCATTCTCTCGGCTCACGTAGAATAGAGCCAAGTGCCAACTTACAGGGCCTCCCAGAATATCATTAATTAAAATTAATGAGCCCTCCTGCGGCCGATATTCATAAAGAAGAGTTAAATCTGAATTTCAGCGCGAAATCTCTACTAACACTGGGATTACACTGTTAATGAAATATGAAGCTCTTACGGAATAATTGAAGGATGAACTTTGTAAAAAATGTAATACGGATTAGTAGGATTATTTATACAAGGATAAATCTTTCAAACTGAAAAGGTTTATCAATCATTACTACTGGACTATTTTAAGGTTCAGTTGTCATGTCTATTGATGAGTTTATATAACGATTTTTCATTAAGTTATGCTCCCCTTAACGCAGAGCGTTGCATCGTAAGCCGCGTTTCTAACATGCGTAATATGCGATGCAATACTTAATTTTAATGAAAATATATACATAAAATATGTTATAGGCGCTTTGCACACGGGCAACTTTAGATCACCAATGCCAAATTACTTAAAAAATTGAGTTGCTATATCTGCGCGCGAAGAGTTGCCTTGTGCCGTCACTCGGAGATTCAAGTGGCACCGTCTGAGAGAAGCAAAACAAACAGAAATATAAATGATATAAAATGCAATGGGCGGTCTTTTAGAAGCAATCTCTTCCAGATTATTTTGTTTTGTCTGAAGTATCATAAAAATCACTTTGAACTCTCAAGTTATTTTGGCATTCAATTGTTTAAAAACAACTGTACAAACCTAGAGTCTCAGAGTAAAGATAACGCTATGTTATTGAAACGGAAGTAAAAGTCATCGCAGTTGCTCGAAATCTCTATAGTTTGATGGCTTTATATCTGTTTTGTTAAGGTTTTCTTTGTGAGTAATTTGTAAACTAAACTCTATTTTTACCAATATATTAAAAGACACCTTGTACGTATGAGGCAAAAGTATAATAAGAGAATTTAACAGAATACTTAATAGTCTATGTAATAAGTTTTGACATAACTTCTATATCAAAATATGTAGAGGCTGTTTTTATGTACCTATTTATAAAATAAACGCCAACTACAATTTTGTAAGTAATAACAATCTATTTAAGTATGTATTTTTAAACAACGCTTACAAAATTTTGCTAGTGATTACAAACCATGTTATTTACTTATCTATTAATTCTAATCCTAAATTAATTAACATCCTGAATTTATTAAACAACCCTGTTCAAAAGGTTGATTACAATAAGATTTAATTTTGTTAACAATAATGATATTGTTTACCTTAGGTTGTCTAAGTTTTGGGTGTCACATTAAATTGGTAAAATTAGGGTTAGGTAATCCAGTTATAAAATCCATTATTTCTGGAAAATACGTAACAGTATTAGTAAATAATGTAAATATTAGGCCTAGGTTTTTCTTTGTAACAGTACCAGGTAACTTGGGCATTTATTTGTAAGAAAGGAGTAGATTTTTCAACTGATAAAAGCAGTTACCACTATATTTATCTATTGTTGAAATTATAAAATCACTTTATTTTCGTAGTGTTTGTTGGTCTTAACGTCATTATTTATTTGCCTTTATAAGATTCGTTAAATAACAACAAACTCCACATAGCCCTCCGGCCAGGTGAATAGACGATCTGCGAAAGGCTGCTGGCAGAAGCTGGATGCGTCGAGCTCAGGACAGGGAGCAATGACGCTTTTTAGGGGAGGCCTATGTCCAGCAGTGTGCTTTAGGCTGATGATTATGATGATGATAATCAAGCTACTTGTCTGTTTCAAAGTAGTTCATAATTGTATTTGATTTAATGAAGACATTTCATCATAATGGAAATAATCAGTTTTAGGAAAAAAGAGCTTGTTACATTTTTATTTATTTCGAGAGCCCTCATCGAAAAGAGTATATCTACTTATTTTCCCGTTTAATAATTATTTTTATTTGAAATATTCAGAAGAAATTATGATTTCCCTTTCAACATAATATTTTACGTAAACATAGTAGTCAATTATTATATTCATTTTATGTATTAGTAAATCAATATAATCAAAAGGCACATCGTCTACATAGAACAACAACAGCACCAACTTACAGCATATATCGGTCCACTGCTGGGCATGGGCCTCCTCTTATATGAAGGGGGATCAGCCCATAATAACAAAGCTGGGCATGTGGGTAGGGGCTTGCACCCTGAAAAGGGTCGTATTTCATCAAACTACTGGCAATGACCAATAAACACTGAAATATGTATGTACCCACAATATATTTATTTATGAAATAAAGAACTTTAAAAATGAAGTTGACTGGCAATGAGGGACTGGCAAGATAATTGCTTTAAAGCTGGCCATGTAAGACTCTAAATTCACTCTCATTTCATAGCAAGTAAATGCCCATAGTCTGTACGTACACTTATAAGACGGTAGTGATACTGAGTAATGTAATTCGATATCAGGGTACCTCCCTTGTATGAACGTAGTTGTGTTCCAATGAGTTTCATTCTATGGCTTCTTAATGACAAGAAGAAATACAATTATTTCCTTAGCTTTTATAATTAAGTTATTATTTGGTTGGTTGTATTATGTAACCCCTTTTAACCAAACTGGGTTGGTTGGAGGTTAAAAGCGTAGAGGTTAGAAGGACAGAGAATTTTTTTTCATAAGCTGACCTTGTAGTGTTTGACCTTAAGCCCTTGGAGGTTGTTTCAAAGGGGTTATATAGGGTGGTGGGAGGTTATCCCGTCAAATGTTAAGATTTTAAATACAAAAGATTTATTTTATTCAAAAGCGTCATGGCGCGGTGCTCTACTGTTTATTTCGGTCTTACAACTTCCAAAGTTCAACCTACAACTTTTAGCTTATTTTGTTAGTATTTTAATCATTAAGTGGGCGAAAGTCCCCGCCGCGGGACAAATGTTTGCATGTTCTGTAGATATTTGTCACGGATCTGGGTGTTTTCTATGTATGTATTTACAAAAAAATATTATATGTGTAGTATATCAATCATGTGGTTCCCATAATACAAGCTCTGCTTAGTTTGGGGCTACATGTCCAGCGTCAGTCCAGCGACTAAGTCGTGAAATTATTTATTTTCGCATTTTATAAATTGGTGCCAAAATATAAATTCAAAGTCCAGAATACCAACCCATGATATTTGGCTTAGGACCAGTGGCACTACGCCGAGATGGCCCTTTTACATGGTCTAAAATTAGAAATCCCATTACAATTCCGTTTGTTGTCCTGTCACTGTCATTTGCACATGTCAATGGAAGGCTGGCTTTAGTTATTGGCAGAATCATCTCGAATTTTCTATACAATAACTCCGAAAATCATTATTTATAAAACGCGTGGATCAAATAAATAATCTATGGGCTTTAAAAATTGACATGTTCAAAAGAAGGGTCGGACAATATAAATCGGTTTTTGTATGCGATGCATTTTTAGTAAATTATGTTTAAGTCAAGTAAATATTTCGATGTGATTAAATAAAAGTCTGCAAAGTTCGTTAATGTTTATTGCTGACTATCGGTGAGTAATGCTGTTAGCCAACTGCGGCGCACGGACTGGCAATGAATAGGTCACTACCAGTTCTGTCTTCTTTTGGTTGCCTGGAGATATATCATAAACGTTTTATTGTAATGAGTTTATCTGATTTATTCAATCATTCAAATCCAATCTTCAAGTTAGGCTTGAAGTTTACTCAAATGTTTGATAGATCTCAAGTATTTATCTACTTTCGTGGCTGGCTGCACTCCGAGACGTGTCAAAATAATGAATTATCGCAATTCAGTGGGACACTCGTGTGAAGGTGTGGAGCAAGCGAAACAGAGATATATAGATTTAGGCGGAATTTGAACCCGCGACCTTTTCATAAATACCGGGACGCGCTACCAACTGCGCTACCGAGCCAACTCCACACCTTGTCGAGTTTTGAAATAAAGATTTGGTACTCATTGATGATGAGATGACTTGAGTGGGGCAGTGAGCGAAGGCTCGCCTGAGACGCAAAAGGTTGCGGGTTCGATTCACACCGCCAGACCAATATTTGTATGTTCTTCAAATATCTTTCTCAGGTCTGGGTATAATATGTTTTTGTGTCTAATAGGTATGTATTTACAACAAAAATATGTATTTAAGTAGTATATCAGTCTTGATGCTCCCAAAACAATACAAGCTCTTTATTTTCGGGCTACATAATGCTATGTGATAGTGTCCAGCGTCATGTTATTTATTGTTTTTTAAAAATCAAATTCTCCGGTATACATGTGCTACGGTTGGCTTTGCTTATCACGCTGGCTGGCAGCCAGCTCATTAACAAACCCACAAATCACAATTAAACTGACGTTTGATGAACGCTCAAAGGGACTTTAATTTATACTGGCTGTTGTGGCTGTACCACGGAATTACTACCAGTACTTCGAAGCACTCGTGGCGTGGCTTTTTCGGTGCTCTTGACAGATCATCTTGATTAAGCGACACGCCGTCCGGTTACTACTTGGATGGATGCCCGTTTAGTGGCATTTAGATATGAGCGCTTCCGTGCTGAAGATGGTTCCGGCTTTCTCTGTAATTCATTACGGAGGTCTTCGGGAGGCCTAAAAACTCCGCCACCGTCAAAGAAGAAGTTTATTAATAAATTAAAAACCTGTTATTTATGTGAAAAACTTTACTTCATAAGTATTTAAAAGGTGAAAAGTGGTTTTCAAGAAAAAATCTCTTGAAACATAATAGCAGCCTTCAGAACACTCATACTTTCAAACGACGTTTTTAAGACTCAGCATAAAGACTCGAGAAGCTGTGAACGTTGAATAAAAACATCAGTAAAATATTGCATTTTACTGTAACATAAAATCCTGCTAATATAAATGTGATGGTTTATTTGGAAGTAAGTTACTTCAAAACGACTGAACGGATTAAGCTGTTTTTTTTTTGTATTTTTAGTTACAATTTCTTTGAAGTTTTGTCTCGGAATCTCGGGGTAAATTGAACAAGCTCATCAACATTTCTGCACTTTGTAATAGCTCATACAAATACAATATATTTAAATGGCATAAACAATTAAAAGCTTTTGTTATTTTCATTAATAAAAAGTTTTTATGAATGGATATTGGACGCTGATTAAAGGAGAATGCTGAGAACCCGTACCACTTGCGTCAAAACCAATGATAATATGGCAACAACTATTGATATATACTGTTACCAAGGCAACAACCCTCATTATTAATCATTTAGACAGTAGAATCGACTAAAAACTTTTTGAAGATTACCGAGATTAGTCTCGGCATTGTCCTTTGATTAATAATTAATATGTATGTTGATGTTATTTATTTTAAAGAAGAGTATTATAAAAAAAAAATTGGTAACAGCATAAAAGTTGTAATGTTGTGTTGTGTAACAGGTGTCTATATAGCAGTAGAATACTATAAGATGCTGATGATGATGTTTGTGTTATGTTCAACTAGGAACTTATTTGTGTACTATGCTTACATGTAACATGTTGATGTTCTGTATTTTTAGTTTATGTGTGGTATTATTGCCTATATTATTATTTAGTATTTTGTTAAGCAGCTGCTATAGAATGAAACTAACAAACACATAGGGAATCGTAAGGTATAAAATTGTAAAAATAACCTTTTTGTAAGAATTAAAATAAACATAATTTTATGTGTTGAATTGTAAATTATAGCAATAAATAAAGTAAGTAATGTAATTTTCTCACATACTTATAGATCCAAAGACATTAATTAAATTGAATTAGTATTTTTACTTTTAGATCAGTTGCCGAACAAAAAATAACGAAATATTTACCTTTTCTTATACCTACCTAGATAAAGCCGCACCACGAGTTCTAATAGATACATATATACATCTCTACCGCAAATATTATACCTATCTACGGTTCCGTGAATTAGCAAAAACACTCGTTACTCAGGGTGATAATTTATGTTGATGACGTAACATATGGGACATTCCTTTAGGCCGCTGACGCCAAATTTTTCTTTGCTAAAACTGACAAAATTTGTCAGTTTCTTCAAAAGTAAACTAACCGCCGGTTTCTATATTAAACCGTTACCGATTACGCTTCGTTTTCTCTTGAAAAACTGTCAAAAATACACAACGAGGCGTCGAAAATTTGACAGTTTTTCAGGGGAAAACGAGGCGTAATCGGTAACGGTATAATATAGGAACCGGCCATAAGCGTCTTTGGTTACAAACTATTGACAGCTATGCACTAGTGGTTCAATATCTCCCTCTACGCTATCTTCGCAGAAAATACGACTTCTTGAGTTCTGAAAGCTTTGAATTGGAGTAACCCAAAAACAACAGTGTAACCAAACCACAAAACTTTTTAGAAAAACATAGAAAATATTTTCTGCATTCTTATAGCACAATGATACACAATTGTTAGATCATTATTCGTAAAAATGGTTCTTAATTTATCATACCTTGGAATAGTTTTGTTGCGATAAACCTATTTTTTTTTCTTCAAAAATAAAATAACACCAAAAACCGCAACTGAACTATACCAAGGTCAAACCAGATTATTAATAAAGGTAGATGTGCATGAAATTGGAATAAAGGTGTATTTTTATTTCGGAGTTTTATTATCCCTAGTATTCTTATCGGTAGAGACATATTCAGGGTACAACACAAGAGTAACCGCGGGTGAAAACTTATTTAAAAAAAAAAAAATGGCTCTTAGTCAATTGTTAGAATAACCGAAACAGCCTACATTTTGTGGCAAAACATTTTTCTATATTAAATTTAAAAAATGAATTTTTACTCAGCATCATGTAGCCCCAAATTAGGCAGAGCTTGTAAAAAAAAGTAAAAAATTAAAGTGAAAAATCTCTATAATCGTGAGTCACTTAAAGTACACTTTGAATTTTAATTTGTATTACGGAATGAATTCCACATGACGAGATGTTTTTTTTTATTGATACATACATATAATACAAAGTATACACCCAGGCCTGAGACAGATAATTGCAAATCAAACAAACATTTGTTTCGCGGCGGGAATCGAACAAGCAAACTTCTGCGTCTCAGGAAGGCCGTCACCCACTGCGCTACAGAGGTTATCAAATAATAAAAAATACTTGAAATTGGAACAAGTTGATGTTATGTGGTAACCATTACCTATCAAAGTATTGCATCGTAGGTCATGTATGTTTTGGATCGTAGTTTACGATACAAAGTCCATCAACTTGAGCAGCGAGAGCATGAAGGTGCTGTGACTGTAATGTAATAGCGTCCTGCACACGTAAAGTTAGGACCGCGGGAAACAGCACGCGCCATTCCAACCAAAACCAAAACGTACGTGTAGACTGCGCGGGGCTGACAGTCCGATCTGGCATGTGGACGCGAAGGCAAATCTCACAGTTTTAACCGCGCATCACGTCAGTAATCAGTCCCAGATGCGCGGTCCGATCTTTACGCGCCATTAGTACGACAGTTTGATCCGCAGTCCAAACCGTACAGATCGGACTGCGGTTTGGAACGCAGTGCCGATGCGCGGTCCGATCTTTACGCGTGCAGGGTGCTAATGTCACCGACACCCACGGCCTTCAAACTGAAACAGCGACGCTGCTTCACGGTGACAATTAGCATGGTCGTAGTAGGTACTTTCTCAAGCCCTTCAGAATGAGCTAGCTCATTGTAGTACTCAAACTTAGATATCTAGATTTTTCTTCGTATGAAGTTCGTTCATGGTGACGTCCTCTGTGGCGTAGTGAGCGCAGGTCCGCCTGAGACGCAAAAGGTTGCGGGTTTCATTCCCGCCGCGGGACAAATGTTTGCAATATTTGCAGATATTTGTCTCAGGTCTGGGTGTTTCCTATGTATAACATGTATGTATTTACAAAAATATGTATGTAAGGTAGTACCTATTATCAGTCAATTGGTTCCCATAATACAAGCTCTGCTTTGTTTTGGGCTACATGATGTGTGATAGTGTCTAGCATTATTTATTTATTTAGTTCTTAAGTCGCCAGAAGGCCTCTTGGCTCTAAGACAAACACCAACATCTTATCTTAAATTCTGAAGCAAGGAAGTGGCCAGTCCGGCGATCACTAACATATCAACCTGACTTATCATATAGTGTAACGAACAATATCTGGTCATTGACAAAGCTTTATTTCGAATCTTCACTTTCTCATTCGCCAGAATTTTACGTCTACGATACTAATACTTTTTCAATAGTCTTTAAGATCAATTCCACGAATTTCACTCATACAAGTAGTGGCCGGGCAGAGTGTTGTTTTTCAAAGATGATCTGCTAAGAACAGTGAATTAAGCGACCGACGCCACGAGCGCTTTCCATTGACTTCATTACACAAAGTAACATAACTCACGAACGTACTCATAAAACTTGGAAGGGTCATTCTTGTAAGAAACTAGGAGGAAACTTACGAAGGTAGATTAAGAATGTATGAAGCTATTAGACCTTATTGGAAGGGTATCAGGGTGGAAATATAGTGACCCCGCGAATTATGGAAGGGTGAGTTTGACAGGGTTTTCCTGATAATTTATTGGATTACATAGAGCCGTGGTGGCTAGAGGGGTGTATCAATCCGAAAGTCGTGGGTTAGAGTCCGGGTGCATCAATAGAGTTCTCGTTTATAAAAATTGAAAACTGACTTTCCTCGTAAGTCAGTTAGTAGTAACTCTACCTTTTGCGCTATAAGCCGATTTGTAGGAATAGGTTCGATTCCCACCCAGGGCAAACATTTATGTGGCTAACATAGATGTATGGTCTGTGTGTGGGTGTTAGAAGAATTTCTATGGATATACACTGATAGAATAAAGATACAGATACAAGATACATAGATACGTATCTATATCAGTCTCTGGTGTCCGTAGCTAGTTTAAGATCAGTTAACTGTGTTTGAAATGTCCCGTACACTTCTTCTTCTTCTTCGTATGAGCTAGTAACCTACCGTACACTTACACTTAAATGCTCTTTAGAACTGAAAAAAATAATGTTACCTAAGTACATATCACGACTTTTTCTCCCAATAAGAATTGCTCAGTACGCAAATCTATTGAGGATACCATGTAGTGGGTAGTGAGAGAAAAGTCCGATCATTACATTCAGTACATCGCCACATGCAGGTTGCAAGCCTACAAACAGGTACATGTATCTAAATGGCCACTTTTAGCAAGCAAGTTAGCATTTCTCGTGACGGTTGCAAGCCTATCGCCATTGGATGAAACTAACCTCTTAACACATGCCTTTCGAATGTTTCGAAGACAAAAGGGCTTTATAATGACCTAGTTACTAGTAAAAAAACATAAAATCACGTGTTAAGATTTTCCCATACAAACTATGACACCTCATTACACCCCTCTTGAAAAGTATTTTAACTGTTTAACATATAGGTACAATCTTTATTGATTGTATTGAATAATAACTACATATACCAAGTTCTAAGTTTCTAACTTTAAGGATTACGACGTTTCATACAAACGTTAACCCCCTTTAACCCTATTAGGGGTTGAATTTCCTAATATCGTTTCTTAGTGAGCGCTAACACCCTCTTAAGAATACCTGTGCAAAATTTAAGATCTCTAACTAACTCTCTAACTCTGTAGTTTCTGAGATTGTGTCAGTGAGTGGAGTTCTCTTTTATAATTAATGTTGGTATTACATTTCGTAACGAAAAATCCTGTGGTGCACGGACGGGATTTAAACCCTCAGGATAAAAACTATAACTAACTTATGTAGACTTCTATGACTACCTACCACACACCACCACACCAGCTTAAATCAGTCCACAGCTAGACATAGGCCTCTCCTAATTAAAGGGGGATATGACCACAATAACCACTCTGGGATTGTGGGTTGCAGATAGCAGAGCACAGCTTCTGCACTGTCGACGCTGATGCCCGTCGGCGGTCAGGGAATTTAGCTGTGCCGGTGTTAAGCTGCTATGCCACATTCAGCCGGCCGCTGAGCCCCGTATGTTAACTAGCAGGGTGTATGCCATATGGGATATATATGTATATATGGGTGGGGCCATAGGCAGATGAGGTTGGCTTGAAGATATAGGTTAAAAACTTGGAACGCCTTTCACCCCTAATCAAACGATATTATTAAACAATTTACAATATTATAATACAAATCTACTCGCTTTAGATAGATAGATAGATAGATAGATAACTCTTTATTGTACACCAGAAACAATTACAAGTCTTTAAATTAACTAATTAAACTATAAAAATCCGCCGTTGTACAATGGGCGGACTTATCGCTAAAAGCGATCTCTTCCAGGCAACCTTTGGATGGACTGGATTGTATAGAGCGAGAGGGGAAGCGGTGTTACAATATTATACACACCTACTCGTATAATTATAATTTTCAATCATTGAGAGCATTTTCATATCATAATTTACCTATCTTGAAATGCGCATAATAAGCGCAATGAAAATTTGTTACCTAGACGCCTAATGCGCCTAGGTAACAAGACAACCTACATAGCCCCGGTCTGCTTACTATGTTGCTATACCCTTACAGGGTTTATATGAGATATAAATAACCTGTAACATGCAATTAAACACCATGTAAAACGTAAGTGTATTGTTTTATATTGTTATTTTGAAGCTAGCTATCCATCCAAAGGTTGCTTGGAAGAGATAAGGCCACCCATTGTATAACCGCGAATTAGTTCTATTGATTTGTTTGTTTATTTAAATTTTGTAATTTTTGGTGTACAATAAAGAGTTCTCTATCTATCTATCTATATATCTAGCGTTCATTTTAATTGCGCATTTTATTTATTGTAATCCGTATTTATTTCTTTAATTTTGTAAATATTCGTTAATTTAATCTGCCCTGTTACTGTCTTTTTCTATTGTTTATGGTAATTTAGCCTCTTGCAATACAGGCAAGCCTCGTGCGGGGACCATCAGTAACTCTATCTGTTTTAGGCTTTTTTTATTAACTATTTTATTTGAAAATTCTTTATTCTTGAGTTTTTATGCTCAGTTTACTCTAAGTACGTATTGTTTTGTATTGTCAAAAAAGTCAAAATACATTCCATTAACCCATAAACCCCCCAAGGCCAATCAATTATCATAAATAACAAATAAAACAGTATACAAGAATTAGACAGAACATGTTTGACCTTGACTCGGAAGGCTGAGAGCTTGCATTATGTTAAAACATGTTGAGACGTGCTTCGTTAGCTCGCCCGAGCGAAACTTGTCGGGGTCTTGGAATAATGCCCACGAGATGTAAAAATAAACTAGTTTCTACCTTCGGGGTGCACTCGTACGAAACCTGAAATAAGTTCCTAGTATTGGTGTCCTTCAGAGCTTGACGATCTCTGTGGCGTAGTGGACGCAGGCCCACCTGAGACACAGAAGTTCTGGTTCGATTCCCGCCGCGATACAAATTTTTATATGTTTTCATTAGCAAATTGTCTCCGATCTGGGTATTTTCTGTTTAATAATATTTAAATTTACAAATAAAAATATTTAAATAATATATGAGTAATGTGGTTCCTATAATAAAAGCTCTGTTTAATTTGGGCTTTGATGATGCTGTGTGATGGTGTGTAGGTACTACTTGAAATTGGTACCTACATCAGATGGTCTACCTAATAATAGTATTGAATCGTAAGTCAAGCATCATCATCATCATCAATAACCTATAGCAGTCCACTGCTGGACAATGGTCTCCCCCAATGAGCGCCATTGCGACCCGTCCTTAGTTCGACGCATTTATTCTCCAAGCAGGCACTCCACCTATTCTTAGGGCTTCCTTATTCTCATTAGGAACATGATAATACCGTTATCTAGTTAAGAAAAAACTGTAGCCTCAAACTAAGCAGAGCTTGTATTACCATGGGAACCACAAGACTGATATACTATTTTTTTTTATAAGACGTATATTAACTACATTCCTGCAGCAACCAGCAAAAGAGGCATTGATGGACGAAAGTGTAAATGTAGGCCGAGGCGAAGCCGATGTACACATACTTAAGTCAATCAATGCCTAGTTGTGGCCAAGTTTTGTATTGTATTTTATTTTACTCAAATAATGCGCGGAAATTATATCTTTTCAAAATATTCATTATATTTAAACTATTCGACTATGTACTACGAATATTTACTACTTTACCAGTTTAAATTTAAAACAAATCTCGTAGCTTACGTGGCTTTTCGTAGTACTTCGTAGATTGTGCTACGCCGTACCAGGCGTTTTAGTCAACCCACTACGAATACTTTTGAACCGTATTTCTTTGTACATAAAGCCAGTTTTAAGATATCAAAGAGATAGCGTGATTGTAATGTGCCCAATTGTATACAGATTGGACTCACAGGTAAATTCGAATTCTTTACAATTACATCGTAAAAACTACTTTGTGTATACGATTTATTTGTACTGATTTGTGAATTCTTCCAGTTTTATACAATGTATTTGAACTTATTTGTAAATATTTTCTACTCTACTAATATTTATTTATGAAGTTTTTTTAGATTGTTTGTTAGGTACTTGTTCATCGTCGACTACCGCTGTGGCGCAGTGAGCGAACACCCTCCTGGACGAAGGTTGCGGTTTAGATTCCCGCCGGGAAACGAGTGTTTGTTTTTCTACAAATATTTGGTTCGGGTCTGGGTGTTTTATATACATCACATACTACGATTTATAAAAAAAAATATAAGTAGTATATCAGTCGTTGTTCCTTTAATGCGAGCTCTGATTAGATTGGGACTAGATGATGTTGTGTGCTGTTTTTTATCGTAATCCAAATTTGATACATATTTCTAAGCGCCAAATAATATACAAATTATATAGGATACCTAAATACTAAGTGCCATACCAAATACATTACATTACACGGTTGAACGGTGTCAATATTAAAGCATATACCACCTTTACCATATTTATGTACCTTATTTACATGTATTTGATGCAATTAATTTTTATTTTACTTTTACCGTAGTAGTAGAGTTCTTTGTGGAGGGCTCGTCCGGGGACGTACTGCCACCATGCCTATTTCTGCCGTGAAGCAGCTGAGCTGTGTTAATTGCACAATAGGCTTATTACCTTCATGCCTCAAGTTTATGGACCCAGGAAGCTGCATCGTAGAGCACGTTCCAAAAAACGTGATATACGATGCAATGCTTTGAGATAGTTAATGGTTACCACTTAGCATCCGTATGCCATGAGCTTGTTCCATCTTTAAGTACCACAAAAATAAAAAATAAAAACTTTTACTTTAAGAGTGGATTTTTGAGATGGGGCAGTAAGAGCAGGAGTTTTAAATTTTAAAGTGACTGTCTTTTACTTTGGATTCAAATTGTTGTTTTGACTTAAATTTACAGATTTTCAGAAAAATTAAACAAGATAATGACACTTTTTATTATGTCAATTGATCCTATTTTATAAACGGGTGTAGTACAAAAGGTATCGAATTAGTTAAAAAAACCTAAGACTTCACTCTTGTAGTAATATTTCAGATTTTCATATTGGGTTTAAGGCATGAAAAAAATGTATTCATTTTTGCGTATCGTTACGCCTACGCCATCTAGCGGAAGCAAAACTAAATGTGACATAGAAAATGTTTATCTATTAGGAAAATATCCCATCGTCCCGGGAAAACAGCTACCTTCCCTGCCAGATACCATAAAATTCATATTAGGGACTACCCACACTACACCGAGCCGTAACATTGACCTAAAAGTAAACCAGGACATCATTTTAAAAAGATTGCATAAAATATGAAGTCTGCATAACATCATGAGTATAAATATTATTACTTAACAATAGAAAAATAATCGAGGGAATGCGTGGAAGAGGATGACCAAGAATTAGCTACACAAGGCACTCGTTTATGAAAATGAAAGAGAACGCATTGGAAAGAGCAAAATAGAGATAATTTCATCACTACACGGGCAAGAGCTATTCTCTTAAGAGCCCCCTGGAAGCTCGACGTACAGTCAGCATCAAAAGTAGATGATGAGTTTCAGAAATTCAATACAGCTGATAGAAATTTGCGTCAGAATTAGATAGCACTAAAGTGTTCCATAAATAGGTGATTGAAAAATATGCCAACAATAAGCTGATGACACTAACCACCACATGTACCTGATGACTTTAAGTTTCAAAAGTATCTGATGTAAAATAGTTTTATAAATATAATAGCTGCACCCCGCGGCTTCGCCCGCGTGGAAATGTATGTGTCAAAATGTGTTTCATTATTTACAAAAAGGTTTATTTTTACCACGTTTTGCGAGGAATAAAAAGTACTAACATATTATTAATGCATTACCTAGCATACCCGTACACGTTCCGTTCTCGTTCCCACTCTCACTCCCTTTTTCGTTCCCGTTCCCGCTCCTGTTCACGTTGATCACTAATTCAACAGCCGGTTAAGTATGATAAATTTTAATAAACTAATAATAATAATAATAGTTTTTGATGTTTATTTATGTACATTAAGTATAATTACAGTAAAAAATGTATTTTAGACAAGCTTACAATGAAATAAAGTGTCACAATAATAATAATGCGGGACGTAATCACACAGCATCATGTAGCCCCAAACTAAGCAGAGCTTGTATTATGGGAACCACATAATTGATATAATACACATATAATTTTTGTTTCGTAAGTACACACAGCGTCACGATCTGGTATACCCCTTTCAAATATAAATTTAAACTGCTGCCTTGGAGGCTACCATATTCAAATGGCCAAAATCTTATACAAAAATATTTATACTTGGCTGGGGGATCGAACCAGCAATTTATTCATACTAGTTTATGAATTAGACGCTCTAACCAACTGAGCTATCGTAGCGGTTGGCGATTATGACGAAATTTTAAGTTACAGTATACGTTTATTATTTTGTTACAACTTTTGAAAATTGTTTTATTTTACCTGAATTTAAATAATTAGGTAACTTACCTAATCCTTAGAACGTAGTCCATTGTGTTAGTAACAAAAAAAAAAAAAAACATATAGGTAATGAGGGATTCGAACCCAGAACTCTTTCAACGTATAGATTAATGTCGAGTGTTGTAACCGCCACTCCATCGTCTCATCTAGCTAAATCGGTGAAATTAAATATGCGTAAGCAAGGAAGAGGACTTTTATAAAACACACATTTGTGCAAAAAGTTCGAGATCCACGACTGACGCTGCGACGTTTCGAACCTACTAACGTTAGCTAGGGGGGTTACCAGACTCTGACGCTTTCTGTACATACATATCATTCATAGAAAACACCCAGACCCGAAACAAATATCTACAGAACATGCAAATATTTGTCCCGCAGCGGGAATCGAACCCGCAACCTTCTGCGTCTCAGGTAGACCTTCGCCCACTGCGCCACAGAGGCCGTCAAACTTACCTAACTTGAGAAATGATTGGTTCCCCTTACAAACTTTCATCCCCTTTCATACCCTGTTCAAGTTTTATTTTCTTAATGTACTTTTTAGAAATCCATTTTAATCAAAGTTCATTAATGAAAATTGATAACCTTTAACCGCCTTAGGGGTAGAAGTGCGAAAAATCCTGAAACAGGAAATTTATTTCTAGAGGAGAGATTCTGTGCAATATTTCAAGGCGATTGGTAATGATTTTTTTTTGTTCCCCATACAAACTAAGCCACCCCGTTTACAACTTTAGAGAAAAATTTTTCAAAATTAGATAAGCCTTTGTATTATTCACTTAGCTAAACTAACAAACATTTACACAAACTTTTGTTCCTCGTAAAAACTTTGCCACTCCCGTGAATAGTCTTAAAAATATCTTACTATCTATCATATCAAAAATAACTGAATAAAAATAAAAACAAAAATAAAAATAAGAATAAAAATAAGAATAAAAATAAGAATAAAAATAAGAATAAAAATAAGAATAAAAATAAGAATAAAAATAAGAATAAAAATAAGAATAAAAATAAGAATAAAAATAAGAATAAAAATAAGAATAAAAATAAGAATAAAAATAAGAATAAAAATAAGAATAAAAATAAGAATAAAAATAAGAATAAAAATAAGAATAAAATTAAGAATAAAAATAAGAATAAAAATAAAAATAAAAATAAGAATAAAAATAAGAATAAAAATAAGAATAAAAATAAGAATAAAAATAAAAATAAAAATAAAAATAAAAATAAATAATAAAATAAAAAGAACTGAGCTAAATGAGATGAAATGAAGTGACTTTGGCCATTCCAACTAAAAGGCCAGTTCAAATAGATAATCAGTTATTTTTACTATGATAGATAGTCAGTTATTTTTGAACCTATAACTTTATTGCCAAAATATTGCAAAGTAACATAATCCATATATTTAGAAATCTATTTCACATCAGATACTTTTGAAACTTAAAGTCATCAGGTACATGTGGTGGTTAGTGTCATCAGCTTATTGTTGGCATATTTTTCAATCACCTATTTATGGAACACTTTAGTGCTATCTAATTCTGACGCAAATTTCTATCAGCTGTATTGAATTTCTGAAACTCATCATCTACTTTTGATGCTGACTGTACTCTCGCGTTCGGATGACTCCTAACCCGCTTTGTTTTATTGCTATTTCATCTAGAGTGAGACAGGGCGCTAAATGAATGCGACAGCGCTACACAAGAGGCGGAGCGGACGAACGGTCTCACGAGCACGACTGATAACAATATTATTGAAGTGACTAATGTAATGAATGATTATTGGGGTACTAAATACTATGTTTTGTTGTATTGAGGTTGTTTTTTCACAGCGGGGCCGGCCAGCGGCGCCGCGGCGTGGCGACTTTTTTGTTATACTTACTTCTGTAAATTGTTGCTACAAAATTCTATCAAAACTCATCGTATCAAAAAGAAAAAAAATGTTGTTTCAGTTTTCATAATTCATCAGTTGTGTCATGACTGAGGCCCGCTGTCAACATGTTAAAAAGAAAAAAAATGTTATTCAGTCAGTTTTCAAAGGGCATCTTCGCAGAGTATTCTGCGTAGCGTTATGTCCGAGACCCGCAGTCAACGTGTTAAAAAGAAAAAATATGACCTTCAAAGCTATTTTGAATAATAATTTTTGATTTTCACAGTCACCGTCACTCTAAAACTCAAACTCAAAACTCAACTCAAAGCTCCACTCAAAACTCATTCTACAAATACATCTGTAAATGGTTATATCTCTGGAACTACTCATCCTAGACTAGCCGTTATTTGCTCAAAAGATAGGTATTGACATGATCTTTATTTTCAATGACATATGTCAAACTTGAAATTGCCATATCTCGATAATTACTCATCCTAGACTTGCCGTTACTAGCTCAAATGATAGCTACTAATAAAATCTTAATATTCGATGACAGCTGTCAAACTCAAAACTGTCATCGAAAAATAAGATCTTATCAATAGCTATCATGTGAGCTAGTAACGGCAAGTCTAGGATGAGTAGTTCTCGAGATATGGTCGATTTAAGTTTGACAGCTGTCATCGAAAATTAAGTTCATGTCAATAGCAATCATTTGAGCTAGTAAAAGCAAGTCTTAGATAAATAGTTCTCAAGATATGGTCGATTTAAGTTTGACAGCTGTCATCAAAAATTAAGTTCATGTCAAGAGCAATCATTTGAGCTAGTAAAAGCAAGTCTAAGATGAGTAGTTCTCGAGATATGGTCGATTTAAGTTTGACAGCTGTCATCGAAAATTAAATACATGCCAATAGCAATCATTTGAGCTAGTAAAGGCAAGTCTAAGATAAGTAGTTCTCGAGATATGGTCGATTTAAGTTTGACAGCTGTCAAATTAAAAAAAAATCGAATTATAGTATAATATAATTATTATTGCGTAAAATAAACAATTAGTAGTCTGCATTTCCGCCGTTAATGCTTATAAGATATGCGTTGGATATTTTACAATCAATAAATATTCAATATTAAAATAAATAAAATTCAATATTAAATTTGATATCGTCATTCGTCACGCATTTTTACATCACTAACAGACGTATGTCACAAGCAAGTACATACTACATAGGAGCAACCACGCTCCCCGTACCCCTCTGTGTTGTTCGCCCCCGCGTGCGAAAGAGAGTTTGCTAGCAATGTTAGTGGAATTGCCTATTTTTCAGAACAAACCCTTAGTTTCGTTATAATTTGATTTGTGCTGCAGATATTTTATTTTTTATTTTTTTGTAGCAAAGTACAGGACATAGGCAAAGTTGGAAATTGATTTTCATTGCAATAGAATGTATATTATAACGTGTTTTAACATGCCAAAAATGACATGTTTTTGTGTGCAAACCGAGCGAATTTTCAAATCACTTAATCTTTTAATTGGTTAATGGTTTTATAACCAAAACTAATTTCAAACCTTTATATATCTCATCAGATTGTGTGTACAAAATTTGGATGTAATAAATTATGTAAATAAAAAGTTATACCGAAAGTAAGTTTTGTATGGGAAAACGCAGCTCCAGGCCCCTCTTAAGTTATAATAAGTATTCATAACCCTAGTATAAAATATAAAGAGACTGTATTATATCAAAACAGAAAAAAAGACTTAAATCTAGACCTAAAACTAATTAAAACATTAAGCAATAGTGTGCCATTACCTTGTCGTGTCGCGACAGTAGTCAATTCTTCTTCTTCCTTGTACGAGTTAGTGGTCAATGGAATTCATAGATATGTTATAGAAAACGATTCAACGCGTTTTTTTTTATCGCGAAATTGAAATCTCTCAGTTAAAAGTTTCTTCTAATTATATAATAAAACTGCAATGAAGCTGACTCACTGGTTATTATCCAACAACCTTATGTCTTATACGCCCTAGTAACTTGAAACTTAATTTGTATGTTCCACCTCTACTGAATAAGTGCACAAATTAAGGATTTTCTGAAATTCAGCCCCTGAATGCGTAACGTAGAAGTTTTTCAAGTCAAGATCATCATCAATCAGAATTTATCAGTCCAATATTGAACGTATACCTCCCCAACTGCTTGCAATTTGCTCTATTTTGAGTTTCACGCTTCATTGGTGGCCAGCTGCAGCTTTTATATCTTCAGCCTGCCTAGTTGCCGGGCTCCAGTCCGAAGTCTCCACTCAGTTATGTTATGTCTCCATCTATTATCGGAGCATCACATCGTATTTTTTTAAGGAGAAGTTATTTTCCAGAGTTTACACTCGTTCTCCCACACTTATTTAAAACGTTTACTGGTCACGGCAAAGCGTAGTGTGGACAGAGAAAGGATCGATACCCCTGCGATGTATCTTCGCTATCCGCTGACCTTGGAGCGGACCGAAGTCGGAGCCGACTCACTTCCGCTAATCAATATCCAGATGCAGGGTGGTACAGAATTTTACATACCCCAAATATTAAAGAAGTGAGTAATCTATCAAATCATATGACTGTACAAAAGCGAATAATAATGACGCGGTTACCAGTTTACCACTATTAGAAAAATGCTTAAACAGTCCACATTTCATCGTTTTTATGGTTCGCCGTCGTAACTTCATTTCATAAAAACAATGATGAAAGTTTTTTGTATAATTGAGGAATATTTTATCCACTTTCGCAGAGTAGCCATGACAAAATTTAATGATTTATTAGGAACTCCTTGGAACACTTCAAATCGTATTCTTTTCTCATTGACATCAATCCTAACGCGATCAAACAGATAAACTCTGCCTGGCTTATATGTTTTTAACGTCTTTCTAACTATAACCCTGAGTTTGAGGAAGTTAGAAAAAGTTTTATACTGATAGATCCACTGTGGACTTCTACAGCCTGTTGACAATGAACATTGCAGTCGCTTCTTCATATAAATTGGTGTTGAAACTGTTTCAAACGTGGCTCAGCTGAACTCAGTTACGGAGATAAAGAGGCTATGAGGAGATTAGTCTGTGTGCGAGTTTGGCTTAGAACTAGAGCTTTTGTCTGTCTAGAGCTGCACCCAGCTTCGTCTACTTAGCTCTTCTGCATTGCCCATAACCACAACAAAATTCATTATGTTGGCAAAGGCCCACCTGAGACGCAGAAGGTTGTGGGTTTGATTCCTGCTGCGAGTAAATTTTTTGTATGTCCTGAAAATATTTGTCTCGGATCTGTGTGTCTTCTATGTGTAATGAGTATGACCAGTCATGTAGTGCCCAATAATACAAGCTCTACTTAATTGGAAATACACTGTGTGAATTGTGTCCAGCATTATTTATTTTATATAGTCACTGCTAGACATAGGCCTCCAATAATAAGAAGGGGCTTAAGCCTATAGACCGTTGGATCTAAGGTTATACATTTTAAGCATGCGTGTTAGGGATTGTGATTCAAGCCACAGAGCAGAGATTTTACACTCCAATATGACTAGGACCAATATTACTCTCAAAACACTTGAAAACTGTCTCTATTTTCGAAATTTATATGTAATAATATCAATGGTAATTTATATGTAAAACTTTATTATTAACATTGTAAAGATCTACGATTCGGGGGAAACGTCGAGCTTCGAGTCATAACTCAATATTCAATGGGCCCTTAACAACCTGTCGTCGACACCCTTGTTCACTTAATTAATTTTAAATTCCCTATGAAATATGTAAATAAAGTAGGTTTATTAGTCGGAAGTTTATGTCAAGAAGTAGGTAAGAGCCACCCCTAGCTTGGTTACCCGGAGTGTAGGCTGGAAGGTATACCAAATTCAACATTAAGAGCGAACTTGAGAATTGACAATATCCATTTTCTATACATAGAAAAGCAATCAGATAGAATTAGAGTTGGCTATACAATGAAAAAGAAGATTTTAAATCTCATTGTACAATAGTGTCATTTTGACTGCTCTTGAGTTTGTGTTGTGTTAATCTCTCACCACAATCTAGGAGAACTTGCCGAAATAAGCATGCATTGGTGGTCGCAGTTTTCGAGTTTAATATATGGTGGATGCTGCTGCCCATCTACTAGTGTTACACAATTTTACTAACAGTTGATAATAGGAATCACCTAAGCTTTCACCACCACACCACCACCATCACCTAAGCTTTCACCAAAATCAAGTATATTGTTCGCAGTATTATGAGGTAACTTAGTACTGTTTATAAACTTAGTCGTCCAGAGTTCCTTCAGTCAGGTCCTGTTCTGCTTTAGCAATGGTGATTATCGAGCAGTCATTCTATACGTTCGATGAGTTCACTAGCTTATAAATGTCCTGATTAATAATAATTGTAATACCACTTATTTTTTATTTATTAGTTTTTTTTTATTCTATTTTTATTTTCTTTGATTTGATTTGATTTAATTTAATTTAATTTTGTATTTATTTATGGTTTTGATCATGTGTACAAACTTCAACTGTTCAAACTTATACCATTTTTATGGTAATCTGAATTAATTCATTTATTCCATCACTACCCTTGTGTCTTATTACTAAAGTAAATTGGTTAAAATATCAATAGTTATAAACAAATTAAAACCAGAAATATACAAGAAAATAAAAAATACTAACGCCATTTGAATAAAAAAGATTGAAAACTGCTCTCAGTTCTGTGGTCAATCAGAATCGTTTCAGTAACGATTCTGAATGACCACAGAACTGAGAGCAGTGTAAGGTCGTTAATTTGAGCAGAAGCGCAGAAGCTCAAGAAGCAGAAGAATATATTATTAATATCCTCTTAAAGTAGTAGACAACGCCTTACGTCATCTACAAAAGAAAACGCATAGGCCGCCAATTCTTCGCCAGGACCAAAAACCTAAGCAAGTTGAACTCGGCTCTATCCGACTCGTCAAAACAAGATTCATATTAATGAGAATCCGTCCTTCATAAAAGGGTTCAACAATAGGGGTCCGTATAAAACGTATGTTTTTTGCGGAATCGTTGGAGCGAGTAGAGACGTGCCTCTTGGCGACATACGGAACGATATTTTTTTTGTAGAAGTTAAACGGACGATGTATTTCTTAGGAGACTGATTTGTACTTGTTAATGATATTCAAAGGACAAAAGGGCCTACGGCCTTTGACTGCCTCTGTGGTGCAGTGGGCGAAGATTTGCCTGAGACGCAGAAGTTTGCGGGTTCGATTCCCACCGTGGGACAAATGTTTGCATTATTTGCAGATATTTTTCTCAGGTCTGGGCGTTTTCTATGTAGAGTATGTATGTATAAACAAAAAAAAAGAATTTATGTGGTTTATTAGTCATGTGGTTCCCATAATACAAGCTCTGCTTAGTTTGGGGCTATATGATGCTGTATGATAGTGTCCAGCATTATTTATTATTATTATTATTATTTATTAATTTAAAATGATATTTATTAATTTAAAATATTTAGTACTAAATCCGCTAACCTTCTCTGATGAGTTTCAAAAAACCAGAAATTTCTGTTTGACGCTCGGCGAAGCAACAAGTCTGCGGGGATCTGCGGAGTGCCGAAGGTGAATAGCGAGTAGGTTATTTTCTGATAATACCTTATTAGGAAGGCGAAACATTGTCGAATTTATGTTGGGTTTGGCCCCATATCATAGTCCTACAATACGAGCAGTAAGGAATAAGCCATATTGCTTGCAGCGTTCTTCGCAAAGCACGTTAAGGCTTGTCATGGTTTGTCATTATAGATCCAGTCCATCCAAAGGAAGAAATAAGACTTGTATTATGTGGATTTCGGTGGCCTAAAAATACTGACATTAGAGTTAACTAGCTCATAGGAAGAAGAAGAAGTCCGCAGTATACCCTCGTATGTTTTTCTTGTGAAAATCCGTGATTTATGTGTCCAGACGTGGCTATCTGAGATGAATTACAGTCGGCCGCATGCATGCCCGCGCCTGACAAATGTACGTCTACACCATTTCTAAGTGTTTGCGGTATTTTGCGCGGCTTTCGAAGTATGTGTCTGTTTTTATTATTCTAGGGTAAGCTAAAGCAAAGATGGAGTGGGTGGACGTGATCAAGAGCTAAGTGGAAATAAAAGTGGTTGGCCTTTAAGATAAGAATAATAACTGCCAAGGAGAGTGGGGCAAGCGATCTTTTTGTAGCCCTCTATATTGGTTGTGTGACTGCAGAAGACTGCTGGTAGAAGCTGGAAGCGCCATGCTGAGGACAGCGGCAGTCTGTTTATTAGGGGAGGCCTATAGCCAGCAGTATATTGTTAAAAGCTGATTATGGTGATCATAATGAAGCTGGATTTGCTGAGTGCAATCGTACTCATTATTGGGGATCACAGCTACGTATATCTATCGTTGGTAGTGTGAACTGGGAGTGATTTTTCATACATTTCTCTCCCCCGTGAGCTATCTTCGTTTAGTCTATTGTCACGGCAGTTGTAAATAAATACTTTGACGAGTCGTTGTAACAGTTACGCCCATTTGAGGTATTAATTAAAATCACACTAATATTATAGTTAATACTGTTAGTTTATTCAATTTTTTCACGGCTGATTGGATTTGGATGCAATCTGGAATATACATATTTTATGAAATGAATTTATCCAACAGTGAACAAAAGTCACCGACATAGCTCATAGGATTAGTAGGCTGAAGTGGCAGTGGGCCGGCCATATATGCCGCAGAATTGACAACCGTTGGACTAAACGTGTGTAGAACGTGTTTAGGTAAGCGTAGCGTAGGACGCCCCCTGGCTAAATGGAGTGAGGATCTGCGTAATGTAGCTAGCAGACAGTGGATGAAAAGAGCCAAGAATTGGGCTCAGTGGCTTACTTTTTGGGAGACCATGTCATGTGGACTGCTAATAAGTTGATGATGAAAATTAAGGTGACCTGAATGAACTCATTGCTACTTTTTATCTCGGTGACGCGAGCAAAGCCGTGGCTGGAAGTTGGTTATACAGAATATTATTATTTATTTATTTAAAGATCTCATTTCAGACGACAGTATCATGGTATTATGTACACACACTCTTACACTTAAATTAGAGAGTTCCTAAAACAAAACTAAAAACAAAAGCTAGTACAGAAATAAATTGAAGTCTCCTCGAAGCGAACAAGGGCATAAAACATCAGAACTTGGGATATAATATCAGAGCTAGTTAATCAGTGTTCCGTAAGTAATTGTACTTAGGCTTGACAAAATAGCTTGGTACTGAAACTTCTGAATATAATGACTAGCTACCGCCTCCGGCTCCTTCTTGAACATTTAGAACAAATGACTCAAATTTTTAAGGTTTTCTACCTCAAAACGAAAAAAAGGAACTTCTAAAAAATCAGGTAGTTGTTCGTCTGTCTGTGTAGATACCATTTACTTAGGAATGCGTGAAGGTATTAAGTTGATATGAATATCAAATAATCAGGAGCTTTTTTTTACATTGGATGATGGACCTTCGTTTGACCACGAACTCACCCGATGTTAAGTAGCGTTGTGGTCTAAGATGGAGCACGAAGGTCCAGAAGACACATATAAAATCTATAAATAAAAAATAATGCTGTGAAACAATCAAACTTCTAAGTCAACGCAATCAAAAAATACGGCCGCTTATGCCATTCTCAAGGGAATCAAAACCTATAGGGTACTTCTCGTTTACCTAGAATCATGAAATTCGGAAAGAAGCAATGTTGTACAGCACATGTAATGTCTAACAGTCATGTGGTTCCCATAAAGCTGTGTTTCGTTTGGGGTTAGATGATGCTATATGGTAAATATCCATTGTTTTATATTCTTATTCCATTTGTGTGATATTTCTCCTAGGAGGACTTAGTATTGGCATTGAATAAAATGGTGAAATCTCTTGGTATCTAAGGAAAAATATCGTGGCACTTCTATAATTCCCGACTGACCCCATGAATTCTAGTGGGCACTAGTTATAATATTAATCACGTATTTATTTACCTACGCTGAAGTCACAATTTAATATTATAAATGCGAAAGTTTTTTGAAATGCTTTAGCATTAAGTCCTCCTTTTGTACAATTCTTTTGTGTTTGTGCAATAAGTGTTAAATAAATAAAATAAAGTTTGTGTGTTTGGCACTAGTACAAAATCACTACCACCAAGTCTTAGTAGCTACTTATATAAGAGACTATATTGCTACTAGCTTTCGCTCACGGCTTTGCTCGCGTGGTATCCGGATAAAAAGAAGACTATGTAAATCCAGGTCTAAAACTAAATACGTGTCAAATTTAAGTTAATTCCGTTTAGTAGTTTTAGCGTGGAGAAGGGACAATAATTTTATCTTTGACAAATATTTCACTTTGTCACAAACATTCGTTTTATAATACTAATTTTATATTTAACGCATAATGTACATAAATATAATTCTAAGCTATTGTATCCACACCCAAAAGTAAAGTCTTTATTGATCAAAAAGTCAAAAGGCTTCTTTTAATTATAGGTTCGTTAAACAATGCTTGTTTTATTAACAAAGGGGAACAGTTTGATTTAGTATGGACTTTTACTATCCATTAGGCTGATATAGAGCAGTAACTCGAATAGATAATTAACGGACTGGCTTAGTTAATAGTCCATTAAAATAACAACTCAATACTCTTAGGATTTAATAGAAAAGTAAATTGTTTTTTAATTCATTTTTTTAAGCCATAGACAAAGACATTTATTTGTAACTGAACACATAAAATACACAAAAAACAAATAATTAATTTAATATGCAAATAAAAAAAAATACAATAAGAAGAGAGAAAATGATAACATCGCACGAAGCACGAAGGGTTCCGTACCATTATCTATAGATAATGGTACGGAAGGGTTCCGTACCATTATCTATAGATAATGGTACGGAACCCTTCGTGCTCGAGTATACATCTATCCCCCTTAATTTATTTTATTTTATTTATTTATTTATTTTTGAAGTGAATACAACTAAATATTATGTCAATATTTTAAGCGTGTTCCTACTTATTACCGTTATTGACCTATCGTGCAAAAAATGGCAAAAAATCATGTGAAAATATTGGCTGGTGGCAGACATACAAACAGACAGACACGGGAGTCTAAGTAATAGGGTCTGTTTTTATCTGTCTGTCTGTCCCTTTGGGTACGGGACCCTAAAAACGATCACCGTAAAATTTTCTTCATAAAAGAATTCTAGTTCAAAATTCTATTTTCTCGGACAGAAGAAACCTTGCAAACCGGGTTTTCCCCCGGTTCAACTAGTTTAATGATACAATTTTGTCACAAGAAGTTCTTATACAAGCTATTTCAATTTAAAAAAAACATTTCCTTTTGATTACCTATAAAGTTTGAACTCAAAATATATTACGGAATATTCCTCAGAGTACGGGAAATAAGCATATTTCGTCCCAATATTTTATATTGCCTCTCTCGGCCCTATTGGGTTTGAATCGCGATGTCTATTACTCAAGAGCCGGATATTACCCTCAAAGGCACGGAAGAAGCGTTGACACTAATTTATGTACAAAACATGGTGTATTTCTTCTAAGGCACAGGTCACACATATCGGGCAAGGACATGGCGCGGACATGGCGCAGACGTGGCACGGACGTGGCGAGGACATGGCACGGGCATGGCACGGACATGGCTCGGACATGACGCAGAAATGACGTGACAGAGGCACAAGTGTAGTGCAGTCTATTGTCCGGTATCGATGTGTCAGCATGTCATCCTCAGAAGACGAAGATGCTCTTGCTCTCGTGCATACAATTAATTAATATACAGATCAGGGCCCGTAGAACCCCGATTTCGAGTTAGTTGCTTCGAAAGTGAAACCCCTTCATTGGGTTATACAGTTGACGGGATTACCCTTTCGTTTGGCTATTCTCCTCATAACACAAGCGAAAGTGTAACCCGTTCCTTTTGGCTTTCAGTCGATAGGGTTACCCTCTTATGAGGTTAAACGAATGAATGGAGTTACCTCTTGATAGGTTTTTTTTAATGTTACACAATGGTTATCATTACGCCTGACACTGGGTGGGGGAATTTAGATTTTGACTCTTGATTTATGTCATCAATCATTAGGTATTAGTTCGGATCGCTTTATTTGGTTGAAGAAAGAGCGTCACTGCATTAAAGAAAAGTTTTGAAAACATAAGGAAAGTGCTGTGTTTCAGTCAGTTTTCATTGGTCATCATCGCAGAGTATGCGTTGTCATGACTTAGGCCCGCAGTCAACATGTTAAAAAGAAAAAAATGTGTTTCAGTCAGTTTTCATAGGGCATCATCGCAGAGTACTCTACATAGCGTTATTTTTTTTTTTATTGTATTTATTTGGCAAAGCCAACAGTACACATAATGAGCATTTTGTAAAGCGTTATGTCCGAGACCTGCAGTCAACGTGTTAAAAAGAAAAAACATGACCTTGAAAACTATTTTGAATAATAATTTTGGATTGTCACTGTCACTGTCACTCTAAAACTTAAACTCAAAACTCAACTCAAAGCTCTACTCGAAACTCATTCTACAAATTCATCTGTAAATGGTTATATCTCTGGAACTACTCATCCTAGACTAGCCGTTAATTGCTCAAAAGATAGCTATCGACAAGATCTTTATTTTCAATGACATATGTCAAACTTGAATTTGCCATATCTCGAGAAGTACTCATCCTAGACTTGCCGTTACTAGCTCAAATGATAGCTACTAATAAAATCATAATTTTCGATGACAGCTGTCAAACTAAAAACTGTCATCGAAAATTAAGATCTTAACAATAGCTATCATGTGAGCTAGTAACGGCAACTCTAGGATGAGTAGTTCTCGAGATATGGTCGATTTAAGTTTGACAGCTGTCATCGAAAATTAAGTTCATGTCAATAGCAATCATTTGAGCTAGTAAACGCAAGTCTAGGATGAGTAGTTCTCGAGATATGGTTGATTTAAGTTTGACAGCTGTCATCGAAAATTAAGGTCTTGTCAATAGCTATCATTTGAGCTAGTAAAGGCAAGTCTAAGATGAGTACTTCTCGAGATATGGTCGATTTAAGTTTGACAGCTGTCATCGAAAATTAAGTTCATGTCAATAGCAATCATTTGAACTAGTAAAAGCAAGTCTAAGATGAGTACTTCTCGAGATATGGTCGATTTAAGTTTGACAGCTGTCATCGAAAATTAAGTTCATGTCAATAGCAATCATTTGAACTAGTAAAAGCAAGTCTAGGAAGAGTAGTTCTCGAGATATGGTCGATTTAAGTTTGACAGCTGTCATCGAAAATAAAGTTCATGTCAATAGCTATCATTTGAGCTAGTAAAGGCAAGTCTAAGATGAGTAGTTCTCGAGATATGATCGATTTAAGTTTGACAGCTGTCATCGAAAATTAAGTTCATGTCAATAGCAATCATTTGAGCTAGTAAAGGCAAGTCTAAGATAAGTAGTTCTCGAGATATGGTCGATTTAAGTTTGACAGCTGTCATCGAAAATTAAGTTCATGTCAAAAGCAATCATTTGAACTAGTAAAAGCAAGTCTAGGAAGAGTAGTTTTCGAGATATGGTCGATTTAAGTTTGACAGCTGTCATCGAAAATAAAGTTCATGTCAATAGCTATCATTTGAGCTAGTAAAGGCAAGTCTAAGATGAGTAGTTCTCGAGATATGGTCGATTTAAGTTTGACAGCTGTCATCGAAAATTAAGTTTATGTCAATAGCAATCATTTGAACTAGTAAAAGCAAGTCTAGGAAGAGTAGTTCTCGAGATATGGTCGATTTAAGTTTGACAGCTGTCATTGAAAATTAAGTTCATGTCAATAGCTATCATTTGAGCTAGTAAAGGCAAGTCTAAGATGCGTAGTTCTCGAGATATGGTCGATTTAAGTTTGACAGCTGTCATCGAAAATTAAGTTCATGTCAATAGCAATCATTTGAGCTAGTAAAGGCTAGTCTAAGATAAGTAGTTCTCGAGATATGGTCGATTTAAGTTTGACAGCTGTCATTGAAAATTTATTCCAATTTTACTAAAACATAATTATTATTGCGTAAAATAAGCAATTAGTAGTCTGCATTTCCGCCCTTAATGCTTAGAACACAATTACCGCAATTAATTTTCGTCTTTTGACCGATTTTTTTTCTCCTTTATCTCCTATAACCCACGTATAACCCGTGTTACAATGATAAAAAGGGTAACCCTAAGGAATGGGTTTTAGAATAATACCAAAACCCAATACTATTGATAACCCTCATGATCAGGTGACCTAATCAAAAGGGTTTTGAATGGTTTAACTCATGAAATAATATTGTAACCCATACGGAGAGGGGTAGGGGGGAGATTTAACTAAGCTTTTGAAAAAACCCTGCCTCTTCATCGGGTTACCAAATCGGGCCCTAATACAGATGAAGAAAATACGCGCAAACGAATTTGCACAAGGATCAGCTAGTATTACCATGGGTATTACATAAAAAAATCTTAATATTAGTTTAACCTCTTTCCGATTTCCAGCCACAATTTATCTTGAACATTTTAGTTACAATAATCGGAACGACAATGATCATAAAGCGTTGCATATTTTACAATCAATTCACAAAATTCAATATTAAATTCGATATCGTCATTCGTCACGCATTTTTACATCACTAACAGACGTATGTCGCAAGCAAGTACATACTACGAACTGGCGGCCATCTGACGCCCATCTGGCGGCGATCGGGCGCGGGCACCGAAATGTCGCGTCATACGTCCGATCAACGACATACCGTGTGTCCTAAATTGTGCTTTATTTCCATGCATTTTGTATGAAATTTGAATGGAATAGGAAACCGCCTGTGCCATGTCTGCGCCATGTCCGTGCCCGATGAATGTGACCTAGCGTCGGGCGCAGACAAGGCACTGGCGGTTTCTTATTCCATTCAAATTTCATACAAAATGCATGGAAATAAAGCACAATTTAGGACACACGGTATGTCGTTGATCGGACGTGCTTATGACGCGAAGTCGTCCGAGCTAAATTGTGCTTTATTTCCATGAATTTTGTATTAAATTTGAATGGAATAGGAAAGCGCCCGTGCCATGCCCGCGCCAGGTCAGACAAGTGGGGCCTGGACCTAAGACCCGATTTTTAGATCTTCAGTGAGATACTCACTACTTACCTGTAACATTTGAAAATAGAACGCACGAAACGAGAACCTGAACGAAATAGTATTACTTCCCAGATGGTTGGCAGAGACCTCGGATATATAAAAAAAATAAAAAAAAAATTATAAAAAACATTCTTCATAACTTCTTCTCATCGGTTCTGGTTACTCTTATTCTGACCTTCTAAGAGCTCCTCCGATTTGATCAAGGAACGTACGCCGAGGTCTTCCCGTTCCAAAGATCCCATTTACACTCGCCTCATATACTTTTTCGCCGGTCTTCTTTCATTTATCCTTTCTACATGCTTTGTTGGTTTGGACCAAATTAAGTGTTTTTTCCGAATTTAATCAATGGATAAGCTATCTACTGAATTATCTGACAATTGAAAAAATATATTTGAATATTTATATTTTTTCACACTGACTGATAGTTATTTAGACCTGGCTGGATATTGTATACCTTTAAATAGAGAGACACCAGTTTCACAAAAACACCTTTTGGCCTTCCCATACCCCATTAAAGTGCGTGCTCACCCGTAAAAAATGCACGCATTCTTAAAACTGCGAAGGAGCTTTCAAAGACCACGGACAAGCTAAATCATTTACTAGTCATAATATTTTATTTATTCCCTTTTCATCTTACTGCTGACCAACCTTCTTCTTCTTCTTCGTATGAGTTAGTGGTCAACTGCTGAGCAATTGGTCTCCCCAATAGACTCCCAAATAAATCCAGAGCCACCTCCAATCATTATGGTAATAATTATGGAAGAAAATTAGCACTTATCTTCTTAGGCAATAAAGTATTTTCTATCTAACATCCTCTTTTGAAGGCCTCGAACTCGTACCTTCAACCACCGCGTCCAGGCGTCCAGGCTGTGCTGGCTGACGTGTCCCGTCGCATCCAGTTTAATCCTTGCTTATCATATTTTATGTTAACTTGCCATAAAAAAAACAAAACTGTATAAACTGAACGTTTTAAAACGGCGAATGACGGCAACCAAAATATTTTTTATCATCACGATATTTTCCGAGAATCACCCTCCAATTTGTAGTTCATATTTCGCATGTCGCTTACGAGCAATGGCATTTTTATTTGAATTTTTCAGTTTAAGTGTTATTTACGCAAAAATGAATTTATTATTTGAATTTCACCCAGCAAATAAACGTCTTCATTCACGTTGAAATTAATGTCAAGGTTTTTTTTTACAGAAATATAAAACATGTTTGGAGGTAGTAGAGTTCTTTTTAGAGGACTCGTCCGGGGAAGTACTGCCACCATGCCCATTTCTGCTGTGAAGCAGCTGAGCTGTGTTTCGGTTTGAAGGGTATGGGTGCCGGTGAAATTACAGGCACAAGAGGCCATCTTCATGCCTCAAGTTGATGGGCGTAGGGCGTTGCATCGTAGAGCACTTTCCGGAAAAAAATTATCTACAATGCAATGCTTTGTGATAGGTAATGGTTATCACTTAACATCAGGTGGGCCATGTGCTTGTTCCATCTTCAAATAGTATTAAAAAAAAACATGTATTTGCTCGTTCTTTCCGCTCTACGGTTGCGTAGAAATTATCACTTTCAGCGACATATAATGCATATAGTGCTTCTTCATATTGTTTAACCTTAGTTTCTTTATTTATTTTCCTTTATGAATATAGGTGATCAGTTTAGTGTAACCGATATATCTATCTATCTAATTACCTAAAAAAACTGAGTGAATAAGATTGAACCGGACCCTTAAACAAGTTATATTGATCACGGCACCCTTACAACCTTCCCCTAATTTTTCCAAACATTTCATTAACAAGGTACACCTCTCCCTACTTTAAATAATTAAGTGGGGAATGCATAGCGCAATAATAATAAATTCAAATTTAACTCTGAGTGCTTTGAGTTTGACTGCGTGAACAGTGCCTTTAGGATTTATGTTGGTTTTGGAAACCTTTATTACGATGTGGGTTATGATGTTCTTCGATTTCTGATTTGGAGGCCGTGGGTTCGAATCTTGTCACACTTGCACTTCACTTCATATTTTATTTCGCAGAGTAAATGTAGCCATTGACGACCACTGTGGACCGACGACATCGCCATGATTGCATGGAATCTGTTGATGGCAAGGACTTGTATGAGCTAATGCTCAGTACTTGCAACTTTCTTGTATTACCTATTTACTTTATTTTAGCACAACTTGCATTTAATTATGTTGCATATGTGGAATAAATAAAGCAGTGTACGTTTGACGTTCAACGGGTTATTTTTAGCTGTTTTTGGACCCGAAGACATGTTTTGCAGAGGACCCCTATATGTTGTTGCTGTTGATGATGATTAAGTAAATGTACGATAATGCGTATTTCACAAACCAAACCATTATTGATTATTTACCACGTGCTCGGTAAAGAAAAGCATCATGTCTTTCCTGTAGGTAGGCTGATTAGGCTAAGAGGTGCTTGGTAAATCTATCCCATGTAAACATGTCCCAGGCAATAATAAATATAGCGTTCCGTAAAGTGAGTAAAAAGTTGACGTTGCATAAAATCAACGAAACGAATAAAACTATAGATAAAGTGACAAAACGTACCTTTCAGCTCGGAAGCGCTTTAATAATGCCACATAAGCGCAATGAACCAAAAGAAGGAAATGTAACATTTTAATTTAGAATAAAACAAAATTAAAGTCAACTTCCTCTAATCGATTACGATACGAGTCCCAGCTTCCAAAAGCCAAGTGCTATAAAGTTTTTACGTAATGTCTGTTGACTAAGAAAATAGGAACATTCTTTCGGCAGGCGCAAACGGCTCCATTATTCCTCACCGCCATAATTTACATGGACGCCGTGCGAGTTCCCACAAAATAAAAACACTCCAGAAAGTCATATTGTGTGTTCTCGGATATAAAGATGTAAACCCTGCTTTATGATAAGGAAAAACGTGTGTTTAGAAGGATTATTTATGTATCGAAAATACGGATAAATATCTAATTTAATTAAGGTTATTAAAAACTTTAAATTATTACTGACTAGCTTCCGCCCGCGGCTTCGCTCGCGTGGTACTGGGATAAAAAGTAGCCTATGTGTTAATTTATGTTATATTTTATGTATAGTCCTAGTTTCATCCAAATCCGTTTAGTAGTTTTTGCGTGAAAGAGTAACAGACATTAATCCATTCATCCATACATCCATGCATCTATACTCACGAACTTTCGCATTTATAATATTAGTAGGATAGGATTTTCGATACATTATCTACACATTACATTATCTAAAATCAATGGGCTAAATACTTAAATCATCGTTATCATCCACAGCCAGACTTTACCTACTGCTGGGTAAAGGCCTCCCTCGCTGTGTGCCTATCGGTACAAAGCTCGTCTCATCCAGTTTCGGCCCACGATGGATGCAATATCGTCCGCCCATCTTGCTGCTGGACAATAGTTATATTTTAAATGGTTATGGAAAACTCTTTCTTAGAAAGGCTGAAGAACAATTAATGTTTTGCAAATTTGCATTTATAATAATAATTATCATCATCAGACCTAGTCCATCCTCAGCTCGGCATAGGCCTACTTTTTTTTAGCAAACAGGCATACAGTCCTCCTGATGGTAAGCGGTACCCGTAGCCTATGGACGCCTGTAGCATCAAGAGGTAATACATGCGCGTTGCTGACCCTTTTAAAAAATTTAAAACGCCCTTTTTGAATCGCTACCTACATATTGTAGTCGATATTGTGTAGGAGACCATTCCACAGCTTGATTGTTCGCGGGAGGAAATTCCTCTGGAACCTCACTGTACCAGAATACATAGGTGGCAATGTTTGTGGATGATACCTCTGCCGATGTCGAGCGGTGCGAAGATAGAAAGAAGCAGGCAAACAATTCTCCAGAACACTCACCATTATACCTTTGATTATGCCATTCTTATGAGTTCTCTGCGCTAGTATGAGCCAGGTGGCGCCCACGGTCTTTTGATGTCGTCGACCCATCTCGTTGGAGGACGTTCCCTGTTCCTATGATCCAAGTGAATCAACCGTGACTTTAGACCCGCACCGATTATTCACCCGCACAAGGCTAACCTGGGCCATTGAGTCAATTCAAAAGTTTGTCTACCATGGTTCAACTTATCAGTTATTTTTTAATAATTTTAATTTTGTAAAAATAATGAAAGCTATAATACGGTACAATACATTCATATCCATGTTTATGACATTGTAATATTTCATTGTTTACTTCACGCGCTGGCCGAGGGACAATCGTAGAAAAAATGCATTACCTAAGTACTAAATATTTTTACTTATACCGATCCTTTAGGTAAACGGTAAGTATGAGTAAAATATTTAACCTCTCACTAGCAAGATAAATAAAATACTTACACAAGTAGTCCCTAACCTAAGTTCATCCTTCTAACAAAACTCGCAAAGGATAATCAAGACAGAAAACTTAAGTAATGAAAATATAAGAAAAAACAAAGTGTCATTAACGACGAAAACTTTTATCTTCGTCCGAAACTTTGTGACAAATTAAGAAAGTGGATATCTCAGTGTCGGGTGCAAGGGAGCTGATGGTAATACGCTTATTTAAATAGCTCAATTGTACGGTCTGGCTGGACTTTAAATCTATTATCTCTACACAAAACTGTAAAATGACAAATTATTCTTAAAATAGGATTATGCAAAAACTGCTTAAACTTGATAGTTTTATCGTTTTCTATTTTTAACATATAAGTTATAAATTATAACTCATAAAATGTTTCTAACTAGCTTACTAAATCGAACAAAGTGCGCACTTTAAAGCACTTACTCGTGTAGACAACCTCTTGCAAACAATAATTGTTTTATTATAATAAAACTTCGAACATAGTTTTCTATTATCTATTTATCGTTTTCTTATTAAGTTATAAAGTTCAAAAATAGAAGCGGGCAAACGTTGTTTGTGAGCCGTTGCCTACAAAGTGCTTAGAAACGCGCGTTTTGTTCGGTTTGGTTAGCTAAGTAGCATTGCATTGAGCGCGCGTTAGGATTAGCAGTTTAGTCCACCACCGCGCGTTTAGCTCGGGCCTACTGACTGAAAACGCGCGCACTTTATTATGGTGCCGTGAAACGTGAAACTATCATCTGTCGGAGCAAAAGCAGAAGCAAATGTATGAAAACTCCGTAATATGATGTCGTGACGTTTGACGTTTTGTGAAAACGCATGTTTCATAATGTTTGATCCCCGTGAACTTACATTGCGTCGTCTATTATAGTCATCGTTTAGCTATCTCTTATAAAATGAATACGCTCCCTCTCCTTCAAAACCTGTATCTAGCAAATTGCAGTTTTATCAGCGTTAAATCTTTGCAGCATCAAACCAATGTTTTACTACAGCTCTAATATTATGAGTAGGGCGATAACGAATATTTCAACTTGACCTATTGTTTCGTAAACGTTCGTAAAAAAAATTGCCAATGATAAAGCGCTATTTTTAATCTACGCTTTCGCGATATAAATATTATTTTGCTAGTCTTCGAGATCTAGCCTCTATAACAGAGACTTTAAGATCAGAAAAAAATATTGCCCAAAAAGAAACCAGTTTGCTTAAAACGAGCTTATAAACTATTCATACTTAACTTATTAACTCATACGAAGAAGGAAACAAAGGTATACGGATATATTTCTACTACCGTGTCAGACTCGCAAAAAGTGTTACAGATAATACAAACTAATAAGTGGAATCATGTGATATAAACTAAATATTTATCCTCTTGATACTAAGATCCTTCAAATCGTTATCGGCAATCCTCAATACTTCGGAACTCCGCGCAAAGTTTCCAAAGTAAAAAGTTGGGTGCTTCAACTCGATTCTGTAATGTACGTGACCGCTTATCATTGCTCTAAGTTACACTTATTGGAAATATCGTTAAACTTAGCAAAATAAAGTGACAAAGAAGGTTGAGTGTTTTGTTTATTAAATTAAATAGGTCAAACTGTGAAGGAACAGTACTTTCATTCCTTTGTCTTCATTTTCAAGGATTGCAAAGGTTGATTCAATCGACCTTGGTGGATGATGTTCGTTTTGTGGAGAAGTGAAATTCAGTTTAATTAGGGATGTCAAGGATTCTCTTCGGAACGCAACCTTACCAGCGTGTTGTACACCCTGCTGAATAAAAACTAAGCTCTGGCGGCCGACTAATTACAGCTACGCCACAACATAACGTCTATAAAGCCAGCAAGAGAAAGGGATGTAGGTATATCCCATATGGTGATAAACTAAAAACTTCAAAAATTTATCTTTAAATCGTCAAGTATTTTAATTTACACCGATTCGTAACACGACCAAACAGAGAAGAAGAAATTCTGCTTGGCTTACATTTTTTTAAAGTCTTTGTCACAATCGACCTCCGTGGCACAGTGGGTGAAGGCCCGCCTGAGACGCACAAAGTTGCGGGTTCAATTCCCGCTGCGGGACAAATGTTTGCATGTTCTGCAGATATTTGTCTCGGGTCTGGGTGTTTTCTATGTATGATATGTATGTTTATTTACAAAAAAAGTATGTATGTAGTATATCATAACAAAACCTCTGCTTAGTTTGGGGCAACATGATGTTGTGTGATAACGTCCAGCATTATTTATTTATTTAATAGTTATTTTAAAAGATAAATTTTCTATTACATTGATTTTGAGGGCGTTGGACACAGTTTCATGCCAAGCTTTTTTATCATCTAAATAATCAGAATGGTAATAAGCTTTATTACAGAGATTACGCGTAGCCCTCAAAATATTGACTAACTTTCAGGAGCTTTATGATATGAAAAGGTCAGCCTACCTTAAATTTTTCTCCCACTTCGCTCTATTTATGCCGCAGCCAAACACTAAATCCCATGGCTGCCAGGCAGTAACATCAGCTGCGCCCTGCTATCCCATAACTGCATGCCTAGTGTGGGGATAGTGGGCATATCCCCCTTCTAGTTAGGGGAGGCTTATGTCCAGCAGTGTGTTGATAAGCTGGTGCTATTGTTGAAGATGCCACATTCAATAATGTTCTTACAATCGATGGTTAATAACTCCGTCTACTTTAATTTAATAAGGGTGTGATGACGATCCTCCACCCTTTTCCATTATTAAAAAGTTAATTTGTATATAAAGAGTCAGATTAAAGCTTTAGTCAAGTTTGAAAATACCTATTTAAAAACATCTCGAAAATTCAAATTATAATTTACCCGATAAAATAAAAGCTTTACTGGGAGGCTCTTAAAATAAATAAATTATATCAAAAATTCAACTTGAGCTCAATTTAGCTCAACGGAATCTTTCATTCGGACCGGGGAGGCCATTAATTCACAAATTCAACGGAAACAGGCTTTGTAATAACTTTTAATTCTATCTATTATGTACCCCTTCCGTTATTCTTGAGGTTTGAGAGGTTTTTGGGCAATCCTGATGTAATAAACAGTTATTAAATGGCCTTTGAAATTATGGCGTCAAAGTATGACTAGAACCGTAGACCGAAGTTTCTATGAACTTGCTGTAAAATATTTTTTATCGTGTTTTTATTCTGTGTTATTATTATAATAAATATAATTCTGAATAATCTAAAATAATGTGATAAATTAGGTTATAAATATCTAGATAGAATTAATTTCAGGGGGTACGACCACCATTTCTATTTCTGCCGTGGAACAGCTTTGCTTGCTTGGGTTTGAAGGGTGTGGGTACTGGTGAAATTACAGGTACAACCAAGGTATATGTCTCAAGTTGATGTGGGGCGACGATACTGGGCAAAACTCCCTCTCGCTCGCACTTTTCAACATTTTTGAAGATATAAAATCACTGAATTGTAAATAAATAAATAAGTGGTAAATAAATGTTTGTCTATTGTCTATTGGATGTAGATAAGCAAACTAGCAAACCTTCACGGCCTAGAAAATAACAATACAAAGTTTCAGCAAGAATATCATGTTGCACTCAACACGTTTTCCTACCAAAAAAATTTGAAAATTTGCACCAAAATTTATGACATTGGTGCAAGTTTTTAAGAAAACGTGATAGAATCAAAATGAATTGCTGAACCTTTGTATTGTTATTTTGCTATTTTGCATAACTACATTCAGTGATTTTAAATCTTCAAAAATGTTGAATAGTCCGAGCGAGAGAGAGGTTTGACCTGTATAGTCGCCTGACTTACACACATTAAGAACAATACATGTGATGCAATACTTAATTTTAAATAATTCTCGGCACATTCACACATCTCATAGCCCAAAACTAAACAGAGCTTGTATTATGGGAACTACGTTACTTCATTATAGTACTAACATTACAGTATGTATATCGATAACTTACATACGTTGTTTTTGAAATACATACAAATTATGCACAGAAAACCCCCAGACGAGAGAAAAAAAATTGCAGGTCATACACACATTTGTCTCGCGGCGGGAATCGAACTCACAACCTTCGGCGACTCAAGCGTGCGTTCGTCCACAGTGGTGCTTGTTACGTCTCTAAGTTGTTTATAAATAAATCTAGATATATACGATATATGATATATGGATACGTGTGGGACTATAATTTAATAAGGGGTGTAAGGGGTTAAACCCCCATTTTTGCAACCCAAGCCCTGCCGGTAGTGCACCTTGGTATATAACAATCAGGTCTCTGGCAGCCGGCTGATTGCGGCATAGAACCGGTACAGCTAAGCCTCCCTGGCCGACGACGGGCAGCAGCGTCAGTGGTGCAAGTTGTACATTGCGATCCCCAATCCGCAAAGCCCATCGTAGGAATTAAAGACCCTCTAAGATCCCTCTTCATTGGACTGGACATAAATCTCCCCAGATTTATACTTGTATCCCTGGGGATAAAAGTTTGTATGAAAAACCGTCAGATTTGAAGTTGGAATCTTTAAATTTTATATATAGGCTAAAGATTAAAATTTAATTCATATGTGTTTCAGCTTTTCCGATAATTCTACCTCCAAAGGGGTGAAAAAAAGGAATGAAGTTATGTATGAAAATTCCTTTCTTTTTCAAAGTAATAATCACTAAATAGAACTAAATACTCTACTCGGCCGAAGTTGTGGGCATAAACTAGTAATTTATTTATTTTAAAAAGTCATAAAATAGTATACACCTAAAAAAAGTTAATTCAGTTTAACAACAACTTACGGGTCACCATTTAAAAGCAACTCTTTACCATCCAATTTCAGCGCTCCATGAATTGTTCACGAGAAAGGCTTAACGGCTGGTTTATTCGGATAATAAAACATAATTTATTCTACCTCAGCAGTCTTTAAGCAGATGCTTACTAATGTTACCTCGGATTAGGCATTAAACCAGTCGTTTAATGCAAAAGGTACCAAAAAGGTCACAGTGTAAATAGTTGGGGTAGTAATAAACTTAACTTGTACATATTAGAGGACAGAGAACTTTTTTTACAATTGATTAACTTTTCTGAATCATCGGACTCGAAACGGAGATAATTTGGATTGTTCCGGTTTCGTAAACTCTATAAATAATATGCAGTACAAAGCATAATTGGCCTCATAGCTAAGTTGGTAGGTAGTAAAAACTCCAACACTAGAATTGTACACTAGCTCATACAAAGAAGAAAGGAAGTAGCTATGCTTTATACGCTGTAAGTCGCGGGTCCGATTTCTGCCGGGGACAAAAAAATATGTGGTGAAGAAATAGATGTCTGTTCTGTGTCTGGGTGTTTTATAGTAGCTATATTTATGCATATCAGTCTCCGGTACCCATAGTAGTTCCTGTGATATCACTGCCTGAAACTGCAAATGAGTCAGTGCCATCTAAGCAGCCATTCTCTTTGGGGTTCCGAGCCCGAAGGTTACCCCACGGGACCCTATTACTAAGCCACCGCTGTCCGTCCGTCTGTCAAAAGACTGTATCTCCTGAACCGTAATAGGTAGAGTTTTTTTTTCATAGAGTGTGTATTTGTAATATCACTTTATCAAATAACATTATAATGTATTGAAAAAGTACATCTATACTTATAAAATCCTTTGTCCTGAATGACTGACGGATCAACGCCGCACAGCCTAAACCGCTGATCGTAGAGACCTGAAACTAGGAGGGTGTGTTCTTTGTATGACGTAGGCATCCGATAAGAAAGGATTTACAAAAATTCTACCCCTAAGGGGGTGAAAAACGGAGGCAAACTTTGTATGGGACAAAGTGATTCCTTGGTCCAATCTACTCATCTCTACATAAGTAGAGATGAGTAGATTAAATCTACTTCTATTTTGCATGAAGACAGAATTGATGGAAGACGTGTTTCATATTTTATTGAAACTCATCGCCTAACGGGGTTAAAAAGGGTAGAAAGTTATTTTGGGGGTGATTTGGATAGTAACAATATATATCAATGGTGATTTGCATCGAAATTGATATCAATACTATACTCCATAGTGCTTTTAATTGATTTAAATAAAATTTAATTTTAACACGTTTGAAAACTCAATCCGATCTCTTTAAAATTGGAATGGAAAAATGTGTCTACACCAAAACTCGGCAAACGTTGTCGATTGCGTCGATATTAAACACTTTTAAAGCGACATGAGGTCTATATCAGTGCAAATTTGGCATTTTAAAGTTTTTATATATTATGAAATACGCTTGGACGATTTTTGACAGTTTTCACTTGAAGACTGTGACTCTATAGAGTACTTTCTTAACTCGATTTGTCAAATATAAAAGAATTTCAATCAAAAGCACTATGGAGTCCACCTATTAACTTTTGTCTACCACCTTTTAACTTAAATAATGATCTATATTTTCTACAATTAAAATAAAACTAATTTGGAATGAACAAAAAAAAAAAGGCATTCATACAAACTCATTCCTCACTCAATATATTTACAAACGGTTAATGTTTTTGGCCCCTTTTAGAAGTCCATATCTGGATGACCCCCCCTGTCTAATATAACTCATAATACTTCCCAGGAAAAAAAATCAAATACAACCTATCGACCTACCAAATTGGATCAACGGTTTGAGAGTTATGCTCGAACAAACATACATACGATACGAACTTACAACAAATACCACAGAACAACGATGTCAACAAAAAATATGGATTAATAAGTGTCAAGTAGTATCTTTTTAACGCACTGACCGAGGCGCTTTGTAGTATCTGTGACATGGTTAGATGGAATAAGTTTGACCACCTATACCATCCTCTAGTGTTCCTTACCCACGGGAAAGACATGGCCAATACGCGTGGAGCTGTCTGGCTAAGCCGCGGATTTTCTCACGATGTTTTCCTTCACCAGTCTTACATCAACTCTGTTATCACATTTAATATCAGCCTGGAACTTCTTTGTAGTAAGCAACAGATTATCAGTAAGAACACCTTATATTCAGACCCTATTGTGTTTTTCTTCATAGTCCGAATTCATTTCAAATAGAAAAGGATTACATAGATTGATAACAATACTACTTCGGACTACAAAAGCGTAATGTAACCGAATCGATGCGCGTCTGTTTTCACAGAAACTGTTTACTGTTCCGTACCCGAAGGGTGCTAACCCTATAACATTAGCATTGTCTGTCTGTCCGTCCACCTGATAATGTCTCTCTTGAACTCACTCTACGTCTTGAAATTAATCATTGAGAAGTTGATCGAGGAACCATTTTTGTCATCGTGAACAATGGTTGTTTTGTTTTTGTTTTATTTTATTCTAGTGTTTTTCTGATTCATATTGTACTATTTTATAACTATTGGCAGTTTAATCAATATACGTAAAGTAATAAGACACATGTGTAGTGAAGTGGAATAAAAGTGAATTTGGAATTCTCTGATGAAGGAAATTATTCACTGATCGTTTTTTTATATAGTTGCCATTCCTATAGCAGAAAGGCTGGACGACTGTACATATAAATCGTACTATGTTGACTCATATTATTATGAGCAATAAACTTGATACTGGCAAAATTGTAGAAAATTATCCCAGAAGCCATTGAATACAGAATGAAATAATGAATAGTTGATTTCTTTGTTGAACGACAATTTATAAACATATTCCGTCCCCGGCTCCGGTCACGTGGTTCCCAGATAAAAAGCAGCCTGTATGTTCCAAGGGACAATGTATATTTCAAATTTCAACCAAATCTGCTCAGCCGTGACGGAAAATAAACACGACATAAACATTCACATTTATTATGTCATACCCACAGATGAGAAATTACTAATAAGCAGAAGTAGAGTTCATTGTGAAGGGCTCATCCGAGGAAGTACTACCACCATGCCTATTTCTGCCGTGAAGCAGCATTGCTGTGTTTCGGTCATAAAGGTGTGGGTGCCGGTGAAATTACAGGCACATGAGTCTTAACACCTTAATGCCTCAAGTTGATGGACTCAGGGTGTTGCATCGTAGGGCACGCTCCAAACATCCGTGATCAACGAAGCAATACTTTGTTATAGGTAATGGTTACCACTTAAGATCAGGTGGGCCATGTGCTAGTTCCATCAATATTCTGTCCTGTTCCCAAAGTTGGAGTTAAGATATAAGATAGTTGATAAATTTCGTATAAAAAACTGGCGAAGTGCAAGTCGGACTCGCGCACCGAGGGTTCCGTACAAACTTGTGGTCTTCTTGTAATGTAACTGTTGGATTTCTTACAAAAAATAATCTTATACAAACCTTATTATTACTATTTATATGCATCTTTTCGGTCCCGTGAATTAATCTATGGTTTTGGATTTCTTTAGGAAGACAACCAATTTTGAATGATTGAATTTTCATCTGGTCGTGGCGCTGTACACAGAGTACACACACCTTCTACAGCTCGATATATAAAAGGATAAAACAAAGACACATTGCAAATCCATAATCTCGTGTTCCTTAAAGGCAGGAACCCCTTAATCTTCAATACGTTATGCGCCCAGTGCTCTTTGCTTTGGTTCCTTCTTTCTTTTTGAGGTGCAGAATCCTACACTTGCTAAACAAAACTCGCTAGCGTATCTCGTAACTTTCTATCATATCCCAAACATAGTTTTAACTTGGTTACGTAAGTGTGAGTAAGGAGTATGACTTGTAAAGAGTTTGCACTGTAGCGGCTGACCTTGTCGCGCCTTGACGGGGGTCGGGCACATTAATTTTGATTCTAGACGAAGGGTAGTTTAGTTTATTAACATCTACGATTTTCAGTTCTAGCGATAAACTTTGGCAAGTTTGGATCGAATGACCGAGAGTACTAGATCGTTAGACTTGGAAAACAACGTTTTTTATATAAAAACTGTGCTGTCATAGTTAGAACAAAGAGTTTGGATTTTTATCTGTTTCAGAAGACACACAGATGTTTTAAGCTACCAAAAAGCCTTTCACAAGGTAAAACCAAGACAAAATAAATTTTATTTTATAGTATGGTTACATATAAGTACCTTAACACAATATTGGTTGAGAAGAGGTTGTTTAATTATGTATTCATTGTGGGTGCAATACCGTTCAGCACGGAAATATACTTGCCTCCTAAGTGAATATATTTTTTATTATAATCATAATACAGAGTGTTTGGTGGAACGATGTAGCGATTAAAGGAGATGATCAAGGGTGTTAATTATCACACCCTTGATCCACATAAAAAGTGTCATGCTTTTAAAATTAATATTAAAAGTGTTTTCTTGTAATAGGTACTGCATTTTTTTCATTAAGAGGATTGTAAAATATTAGATAGTGCATTGATCACTTACTCTACCTATCAAAACTCTATCTATTAAAAATATAGATACGCTAAAGCGACAACTTAACATTTTGATAACTTTGATAACTTAAAAACTATGAGACTTTTCAACTATGATCAACGTATTCATATGATCACATGGGTACATTTGACTAGCACCTTGAATTCCTATATCGTTCCACCAAACACCCTGTGTAATAATTGAGGCATTGTTGTTCGCTGTACTATGAAGCCGTGAGTCTTCGGTCAAGTCCTTTCTCTCTTTCTTCGTATGAGCTAGGGGCCAACGGAGTCAGAGTTTTTAGGCTGCCCGACGATCTCAGATATGGCTTAGGGATTTAAGGCCCGGGTCCGATATCTTAATGTGCTTTCTGAACCACAGAATAAGCTGTAAATGCCACAAATCAGTAAACCTATCGATGTAGTCACCGGGTGGAGTGTTGCACGTTGACCATAATCCTCAGATATGAGCAAGCTAGTCCTGCAGCAAGATCGCCGTAGTGTTTACAGCACTATAAACGTTAGATAGATATAATATATAGGTACAATAACCAAGATGATCTGCTAAGAACATCAAATTAAACACGTTACGAACGCTTCATTGTCATCAA